>JAEVFN010000058.1:600000-1051937 GCA_030449075.1 Murraya paniculata | reverse complement strand
TGTTGGGCCTGAGCTGGGCTTCAAGATGAAGCTCGGGCCCAGTTTGGGCTCACAACATATAGCCTAGGCTCGGTCACCTTAATATTGGGCGCGAAGCCTGTGCTTGTTTTGTCCAGCCCTAACAGACATTCATGTCATATTACTCTAATTTCAATTTTTCAGAAAGTACGAAGGAGTTTGGAGTTAGATCATAGATTTATGGTTATGACTTTCGATAAATGTTGATTTCACACTAAAACTTCAATCTTTTTATTACAAATATTATTATTTTTTTTTCACAATAGTTGTAACTTAGTCAAAAACTCTTAATGTCAAAACTCTTAATTTCGAACAAGAGTAACTTTTAGTTAAATTTTCTTTTAAATTATTGTCCCACCAATTGAAGTGACATAAAAGTTTTGACAATTAGACCCACTCACATCAAAAGAGAGATAATTAAGTTATCATCGGATAAGATTATTAGAAAAAACCAAAACTTGCATCAAAGCAAATAGTATCAAAATGGAACCTAAATCATCAAAATATATATTCCAAAGACAATTTGGTCGAAACTAGACAAATTTTGTACCATATTTCTTGCATTAAGAGATAAAGTTAAAAGCATAGGACAAAAATCAAATAAGACCGCACATGACACAGTAAAATTGTACCGAATCAATTCCAAAGAAAAAGTTTAACGTGGAAGAATAATAGCCAAGAGCTCCAAGTTGGAATTTGCTTGGTCGGTAAACAAGGTGCGTGGCAACTGAGAAAATCTAACCACAAAAGGCACTTTAATCGTACTAAAGCTAAATTATGGCCATTTTTTGGTTTTCAATAATTTTAAAAACTCCATTCGATCTTCGCTTACTCGGCTAGCTCCACTCGCATGAGCCGAGCGGCCATCACCATCATTGGCTCGAACCATGGGTTAGACCTTGGGTTAAGAAACCCCAAGCATATTCATGGAATTGGTCCAATGGTCCCAACTTCCAACTTTTTTTTTTTTTTTCAGAAATATATGTTTCTTGTAATAATATGAGATGCTATGTGTGCCTATTCTTAAAATAATACTCGTATGCCACGCACAAAGAGAATTGGATATATTATCTCTTAGCCTCCAGTTGATACTAAGATATATATGTAAGTATACACACTAATTCTCAGGTGTGGGCGCTTTTATCTTTTTATTTTTTAAATACAGACACATTGTCAAATCATACCGCTTAATAAAATTAATTTTTAATGTAAAATAAAGTCATGTAATTTAATAATATTAAAATATAACTCTATCAAGTCGAATAGTTTAAAAACATGTTTGTATGAAAAAAAAAAAAAGAAAAAAAGAGGAGTCTGCACAAAGAATAATTATATATATATGGGGTTAAGTTAAAAGATATACTTTTAAATAAAAATTTAAACACAATTTTTCAACCATTAGATTAGAGCTAATCAATAGTTAAAATTAAGCTGATATGACTTTTTTTTTAATTTTAAAAACTAACAAATTAATGTAGTCGGTCTCTAATAATACCTTTAGTTAATTATTGTCATTTGATGATAATAATAATAATAATTAAAGTAATAAATAAATAAATAATAGTAATAATTAATAAATTAATAACAACAACAACAACAACAATTTTTATGATAATAATAACAATAACAATAATAATAATAATAAATGAATTCCATAATAATAATAATAATAATAATTTTCAGTTTTATTTTTTTAATTCATATTTTTTAATTTCCAAAGAAGATATTTTGTGTATATTTAAAGTATAGTAGGGATAATTTTGTCATTATTAAGAACGTGGTTTCCATTCCCAACCTCCCCTCTTGGAATCACAACTCTAGCAATCATCTAAATTTGTGTAAAGGCCCGCGAAACTCATTCTTATTCTCAAAACTCAATTTAATGAATAAACAAATTATGCTTTTTATTTTCATTCCAAGTTAGTAAATACAGCATGAATTTTGTTAAATCTCTAGTTGTAACCATCAAAACCTCTTTCAAATGATATTTTTGAAGAAGTACATAAACTGAAAAGGAATGAAAAGCTAATTTTTAATTTATTATTAAAATATAAAATTTATATAGTCATTTTAATTAACTACTTAATCACATAATTTAATAGCATATTCACAAATAAATAGACACCCGTATATGATAATATACATACACACATATATTATATATATATATATAGATATATAGATATATATATAGATCTATATATATATATATATGATATATTTTATTTATTTATGTATGTTATATATAGCTTCCTACCTTGCAGTTACAGCGACTACAAACAATACAGTACACCGTATTCACGTGTGGTATTGTTTATGTTATTTTACCGATGTTGAAAGTTACATCAACTGTAAGGTATAAAATTTATATCTAATTAATAAAATTATATAGATCTCTATATCTCTCTATGTGTGTGTGGGTGTGTGGGTGTGTGTAATATATCTATATCTCTATATCTCTCGATCTATCTGTGTGTGTGGGTGTCATATCTTCTATATCATCTCTGTGTCTACTGTATCGCTCTATCTCTCTGTCTATATCTCTGTGTCTATCTCTTCTCTCTGTCTCTCTCTCTGTGTCTCTCTCTCTCTCTGTCTCTACTCTCTCTCTCCATATCTATTCTCTCTCTCTCGCTCTCTATCTCTCTCTCTCTGTCTCTCTCCTCTCGACTATCGTATACCTATAGCTATATCCCGATATTACTATAGACATACTACCACCTATATCATCATACATCTATAGCTACATATACTCATACATATTATATATCTATACACATATCTATCTCCCTATGTCATTATATACCCACACACACACCCACATCTTATATATGTGTGTGACTTCTATCTATCTATTATTCTAGACCCACACACCACACACCCACACACATATTTCTATATATCTTATCTCTTATATACTATATATATTACCTCTGATTCTTTATCGAACTCTCCATAAGTCAGTAGGTAGTTCCTTGATCTTGACAGGTGTAAGCATGTGTCTCTTCTCAGCGGATTGGTTCCTCCTGATGGTGGTGGTACCAGGTACCTGCCTATTAGGATCGGAGGTTTGGGGATCCTATAGGCAAGAAGGTTGGATAATAATATGTGAGATTTTTGCTTAGCATGTGTGTCACATGTAGGATGCCTAGAGATAGGATGAGTGTGTGATGTGACACAAAGTATAAAGTAGATTCCTTAGAGATAAGGATCTACAGTATGTAACAACTGTAAAGTAGATTCCTTAGTGATAAGGATCTACAGTGTGTAATAGTATGTAACAGTAGTTCCCTTGTGCCTATAAAAGGGAACCTTAGTTAGTGTAAGGGGCATCGAGTCTTGGAGCCTCTTCTCCCAAGCATTGTAATAGTTTGGCTTTCATAAATAATATCTCTGTTTGCAAAAGTGGTATCAGAGCCAAAGTTCCCAAAAGGAACACTCCTGGTATTCATTCAAAGAGTATGCTCTGTGGTTGCCGAAATACTTCGGATCCTCCACATCAGAAACTTGCTTGATACTGTTCTTCCTTGTTGCCTTTTCCAAACCAAAACTACCTAAGTATCCTCCTAGGTGTGGTACCCTTGTTAAGGCCAGGCGAGCCGTGTTTTTAGGGTTGTATCACCAACGAGAATAACTTACCTAGTTCCACCATGGAAAATCCAACCACCTCCAGAACAGCTAATCAACCAGTTCCTGCCCAGATGTCCGAAGCAATCAACTACCCACGAGATACCTCTCCTACCATAAACTTCCATCTTGAAACCCAGGAAGACGAAAGGGATAGGGCTATCCAATCCTTTCGTCTTGATCCCCTAGATCCCTATAGGTACTACAATATAAATACCACCTTACAATCCCTCCGATCTATTATCCCCATTAGACAACCTAAACTCAAGACCATCTACCGATCTACAGAACTAGCAGTCCAACCTATAGCTTCCTGTTCTAAGGAAACATACCTACCCATTATCTCCACAAATGAGATAAACAGGTATCGAAGAGAAGGCTACAGAGGACTCCACCTTGGAGCAATCCAAGTGGCGTTACAACCTCTATTCCTTGCAGGAAAAGATGTCACCTGCTTTGTAGCAGTCCTAGATACTAGATGGCAGACCTTTGAGAAAGCCCTAATTACTGCAGTCGAAGCAGGACTCAACCAAGGCCACATAGTCTTACAGATCGAGCCCAACTTTACTCTCGATCTAAGCAGACCATCTCTCTCAGATGCCATAAAAATACTCATCCAGCTCCATGGCCTCGCAATGAGACCAGATGAGTCGGCACTGGCAATACACCACTCCATGACCTACAAGGTCCAGACCCACATGTTCTCCATGCAAAGTACTGGAAAACCAGTCACCAGATTTATTGCTGGAGAAGGAAGAATAATCCAGCCTAGGGCTTATAAACAGAATCAACTTCTGTTTCCCCCTAGATGGATTAACGAATATGAGACAAGCAATAAACCTCTGCAACTACATGAAACCCCAAAGGTAGATAAGCTCCAGGATGGACGTGTATCTGTTTCTTTTCCCTTAGAAACAACCCCTATCTACCCCTGTGAAAAATGCCAACTTGAAGGAAGGCGACCTGAGAAATGCACTCATATGCCCAGACGAACCAGCTCCTATAGACATATGGGATCTATCTCAATGATCAACGCACCTGATATTGACAACGAGGTAGCCCGGGACATCTCAGGAGGTCTTACTGTTTCCAAATGGCTCATACAGAAAACAAGCCCTGCTGATTTTGGCCCCATTGAGAAGGCGGTCAACTGGCAGAATCTGAATGCTGTTGAACAGAATCAGTCACTAAACGAAATGCTTCTAAATCAGCAACAGATCCTTGCAGAGCTTGTTTCCATCAGGAAACAGATGAAGAAAGTCAGCAAGAACCATAAGATGAGCGGCCACCAGCTCTCTGAGCTCCATGAACGCTCTAGGCCAATCAAAATGTTCCATATGACAGGAGCAGCATCCACAGAAGAGATGAACAGGACGCTAGAGTGCTACACAAAAAAGAAGGTCTCCAGGCACTGGAAAAGCAAGCCAAGCAAGCCTTGGCATATATGGGAGGAAAATGCTTCTGGCAACTGTCAGAAGGCATTCTGGAGAAGCTACGCTCCTCCGCCTCAGTACCCAGATCCTATTCTGCCTACAGGATGGGATGATGATGACACCGATAGCAGTGGCACTGGCTCAGGTTCCATCGAACAAGTTGAAGAGCCTATTCCAGTAATGATGCAAAGACCAACTGCTAACCCATTCTATGTGGATACTAGAAGAAGGTTCACAGCTACAGCACCTTCTACCCCAGACTCTGGCCAAACCTCCGATCCTAATAGGCAGGTACCTGTACCACCACCATCAGGAGTAACCAATCCTCCTCCTCCACAGCCTGCGGCTTCTGGAGTTGGTGCAGACCCAGGACGACCAGAAGGATATGACCAGACTATGGAACATGCTGAAGAAGTACCACAAGAAGGAGAATGGGAAACCAGAGTTCAGATTGGTCACTCAACAACAGGCAAAGCTTTCTGGAGCATAGACGGAATAAAGCCAAAGGACAGATTGGCTTACTTCGAGAAAATGATGGCCTGGTACGAAGGAGAATGTCAGAGAGCTCCTCAGCTCTCTAAAAGGGCAGCAGTCCTCAGACTCATAGCAGGATTTGTCGGATCTATAAGACGATGGTGGAGTGTCAAGCTCACACCTGATCAACGGGAATATCTGCTCAGCAGAGAGGAGCCATGCAAGGCTGTTCTCCAAAGCCTCACACATGACTTTATTGGATATTTCGATAAAGAATCAGAGGTAGCAGAAAAACAGTTCCTCCTGAATAAATGCTGTGACGTACGAAAGATTGAAGAATATTACGTCGAGCAAGAGAGACTGTATTTTCTCTTCACTAATCACTCAGACACCATTCATCGGGCATTCATGCTAAATATGCCTGGACCTGTTGCAGAAATGGTGGAAGCTAAGTTCAAAGCTGATGGAATAACTGATTTATCCTCCCTCAGCTTAGCCGGGATCTTCCAAATAGCAATGGAACTTGTTCAGACTCATTGCCGATCCCAGGAACTTAGGAAGCACATGAAGCAGATAGAGAAGACATCCCTCCAGACTTTCTGTAACACCGAACCTAACAAATTCGGTTGTCGACAGGAAGAAAAGAAATGCTACTGCCCAACGAAGCCTAAGAAATCAAAGAAAGCATGGAAACCATATAAAGGCAAGAAGTACAGGTACATAAAAAGGGGCTCAAAAAAGAAGCAGAAAGGCTCAGGACGATGCTTCATATGTGGCAAGAAGGGGCACTATGCAAAAAATTGCAAATCTAAGAAAAGAATACCTGCAAAGCTCCTACATCTCATTGAAGGCGATGACTTCGATGATGATTGGTACAGATGGACTGATGAACCTATGGGTGCTGTTATGGCTTTCACCCATGATGATATCAGCAGTGACTCCGACTCAGCAGACACTGCCACGGAGTCTGACTCTGAGACTGAAGTTGATCCCCTGCATGTCCTCAAGGCCTCTTACCCTGAGGATCCAACTATGCAGCCTGCTGATTACTTCAGGCCTTACATCAAGGTTGTCCTCCAACCTACAGCTGACACACAAATAGCCCTCACTGCACTCTTAGATACCGGTGCAGCCTGCTCCCTTATTTACCATAAGTGTGTCCCAAAGTCCTGTTACATCCCTACCAAAGTCTCTTTCACCTCTGCCGGCGGAACAGACTTCTACAGTCGTCAATATACACGCCCTCTGTCCATACTGCCTTTCGGTTTACGCCATGGATTCTTTGCCTTTGACCAACCAGGTGAAGACATCCTCTTGGGCACTGACTTTCTTAGTCAAGTGGCCCCCTTTGCTTTCTTTCCCGAAGGGTTCACTTACACCCTTCCTTCACCTGATAGCCCCACTGGACGGGTTATGCGGGTTCCTTGGGTCTCCAAACAAACCGTTTTTGGGGGGGGTGAATATTTCCCAAAGCCTACAAAAAACCCTATCCATATGTTTGAAGCCCAAGTCCAGGAACTACAAGAATGCTGTGCTGAAGTCCCAAACCAGTTCTGGGCACGAGAACAGCATTTTGTGGCCTTACCCTACAAGCATGAATGGACCATGCCACATCAGACGGCATCACATCCGGGTATGCCACATGACGAAGAGCTGTGCAAACAAGAGATTCAGGCCCTGTTGGATCTCAAACTCATTAGGCCCTCTAAGTCTAATTGGGCCAGCCCAGCCTTCTATGTCAACAAACACTCTGAACAGGTTCGAGGCAAAAAGAGATTAGTCATCGACTACAGGAAGCTGAACGACTGCCTCCAGGATATCAGATATCCCATTCCAAGGCGGACCCACCTACTAAAGCAGATAGCAGGAGCTAAGGTCTTCTCCAAATTTGACATGAAGTCAGGATTCTGGCAAATTGGAATCAAAGAAGAAGACAGACATAAGACTGCTTTTGTGGTCCCCCATGGGCATTACGAATGGAACGTGATGCCTTTCGGTCTAAAGAATGCACCGTCAGAATTCCAGAACAGAATGGATGAGGTGTACAGATCCATTAGTGACTTCTGCCTTATCTACATAGACGATGCACTCATCTTCAGCCCTGATGAAGAGACACATGCTTTACACCTGTCAAGATTCAAGGAACTTACCTACAAACATGGCCTGGCCCTATCTGAGTCAAAAATGAAGATAGGACTTTATGAGGTAGATTTCCTTGGTCTACATATAAAAGAAGGGTACATCATTCCTCAACCGCACATCGCTGAAAAGATTGCGCAATTCCCGGATCAACTGTCGAGCAGAAAGCAGATACAGCAGTTTCTTGGAATAATAAACTATGCGGCAGACCATGTGCAGAATCTCTCCACCATGACAAGTAAAGTGTCAAAGCACCTAAAAAAGGGTGCCCCTCAGTGGTCAGATGATGCGACAAAAGCAGTACAAGACCTAAAGCAAAAATGCCAGCACTTGCCACCTTTAAAGATTCCCGATAAAGGAAATCTTATCTTACAGACAGACGCAAGTGGCAATTATTGGGGTGCACTGCTCATCGAGGAATCCAATGAAAACAGGAGAGTCTGTGGCTATAAATCTGGCCAATTCAATGACTCCCAAGCTCACTACCCTTCATCAAAGAAAGAAGTGCTTGCAGTCGTAAAAGGAATCAGGAAGTTCCAGTTCTTCCTCTCCCTTGATCACTTCACCATTGAAACAGACTACAAGTACCTACAGGGACTTCTCAGAAGAAAGGAAGGAGAAATCCCAGATCCTCAACTCGCACGGTGGTCCGAGTCACTCTCCAGGTTTAGCTTTGACGTCAAACACATCAAAGGAGAGTCTAACACAGTTGCGGACTTTCTCTCTCGACCTGTCATGATGATTAGCAGAAAGCTCCCCAACACCTACAAAGGAGAATGCTCTCGAGGACAAACAATTAAGGAACAGCTCCTCGGCAGTCTCCAAATATTTATCTCCTGGTTACCACCAGAGGTACAGGATATGATCTTCCAGAAGGTCACCAATTACAAGGGAGATCCGTGGGATCAGCAACTCACATGGCGAATGTGGCAGCTCATGGCCAGACAGGAGTTCAGGCCAGGCTATAAGCGCCTTTCCCACAAGCCATTCGAACCACATCCAAATCCAGACCAAATGCATGAAACGGTCTTCAAACTAAACCACCAGTTCCATCATGTTGTGGACGAAGACACCAACTGGGGACATTATGTCATCTGTGACATCACCCCACAGGCGTACTACGTCTTCTGGTACTGGTTGAATCTCTACCCAGTTGCCATACTGTTTGAACCATATACGATCCACGTCAGCAGACGATACAACAGAGGAAGATGGTTCGACAGAATGATGGCTCCCATTTTCAAGGACATCCTCACCCTTACTCTCCTTGACGGTCAGCAGATTACCCATACCACCATTATCATTGTTAAACTCAATGATATATGGGGAAGAAAGGAGCCTCCGCTCATCCAGGTAATCAACCATGACCACACAGAGGTCAACATTGACTCTATGTGGACTGGTTGCCTTACTGCAAGAAAGGCTCTAGCAGAAGTATATGGGACTTCTCCCATGTACAATACCCATAGCCCCCTTTCTCCTGCAGTACGCACAACTCCTGACCTATACTACCGTGAGGAACTAAGAAACGTGTACCTCCACGACGACCTATCAAATATCCGAGACACCATTGATAACTACTCGGATTACCTCATGAAGCAAGATCGTCTAGAGGATATAGAGCCTTGGAAGCCTGCTGTAGAAGACGACTGGGAAGCTGAGATCGAGCAATGGATGGATAACCAGGACTGGGATCCATGGCCCCAGCCTGCACATGATAAACCTCCCTCTCCATCACAACCCTCCACCAGTACAGCCATCACTAGCTTGCGGAAGCATAGTGGACCCCGCAGTGAAAGCAGTGGTGATAATAATATGTAGATATTTTGCTTAGCATGTGTGTCACATGTAGGATGCCTTAGAGATAAGGATGAGTGTGTGATGTGACACAAAGTATAAAGTAGATTCCTTAGAGATAAGGATCTACAGTATGTAACAACTGTAAAGTAGATTCCTTAGTGATAAGGATCTACAGTGTGTAATAGTATGTAACAGTAGTTCCCTTGTGCCTATAAAAGGGAACCTTAGTTAGTGTAAGGGGCATCGAGTCTTGGAGCCTCTTCTCCCAAGCATTGTAATAGTTTGGCTTTCATAAATATTCACCCCCCCCAAAAACGGTTTGTTTGGAGACCCAAGGAACCCGCATAACCCGTCCAGTGGGGCTATCAGGTGAAGGAAGGGTGTAAGTGAACCCTTCGGGAAAGAAAGCAAAGGGGGCCACTTGACTAAGAAAGTCAGTGCCCAAGAGGATGTCTTCACCTGGTTGGTCAAAGGCAAAGAATCCATGGCGTAAACCGAAAGGCAGTATGGACAGAGGGCGTGTATATTGACGACTGTAGAAGTCTGTTCCGCCGGCAGAGGTGAAAGAGACTTTGGTAGGGATGTAACAGGACTTTGGGACACACTTATGGTAAATAAGGGAGCAGGCTGCACCGGTATCTAAGAGTGCAGTGAGGGCTATTTGTGTGTCAGCTGTAGGTTGGAGGACAACCTTGATGTAAGGCCTGAAGTAATCAGCAGGCTGCATAGTTGGATCCTCAGGGTAAGAGGCCTTGAGGACATGCAGGGGATCAACTTCAGTCTCAGAGTCAGACTCCGTGGCAGTGTCTGCTGAGTCGGAGTCACTGCTGATATCATCATGGGTGAAAGCCATAACAGCACCCATAGGTTCATCAGTCCATCTGTACCAATCATCATCGAAGTCATCGCCTTCAATGAGATGTAGGAGCTTTGCAGGTATTCTTTTCTTAGATTTGCAATTTTTTGCATAGTGCCCCTTCTTGCCACATATGAAGCATCGTCCTGAGCCTTTCTGCTTCTTTTTTGAGCCCCTTTTTATGTACCTGTACTTCTTGCCTTTATATGGTTTCCATGCTTTCTTTGATTTCTTAGGCTTCGTTGGGCAGTAGCATTTCTTTTCTTCCTGTCGACAACCGAATTTGTTAGGTTCGGTGTTACAGAAAGTCTGGAGGGATGTCTTCTCTATCTGCTTCATGTGCTTCCTAAGTTCCTGGGATCGGCAATGAGTCTGAACAAGTTCCATTGCTATTTGGAAGATTCCGGCTAAGCTGAGGGAGGATAAATCAGTTATTCCATCAGCTTTGAACTTAGCTTCCACCATTTCTGCAACAGGTCCAGGCATATTTAGCATGAATGCCCGATGAATGGTGTCTGAGTGATTAGTGAAGAGAAAATACAGTCTCTCTTGCTCGACGTAATATTCTTCAATCTTTCGTACGTCACAGCATTTATTCAGGAGGAACTGTTTTTCTGCTACCTCTGATTCTTTATCGAAATATCCAATAAAGTCATGTGTGAGGCTTTGGAGAACAGCCTTGCATGGCTCCTCTCTGCTGAGCAGATATTCCCGTTGATCAGGTGTGAGCTTGACACTCCACCATCGTCTTATAGATCCGACAAATCCTGCTATGAGTCTGAGGACTGCTGCCCTTTTAGAGAGCTGAGGAGCTCTCTGACATTCTCCTTCGTACCAGGCCATCATTTTCTCGAAGTAAGCCAATCTGTCCTTTGGCTTTATTCCGTCTATGCTCCAGAAAGCTTTGCCTGTTGTTGAGTGACCAATCTGAACTCTGGTTTCCCATTCTCCTTCTTGTGGTACTTCTTCAGCATGTTCCGACTGGGAAGCTGAGATCGAGCAATGGATGGATAACCAGGACTGGGATGAACCCTTCGGGAAAGAAAGCAAAGGGGGCCACTTGACTAAGAAAGTCAGGCAGACCATGTGCAGAATCTCTCCAGAAGGTCACCAATTACAAGGGAGATCCGTGGGATCAGCAACTCACATGGCGAATGTGGAGCAGCATCCACAGAAGAGATGAACAGGACGCTAGAGTGCTACACAAAAAAGAAGGTCTCCTCGAGAGCATTCTCCTTTGTAGGTGTTGGGGAGCTTTCTTAACAGCACCCATAGGTTCATCAGTCCATCTGTACCAAAGCTCACACCTGATCAACGGGAATATCTGCTCAGGATCCAACTATGCAGCCTGCTGATTACTTCATGCTAAGCAAAATATCTACATATTATTATCACCACTGCTTTCACTGCGTGGCAAGAAGGGGCACTATGCAAAAAATTGCAAATCTAACCGGTGTAAGGGGCCTTACTCCTGATGTAAGGCCTGAAGTAATCAGCAGGCTGCATAGTTGGATCCTCAGGGTAAGAGCAGAAAGCTCCCCAACACCTACAAAGGAGAATGCCTCCAGACTTTCTGTAACACCGAACCTAACAAATTATTCCCGTTGATCAGGTGTGAGCTTGACACTCCACCATCGTCTTATAGATCCGACAAATCCTGCTATGAAGGCAAGAAGTACAGGTACATAAAAAGGGGCTCAAAAAAGAAGCCTGAGAAATGGTGGAAGCTAAGTTCAAAGCTGATGGAACCGCCTTCTCAATGGGGCCAAAATCAGCTCATCTGGTCTCATTGCGGGCTTATAAACAGAATCAACTTCTGTTTCCCCCTAGATGGATTAACGAATATGAGACAAGCAATAAACCTCTGCAACTACAGAATCAACTTCTGTTTCCCCCTAGATGGATTAACGAATATGAGATCTAAAGAATGCACCGTCAGAATTCCAAGAACAGAATGGATATATATATATATATATATATATATATATATATATGTGTGTGTGTGTGTATATATGTGTGTGTAATATCTAATATATATATATATATATATGTGTGTGTGTATGTATATATATATATATATATATACTATAAGGCATATAATATATATATATATATATATATATTATATATAAGATATATTACACATAGATATATATATAACACATATATATATATATACCCATATATATATATACATCTATATAGATATATATATACAATATATATATACACAGATATATGATATATACACTATATATATATATAACACATATATATTATATACACTATCTATATATATACACACATATATATAGCTACACAGATATATATATACACATATATATTATACACATATATATATATATACACCTATACTATATATATATATAGAAAGATGTGGGTCCTGACTACAAAGCAAGATGGGAAAACAGAAGAAATCGAATCTTCAGAGTCAGATTGGGTAACTATAAATGATGTGAAATATTTTTAGCACAGACAGCCTCGATTCATTCATCTATGCAACTTGTTGCTCAATCAACCCAATGAATCCAAGATATTTTTGAAGCGGAGAAGGAACGGGAAGATATTTTCAACATTGTTCGCATAAAGTGCCAGAGATTTGAGTAAACCTCGGTTCAGTTGACGACATTAAATAATCTTACGAAGCAACTTATCCTAAGTTGTTATGATTATCTTCTTTTTCTCAATTTGCCATGAGTGTCTAGGTATTTTTTTTTTTCTCTTTTTAATGTGATTATAATTCCCATGACACATAGGATCACAAATTGCACGCTAACAAATTATTTGATGCGAAAAATTCATTTCATAATCATTAATGGGATGTCCCATTTTAGTGTGAAGAAGACAAGGGCACTTCTTTATGTTAAAAATTACTCCACCACTCAATAAAATATATGATGATAGTGTAAGATAAAATTCTCAAGTCTGACTCAAATCTTTGCAAATGATATTAATATTCTTTATAGAAGAATAAAATAGTCTGGCGTGATATGATTGAAAAAAAAAGAAGAAAAATTAGATCCGATACTGATACGAACTAAAGAAACAAGTAAATATCTTGTAAAGGATAAATCTTATCCACGGTCTAGTATTAACCTCAAGAGTTAGTCCCACATGTTCAGTTGGATAATTTTACTTCTACAGTCCTTTCACTTTCTAATGTTATATATTATAAAATTTATTTCAAAATTCATTCCAAATAAAGATGGCAATCATCATGTACATTAAGAAATAATGAATAAATTATTTTAAAATTATGAAAGATTATTATATACCATATCTTTAACCATGCACTGTGGAGGTGTTTGGACATTATTTTCGACTTCACCTTTAAACTTCTTGCTCTAGTGATATCTTCATGATTTTCTTCTGTTTTTTGCTTTAATTATTGAATTTATCTTGTTCAAGCATAAATTAGTTCGCTAAATATAAAGCCTTGTTCGGTACTGAGATTGAACAGCTGTAATTTTTAAGATATATAATTAATGTGTTTGGTAAATAGTAGTTATTGTGTCTTAAAAGTTAAGTTGATTTAATCTACCATTTATATGACAAAAAATTTATAATATCTTTACAAATTCTATTAAAGTTATTATTTAAAAGTTATATTTATTAGACATTATTAATTTTTATTTTATAGTTATAATTTTTTTTTACATCAATGGATAGCATATTAATATCAAATAGAGTCTAAGTAGGTGACATGATTGATATAATAAGTATAATGACTAGTAATTTGTGGTGACTATAATAAAGTTAGATTGAAAAATAGAAAAAAAACACCTAATAGCTTTATTATTCATTATCTGACCAACCTAGAAGTAATGCGTGTTTCACTAATTACTTCAGGAAGTGGATGGTAACGACAGCCGTATAACTTGTGATGTGTGTAAAACACTTCTTCAAATATATTATTAGTTAGAGTAATAATATAATTATAAATTTTTATGTAAATTTATTTTATATAAATTAATATACCATAATAAAATTAATTAAATTAAATATTTCTTAATTTACATAATTTATTTTTATTATTTTATATTTTTATTTAATTAATAAATTAATATTAAATCAATTTATATAAAATACATTTATACAAAAATTTATAACTACGTCATTATTATTCGTCAAAGCTCTCGCAAAGTTTCGACTCATTTTTCTTGACTAATATTATCGTGGTCCTTCAATTTCTTATTGAGGACAGCCGGAAACTTACGAATTGGGAAAAAGTGCATTTAGTGGGACCGTTTTCATCTGTCTGCTTCACAATTCAATAAAATAATTATAAAAGAAATGTTACGAAGAAGTGGCTAAGCATTGAGCAAATAGAAAGCTCGGCTCTTACTTTTGTTATTTACAGTTTCATCTTCTTCTTACGACAAAAATTCCTTTTAAGGACTCTCCGTTTCTGACCGCAAAAATTGTTTTCCTCTTGTAGAAGGGAAACACTCGCTTCTCTCCAATTTTTTTTTGCATCTTTTAATATCTCTCTCTTACTAAATTTATTTTGATCAACCCTTCGATTGCCCTCTGCCCATATAGGTAACAACTCTTGCTCTTGCAATTTTTTTACAGGAATTTGTTTGTGGGTTTGTGTTTTTGTTGAAGAAATATGGGGTCTTTATTGCCAAGTTGTCTTTTTTATTCTTTCATCCCTATAATGTTGTTGCTTTATTTTAATCAAGAAAGTATGAGGCATCACATGCTTGCTTGTGTATGATTGTTGTGTTTTTGCTGAAATGGGGAAACTTTTTGTTGTAAAGATTAGTTGTAATGTTCTTTCGTTTAACATATTACTGTTGAGTTTGAGTTGAGACTTGAGAGTGAGAAGCCTTGGCTAGTAATTTAACCTTCTCTTTTTTTTTTTTTTTAACCCCCTTTTTGTGTGGTGAAAGAACAAACCTTGGGGTTGGTGGCATTGCTTCATCGTCATGTTAGCGGGTCCCATGGAGTTAAGGTTGTTCAACTGTAGTATGAGTGCTATTTGGTTTAATAAAAATGTTTTTGGTTACTTTAAACTGTTAGCCGCATAAGATAAGATCCACTAAAGCAGAAGTGCTATCCGAAAATATGGATGTCTCATTGTTTCAAGGAGATAAGGTTAGAAAGGTTCTGTAACTCGTTTAACTAGATTGGATGTCATCTGTTTGTGTTGTGTTTGAGTCTTTATTCACGATCTTGATTGCCTTCGAATTTATGATGGTCTGTGTGAATGTAGAGTGTACTTTGTGCTTTTCATTTTTCATTCACTCATTTGTTGGTCATTAGCATAAACATTAACACATGAGTTGTTGGTATTTAGTATGTGGATGTAGAGAAGTGATGAGGGAAGCTACGAATTTGTTTTGTTCTTTTGTCAGTGTTGTCTTCTGCACTTGGGTCATTTGTCTACTTTGAGCATCCTTGAAATAGCTAGTGATGGCATTGATTGTATTAGTGCAAACCCCTTAAGAAAGTGAATCAATTAAGCTAATTTTAGGAATGATTTCTAACCAGTTGTGTAAACTTTATATGTTAGCTTAGAAAACTCTTTTCTTTTCTCCATTACTTATTACTGAAACAATCGCTGAGAATTCGTTTCTATTCTTTTCGTATTAGTTTGATCTTTTTTTTTCCTCCAAAATTATACGAATTGTATGAATAGCTACCAAGTTTGGACTCTGATGATGTTTACTTGACTGTGTGATCAGGTGGGCTCTGATGAAGCTTTGATGATGAATTATGTTGACTGAAACATAAATTTACATCATGTCTGATCATGTTGTACAGTCAGATCATGATAGTGACGGAATGGCAAAAGAGTCTTTGCATTTTCACCAGTCTGCTTGGATGTCTCATTGGATGCACTCTAGTTGTAAGCCCAAAAGCCAGGGTCTTGATATGTTGTCGCTCGGCTGTCCGTACAAGGAAGACAGGAACAGTAAGCAGCTTGGCCCTGAGATACCACCCAAAATTTCTAAATCTGCCAAAAGTATCAGAGAATTTTCCGAATCCGGAATTGACACTGTTAATGCCATGAATGAGAGTCTAAAATTAGTTTCAGATAAATTTGGCAAAGGAAGATCAGAAAGCCAATCCTTTCCTAGGTTTATTCTTTCTCAAAACAGGGGCACTGTAATGGCACCGAGGAATGTCACAACTGGTGATGGGGTAGTTTATGAAATGGGAACTTCATCAGGAGGTGGGCATTTCCAGCATGAAGGTATCCCGGGGAATCAGGAGCAGCAGGTAAAATCACCTGCTGAATCTCTTCATCAGAAAAATTCAGCTGTTTCAACATCTTTTCAGCATGATGTTGGTTCAAGTTCAAAAATTGTGCCACATAGATATATCAGTGGAAAGTCTCCTGTACGCTCCTTCATATGGCAACAAGAAGAGCTCAATCAACCAGGCCATCTTGTTACATCTAAAGAACACTGGAAAAATACTAAATTTCAAAGTTATTCTACGTCTTTGATCAATGAAAAGAAAATCAGTAACTCCTTAGATTTCAGAAGATCTGGGACTGCACCATCAAGGCAAAATAATACGCCTTTGCTAATGCATGATCCCTCAGCAAGCAATAATCAACCATCATTTTTTGTTGGTAAACAGTGTGAGAATCTGCAAAATCATCATGGTACTAGGTCTTTTCCAAACTGGAGCAGTCATTCAGAGTCAAATAAATCAGGAAAATTACTTCATGATTTTTTCTCCGTACCAAGAATTGCTGGTTCTCTTCCTGATGTGGATACAATGGGAATATGCACTACTGTAGATTCCATGGAGCAGCTATCTGGACATCCTTCGAAGTTTTCTCAGATGACACACCATTTTATGATCACTAAGAAGACTGGTGTCAACTTGTTAGGAGGGGAAATGTTTAGAGACTCAACCTTTTCCACCAATGTCAAAGGAAAAATGCTCAATGAATTCCTCAGTTTATCTCCTGGTTTTGGTTTCCGTGTCCAGCATGGAGTGAAACTGCTACCTCTGGAAAGTTCCACAGATAGCAAGGGAGAAGATGATATTGGAGATGTCAAGACTTCTACAGTTTGTTTACAGAATGAATCGTCTGCTGAAACTGATACTATGGATATGGATGTTTTCCAGAAAGACCACTTTTCTTGTATGTATACAAATATTCTCTTTTATTATAACTTAGATGTTTGTGTTGTATCATGCTAATTTATGAAAAATAGGCTCCTACTGTTAAATAATTCACAGTAATGATATGAAAAATATATTACTTTGCTTATTAAGTTTATTTCTGTTTAATTTGTTGCAGGTGTGGTTTCTTCCCCAATAACTGAGGTAACTTTTGCTATTCTAATCCTTCGAGTAAATAATGTATTTGAGATATTTAAATAAGCATTAACTGAAGCTCATAGGTCAAGTGGTAGCTTAACATAACATTGGAGTTATTTTGACCAAGAAGCCCTGGGATGAAATCCTCCCATGTGATGGCAGTTATATTTTGTATATGCATCTGCATTGAGGGGGCCTGTGGAACGTAAATGGTATCGTTGGCCCTTATATATCTGTCTACGCTTTTATCTTACAAAGTATGGAATTAAAAGTTCAATTATGAGTATAATTAGTTAGTCAGACACTCGGTTATTTGGTCATAGTCATACAGGTAACATGGGCTTCTAGCGATGATACCGTGCGGGAATTTTTTATGTTAATATTTTAAGAATCCATGTTGTACTGATTGCAAAGCATTTAGATCTTAGTGATGAATGATTTTGCAGATTGCAAAAGGTGCTCAAGTGTCATCAACATCACAAGCAGTGCTTGCTCCATCCACAGAAGAAACTGCAGACAGATTGCCCAACACTGAGTTACCTGATATAAATGAAGAGCTTCCTGCAGTTCTGGCTGTTGACAGAGAGACAAGCACCTCGAGAACCCAGAGTTTGGATGTGGATCACCTCCTTTCACACGCTGAGCTACCCACACATTCCAAATCCATTGCTTCCCCAGGTGGTCATATGGAATTGGACCCAAGCATCAAATGGGTTAAACGTCTCAAGTTGAGTGCTTCAGGTACCTATGCTCATGGTACTAAGAGCTCACAAATGGAAGAAGCTTCTTCTCATGAAAACGTTAACAAGTCCTTCAGCAAAATTGTAAAATGCGGCATGACTAGTTCGGAACCAACAATTGGGAAATGCCCAGGCCTTGGTAAGGAACCAATGGCTCTGGATCAGACTGCTGGGTTATTCAAGAATGATGAGTCCTCTTCCACTGGATATGTGAGGAAGACACAAGATGTGACTCCTTTGAATCCTTGGATTCGGAGATGGTGCCACCAGAGAGATGAGTCAACAAAGAAGAACAATGAAGCATGGGTTTGTCATCCACGGAGTTACAATGCATCATTGGAGGAACTTCGAAAGAAGCAGTTTCCAAGCATTGCTGCCATGGCTCTGATGGGGAAGGCCTTGAACAGTTTTCAACCATGTGAATTTAGGAAAAAGGGGACATATATCGTCTGGAATACTTAGGGATTGTGAGATAACTCTTCATGGTTTAATAAATGCAAGGGACAAAGAGTAAGTTAACCATTCAATGGGATCATGCTGGTTCTTTTGGTGATTGTAGTTTGGGAAAGGGAACAAATATTTAGCCTTCAATAATGACCAAATCAGTGAGCAGGATGTGGACATTTGATTAGCCAGAAAATTCCTCGGTATGTACCCTGCCTCTTCGTTTTGGACTTTTTACCCCTTTGTATTCTAGGAAACTAGTTCTCCGAATAATCCTATTCAGGCAAGAATTTTGTACAGGCCTTGCTCTTGAATTTAGGTGATGAGTGGAAGATGAAATCGGTGACTTCAACTGCTGTCACTCTGTTCTGTATATTTCAATATACTCTTCCATGCTGCATGTATACCCTTTTCGGTCATCCCATGTTTAGTATAAAAGAACCTGAGACTTGCACAGAATCAAGAAAAAGAGAGAGACCGTATGGCATTGCTATCCCTACCAATAAGCGCATTTTGAAGTAATTTTGTTGATGTTGCTTGCAGATAACGTTTTTATGAGATTGTTAATTACGCTTTTTCAATTTTGTATTCTATCACTATTTCTTTTGGTGAAGATAGTATGTTTTGGCTCGGTATAATACAATTCAATGATGGTTGTTTCAACAGTTGGATAGACAAGATGTTAGTATGGATTAACTTAGTGGCTTCTTGCAAGAGGAATGGCTTTAAACGAGAGATCTCTAACATCTTTTCTTGAAGGCTGTAGGCCAGTTTCTACTTGTGTTTTTTAATTCATTTCCTTCTTACAATGCTTTCGTGTCATTGTATTTGATTAGTTAACCAGATAGAGGCCAAGCTGGGTGACTGATTGGAAAGAACAATGTGAGTCGGTTCTTTGCTGTTGGTCTTCGTCTTTTAAGCACGTGGAAGGGAACGACTAAATGTGGTAATTGATGCATTCTTGTATATCTAGAGTAAACCTTGGCCAGTGTATGTTTAAACAAATTAATGATCACGAATCAGGGTTCCATTCTTCATCTTGCATCCAGTCTGCTCTAGAGCGGATTCAAAGAAACCGCATCCATGAATACTTGAGTCTACACAAGGTGGGGCAAACTGAATAATCATGTCTCTTACAGTGAGCAAACCCGTTGCCTGCGGCGCATCATCAACTAGAAAACTGAAACTGCTCTTTGTCTCTGCCAGATTCTTCATAGCCGCCTTGAGGGTGTCGGTTTTCTTGTTGGTGACTGGTTGGTCCATTCTTGGAAGGAAGCTGTTTCTCATCCTGAGAGACCCTGCTGAGAGAAGGGCTCCAATGTCTCGTTCAATGGTTGGATCAGTGTCTAGTTTGCTAGTCTCTATGTGAATGAATTCTGCCGCGGTTAGAGTCCTGTGATTATGTCAAACATGTGGAAGTTTCTAAAGGATAAGAAAAAACTGTGTATGCCCAGAATATTATGCCTCTTACTTCCTTTTATGCAGGAGATTGTCATTCTCCAGCAGAAGATAAATATCACTTCATCTTATCGTACCAATCAGCCTCTTGGTTCCCCGATTCACAACCGCCATTGCATCTACTCGATTTTGACCTAAGATCCAAAGAGCTTCTGCTATGCTTTGGTCTCCATACACTTGAACAAAAGGATCTTCATTCTCAAATCTGAATGGGGAAAAATAGTTAGGTGCAAAAGCAGCTCAAAGTTGGCCACTTTGAAAAGTTTGTTATGGAAATATTTTTTAGGATGTATATTCTGGTTTAGCATACCGAAACTCAGCTAAAGGCTTGTCTGCGATGCCATCAAACCAGTCTAGTCCATCCGACCGAAGCAACAGCTGGATTACTGCATTCTACCAAGTTCCACGCAATAATTTATCCAAGCACAACATAAAATTACGTCAGATCAGATCAGCTATTCATGTCTCCCTGGCAGCACTATTGAATAATGAACAAGCAGTACTTAATTTGGAGCGTTTAAAGAATCAATAATTCTTAATTACAATGACTAGTTGATCAAGAGACTAGTTGATCAAGAGCTAGCGTACAAATCAGTGTCTTAACTTGCAGGGAACAAAAGAAAATTCTACTGCTGTAACTTTAGTAACCAAATAATATATGCTGATCGATAACTTGTAGCGAGGGTACCTGGGTGACAAAACCAATAACCTTTGAATCAGGTCTCTCAATGACAGGCACCACTTGCAGCGGATGCTTCGAAAGCAGTAGCAGAACATGAAAGAGTGTATCATCTAACCGCACAGGGAAAAAGGAATCCCACAGGAATGATTTAGCTAGCTCAGCAATCTGTTCTACGTGGAGCAACACAAAGTCACTATAATCCAATCTTGTAGAAAACAGTAAAAATAATTTGTTATCGAAATTGAAAACTGTCTTCCAAAACATCCCAATCATTTTTTAAATCTAAAGAACCTTAGTCTGGCCAACTTGAGGATTCTGTTCGAGCATGGTGAAGAAAACATTTTCGCCCATCTCACTGTCATCATTGGCATTGGCTGTAGCCCGGACATGAGCTTTTCCACATTGCTTGAAATTGGAATCCAATCAAAAAACGTTCTTAAGATTAAAACACCTTAGCAAAATTGATACTAAAAGGGGAAAAAAGAGAGAGAGAGAGATTTATACACCTCAAGAGACCAGAGAACTATGCTGGCAAAATCGATAAAGCCAATATACCGATCCGAAAATCTGCCAATGGTTGTATCGGGGTCTAAAAGATCAGCAATTGGAGCACCTGACACATTCTTCTGGTACAACAAATGTACAGCATCTCTTACACTGTCCCCAGCATTCAGTCTTAACACTTGCAATTCTTCTTAATTTTGTTTTTTACATTTGAAAAATAAAAACATAAAACAAATTAACCCAGACAAAAAGAAAAAAAAGATTGTTTGTTTATATGCATAAATGATCTGATGTGGCAGTACCTGGTGAGTTTTTGATGCCTGGAATTGAACAGATTGGGATGTGATCAAGAAAAAGTTGGAGAGCAGCGCCAGAATCAAGTTCTGGTTTCTTTTGCTTATCAGAAATGGGGATCTTTTTTTTATCTAAAATGCCACCTCTTGGTTCCTTGATTGCATCCTCTACTCGCCTCAAATCTTTCTTCTTTGTTTCTTGCATTGTACCAGGTTTTTCTGCTTTCTCTGTTTTCGATTCCTAGCCTTTGTTGATGTTCTCTGTTTAACTTCTCTTTCTATCTCATGCATTGGACATGTGTCAATTACATTACAAACCCAAGTGTCAGCTGTCAGAAAAGAATGCACTCTCGAGAGTTTGCCACTTGTCAGTTTTGTTGATTGGGTCGTTTAGCAAACTGTTTCCCAGACTGAATGCTTACAAACCCTCGACCTATTTATTTATTTATTTATTTAAGGCCTTTTTCGGGTTCAATTAGAATCCTCTAGCATTTAGCTTTATCTTGTTTGCGGGGACTGAGATGGAGAATGATGCTCATTCACGAGAAGACTGCATAAACTATTTCTCATATATTACCATGATAAGGTAAAATACAAGACAATTTAGCATACTCTTTTTATTAATTATTACTGATACCAACAGTTTGATACTCTTTACAGGAGAAGAAGCAGTAAGCCGATCAGAATCAGTCTACTGATTTTATTTGAAAACTTCTCGCATCTATTGTTATCCTAGGCTCGTTTTATACATATGGGAGAGGAGCTTCTAATATTACACGTAGTATAAACAAGCAGCTTGCTTCTTTCCAGGCCAAAATGCTGCTCTTGAGATCTTCATAGCTTCCTCGGCGGCCACTGACATTACTGCTTTCCACTGTTCGATTGATCACCATATTAAAAACCAGTTCATGGGAGGGTATGAGACTCATCTATATGACCATTCCATCTTCAATTGTTGCTTTCTCCATTATAATGGTGATTCCAGAACGAATGTAGAATCCATGATCTGGTCTATCAGCTTCTTGAACACCCTACAAAGCCAGAACACTCGGATGGATGCATAAAATTGAATATAACAGACTATCTAAATTGATGAACGTTGTCAATTCTATAGCATTGGTTGGAAATTTCAAAGGATTGTATGAGCATGGCAGGGATTGCTTACATCTTTGTTCACAATGACCACATCTTTTCCTATCTTCACATTCTTGTCAATTATGCAGTTCCTTCGAAGAAAATCATGGAAAAATCATTAGACCTGAACCATCCATGGTCCATAATCTAAATTATGCATTTCTCCATCTTATAAATTCAGTTACCTAATTTTTGTATTGCGTCCAATCCCAATTGGGACCTTTCCCTCAGCTAGCAGAGAAGCAATTTCCGATTCAGTTTGGTAATAATCTGCACCCAACATCACAGTGTCCTGGAGACACAGAGAAATCACTCTTTCTAAGTCACAAGTGAAAATTAAAGTTATTGATCTTCTTGTCAAGCTACTTCATATACAAAATGAGAGTCGATGATTACTCACCTTCAGCTCAACACCATAATCTAAACGTGAGCGTTCACCTACTATTGAGTGTTCTACATTACATTCCCTCAAGAAACATCCATGCGAAATTATTGCATCCTTAATCTGAGAAATACAGCTGGGGCATTATAAAAAAGACATCCAAATGAAACCATGAAGGAAGCCCAGCTCTACCAACATACCCGGCAGTTATCAATTTTTGTGGGCGGTAAGAAACGAGGAGATGTGTAGAAAGGTGTCTTCGGGTCATAAAATTGGAACTCTGGAGACTGCATAAAAAGAAAGTCAATATCCACACATCATCCTAGTTTTAAGGAAAGATTCAGTCATCTCATACTGTCGAAGGATGAGGATGACCTTGTTTAAAATAAGCTCATGCTATTAACAAATTGCTTAGAATATGAACTTAGTGTAAGAACAAAATAGTATAAAAATTCTCTTCAAATTTCCTGTGATGCAATATGCAATAACAGAATGCCAGCCACAGGATGACATAGAAAGGCATGCCATCAATGATTCCAAAGTATCTAAAATTTGGGTTGGGTGACATGATCACTAAATGTGTTTAACTGTGTCCAAAATAAGTTAATAATGCAAATCAAATGACAAATGACCTAGAATCTTAAGGCTTATGAAATCAAGAATTAATAATACCATGCCACTGAAACCAACCTCTTTGGTGAGGGCCATGTTAGCTTCATAGAAAGACTTTATTGTTCCAATATCCTCCCAGTAGTCTCTGAAGATATATGCCTGTCAGAAAAAGTGAATGTCAACGTATAAATTTTCATTCAGTCAGTAAATACCCTGGCTAGCAGAAATCAGAAACTAAAAGAGGCGGATTTTGCACTAACGATTGACAAAACCACACTCCTACCAGTTTCATTGATTGAATAAACAATTAAACATTTTCAAGGTTTTTAAATTCTACTTGAGGTTTCTTACTTGGACATCATGCTCCATGATGGCGGCAGGGATGATCTCAGATCCAAAGTCATTGGATGTAGGATATCTCCACCTCAAAAGTTTAAACAAAACATCTTTTTTAAATACATAGACTCCCATTGATGCAACGTATGGGGACTTCATGGCTTCTTGAGGAGAGAATCCCAGAAGACTGGTATCTACTTTCTGCAGTAAACAAACGGGAAGGCGTACAATTAAACTGTAGTCTTCATGTTAGTCGATATCATAAACATATGAATACATGGGCTAAAATAAAATATAGCTGAAAATAATCAGATAAAAGAAATCTAACGTATTGTAATAATGTCAACTTTCCCTTAATTAAATAGCATTTTAAGATGTCTTTAGTAAGGTGAAAAATGATTGAATGGAATTATAAGTTGGTGATAGGATGTTCGTAGTTATACAGAGGGCAACACTAAGCTTAAGTCATCACTTCAAAAGATAAGATAGTCATCTCTATTCTTAAAAGATAAAGGTTTAGCAATAACAGATGAGTTGCACATGCTATGACCAAGGAGTCATCTTCGACAAGATATTTGCATCATTTTTCCTTTTCTGTTAAGAATGCTATATGAATTTGATGTATGAGGATGCTAGGAAATCATAAAAGGTTGGAAAGGTTTTGAGGATGCTGGGAAATCGTAAGAAGTTGGAAAGGTTTTAAACATAGGACCCTTTTGGTAAGCTTAGGGTAAAAAATGCTGCCAAAGTTTGCCCGTAAAAGTGTTGAAAAGTAATTTTAATCCATAAAATTCCATCAAGACAGAGGGTGATATTGTTACCCCATGGAATCAAGTAATAATAATACTAATATATGTAAATAAAATTATAAACCAATAGAAGAGCAAGTGTAAGAATAGGATCTGCTTGGTGTTGGTGCTCACCATAGCTTTCAGATTAGCACCGCTTGGTTTTTCAGCAAACTGGGCAATGCGGCCCATATTGTCTATCTTCACCAACCCATAATCTGATGCGCGGCTGGAAATTATCAACTCAAGTTTAGATGGAATACGTAGCCTTAATTGAAAATGCACAAACCAGATGCTCTGTTTTATTTTTATGATTCTCTTGGCCAAAAAAAAAAAAAAAAAAAACCCATGAACCCAAACAGTTAAAATATGGAATCAGGATTGACATGCATATAATAGAGAAGACGCAAATCAGAGAAACACATTATAAAGACAGAGTGACTGCATACCTTTCACCTACAGCTGCACATGAAATTGTAATATCAGCATCTCTATCAACATGACTCTGTTGATACAGTTACAAACAGGTCAGTAAAACTTTCTAAAATGATTAAGCGAGTCCATCAATTAGGAAGAAAAATGTATACCTGGATAAAATCCATATAATCCATTCGATAAAGATGATCCCCACACAAGATCACAACATTTTCAATGTTCCTATTCTTGGCATCCTACAAGTCAAAGTAATTTATCATATTCCATTCCAACTTGAGAAGAATGATAGGATTATAAGGAACTTATCTATTGCTGAGTGTGCTTTCTGCAGATGGCACCCTAAAAAAATAAAAAGAGAACAATTGTCCATACTTACCTCAAACACCCATGTAAATTGCCTCACAGCATCAGCTGTTCCTTGAAACCAATTCTTTCCAGATTCCCCAGGCGTTTGAGTGGCTGCTAGAACCTGTTTATAAGTGATTTAGTCATACCAATGAAGGATTTGCAATAAAATTGTAACAATACATGCATAGATTGTTGTAGCTTTCTTCCCCTAAATTTCTTAAAAGACAAAAGTTCAGTTTCATTTTTCTGGATTACTACTACCATTACTTTTCCTAATAAGCCGACACTTCATGAACTTACGAACATGAGGCTTCCTTCTCTAATTTATTTTGCAATGAACATTAATTCTACCGATGTTGGTTTATATGCCAATTCAATATATTAAATTGATAACACTTCATCATTATCTGCCTCAAGTTTTCCATACCTCCACAAATCCATCCCCAAAATTGATACCATTCCCAAAATATGTGCGTGCTATATGCCGATTGAGGGAAGCTGAGTTGAATTGGGTCAATACGAAGATCTTGTTTATGCCACTGTTGATGCAGTTGCTCATAGGGATGTCTATAAGCCTGTAACAGCCCCCAACTGGAACCTGCAGATCATAATTAACCATCACCAAATCAGATCAGAGCTGCTATGTAAATCCATGATCTCCAAAAACAGTGGTGCAAGCATGATCAGTAATTTGATGGCGCAATATATTAATATTGGACAAAATTATCTCCAAATAATTCAGTTTCATTTTCACTTCAAAATATCACAAGTTAATCATCATCTACACTGTACACCGTTTGAGCAGACAAATAATATTTTCTTACAGCCGGGATTGCTGCTCTTATGGTCAGAGGAAAGAGCTGAGTGCCTGCACCGCCACCTAATATGATCGCAGCAACATTTTTCGGATCTACTCTTCTTCTCTCAAACCTTGGTGGTGCTAAGGTCTGAAATCATATTACAAGGATCAAAATGAGACTACTTATCAAACAAACAACCCCATCAAACACTTTATAAATAAAATAAACAAAGATCTCTAATCATAGGATTACTACAAAATTATAAAACAAAAATATGAAGAACCAATCATTTTCAATAGCAATGAAAGGACAATTGAAACGATGGAATCATACTTACCATAACCTCATTGGGATTGTTGGATGTCATAACAGCATAAGCAACACCGGGTTTGACCTTCTTGTCTCTCTTTTCAGCTTTCAAACTTTTTTTCAACTGGTTAGTACAACCATCATTGCTTACACTCCCTCTGATCCTCTCTCCCCAAAACGCATTATCTCCAATTTTTGAACCATATTTGCTAGCTTTCACCACATGGGTATTAGCTCTCAAGCCCACACAACAAGAATCCATTGCACTTGCTTCACTTCCGGGAGCCTAACACAGTGTAATTTAGAAAAAATAGAAATAAAAATAAAATGACACTAATTATGATGATGATGATTATAATTTAAAACGATACACTCATACAGGAACTGAATCCGAATCTCAATAAAGTATAAACTCTAATCTAAGTAACCAAGTAAAGTGAAGATCACACAAAGATAATCCCAAATAAATGGAAGTGAATCAAATGACAGTTGTATTAGTACTATTAAAACACTGTAACAACTATACTTAAGCGACATGATCACAAAAGTATCTAAACCAAACTAAACTAAACTGAACTAAACTAAACAGAACTAAAACTAACCCAGATCATGTTATGCATTCAGAAACAAGATTCTTTAAAAAAACCCAGAAGTGGGAAAAGAAAGTACCAAATGGGGTGATCAAAATCAAATGGTTGAAAATGGGAGTGAAATGCGTGAATTTATGATGTTGAAGCTGGCGGTTTTAGCTTTATGGCTTGTGATCCCTTCACGATAAATCTTGCAATCTTGGTATTTATATTAGTATTAAAATTATTAATAATCGAAGTGTAAAATTAAAAAATAAATAAATAAATAATGTGACTCGGTGACAGTGACTCTCTCAGTCTCTCTTTCAATATGCAAATGACACAATGACTTGTGCCATATATATAGTTCAAGTTTCTAGGCTCCTCTTTTGCCATTAGAGAAAGCCATTATAAGCCAACCAGCTGTCCATTTCAAAGCTAATAATTTTCATATTACACACATCAAAATGAAAAGTTTTTAATGATAGAGAGATATTTTCTTTTTTGGGTTGGGATTTTGTGGAAATATTTTCTTGGCTAATCTCTCAATTGGCAGTTTCCTACAACTTGACATGTGGCTAATTATCAGATGATGACTTCACTAATCTTCAAGATCAATAAGCATGATTATGGTTTCCAACTTCCATTTCTCATTTGAAGAAAAATATTAATGCCACATTTAGTCCTAATTTTATTTTCTCTACTCCTAGAAACTTATAAGCGGATTTTTTTTTTAATATCTGGAAAAAAGGATTAAATCAAAAATATGCAAAATCTTGTCATGTGGTGAAATGTGACAAATATTTAGACCTCGTTGAGTTTTCAAAATCTTATGCTTATTTTATGTTGAACGCCATTGCAATAATGTAGCCACAATTACAACTTTTCTGAAAAAGGAAGACAGTGCCACTATGATTGTCTATGCTGCAACAATGAAAAACATAAGCCACATAATGTATATGTATTTTTTGGAAAAAAAAAGACAAAATCATGTGTATGTGGTACAAAATTTGTCAAGTGGATGAACAAAATTTAAATTAATTTTTAAAAATTTTTGTTTTCTCTAAAGTTCAAACTTAGATATCAATTAAACAAAATTATTAGGTAAGCTCCAGCGATCGTTGTTTTTTATTTACATGGACCACAAATGCATTTAGTTATGTTTTGTATTATTTGAATTCGATTCAATTTGTGAGAAAAGATTTGGTTGTTGAGAAAAGAATTATTTTCAATTAGAATTTTTTTTTTAAAAAAAATTGGTATTTCATATTTATCGGTTAATGAATCAAGTGGCCTCAAGTGGCCATGCCCAAACAAGTAGATTCATTAATCATAAACTGCACTGCTACAACACAGAAATCAAATAGTGAATACCTAACCCAAATGGACGATTCTTATTGAATTTAGCACGAGCATGTGGCCCACCTTCACCTCACAAAAATTCAGGAGTATATTTGTCTGTATTGAGATTTATAGTATAAATAATATACGGCAAGAGTGAAGATAGGAAAGGGATTGAAAATTGATGATGGGCAAATCAAATTTGTGTTAGTGATTATAACAAGAGTCACGTGATGATGATAGCGGCTTATTTGACTGGTTATTTAAGATTATTTTAAGTGTTCTGCGGCTCTCTCTGCCGTACACGTGTGTGTTACTGAATGGACGGTACCTGTTTGGTGAACATATTATACGAACAAAATGGCTCCACTCAAGTTTTGGTATAAAATATCTAAACCACCCCTTTTAGCCTCGTTTACATTCCGATGATCACTAAAATACCCTATACGATCAAAGTCATCTTCACCGTTTGATTAATTGGACAAACAAATTGTATGCTTCTAACTGCTATAAACAGGAAAATGAAACAACGACCTGGGCTCAACATCACTGTGGATTTTGGGGAGATTCACACAATCCAGACTCCCAATAGAAAAACAGAAAAAATATGCATACTAGACCAACGCATGGGTTATTGATAAGGGCTGGCCAGCACGCTGAGCCTAATAGTAAAAACAAGAATAGAAAGAACAATCTATTATGAGACAAATTTTCACGTGGCATGCTTGAAAATCAAGAAAACGCCCGCTTCCTTTTGTTTGTTTGCTTTTGTTTTGTTTTTCTCTTTTTCTACATTTAACTTAAAACTTCATAAGGGAAAATTAATGGCACCAAATTGAGTCTTTATTAAGCATAAACTTTAGATAGAGTTTGTTCCATATAGGACCGGTTTGGAATTATTGTGACTAATTAAATCTCGGGTTAGTTCGGTTTAGGTTAGCCTATAAAATTCAAACGAGTTGAAAATTACAACTCGATTGGTTTTAATTTCACTTTTGGTTGAACTCAAACCGAAATTAAAGCCCGGTCGAGTTATGCCTTCAAAAAATATTTATATATATATGAAATATCTCTCTCTCACCAGCTCATCTTACGCGCCTCAGCCCCAATCCCAAAAATTTCAAAATCCCAAATGGCGTAACCTTTGCCTTTGGTAAGTCCTCTCTTTTCACCTTCTTAATTCCTCTCTTCTCATCTTCTTCTACAGTGGCGGCACAACCCCCAGCTGCAGCCCATAGCCGTTCTGCAGACGCCCACACTCCGACTCACTCACATATCCCCACACTCTGCCGACGCCCGACGCAGTCAGTTTCGTTTCGCCGATGCCCATTCGCTTCCGATTCAGCTACCATCTCTTTCGTTTTTGTCGTCAGTTTCGATCCGTTAAGTTAAGTAGGTTATTTATTATTTTTGTTATTCTTATTATTAATTATTATTATTATTATAAACAATTGATTTTTTTAACTATTTCTTGATTTTATTTTCTTGATCAGTTGTTTGATCTCGCATTGTGTGCATGCATGTTGCTGAATTTTCATGCTCCCTTTTTTATGTGGTTTTTTTTTTTAATTTTTTTTGGTGGTTTAGGATTATAAATGGTGTTAAATTGTGACGTTTGTTCAATTTAGGATATTATGGTATTATGAACTATTCAAACCCAAATTCAACTCGAAACGAAATTTCAATTCAAATTATCAAACCGATCAGATTCGAATTGTGAGCCCAAACTGAACAGAACCAAATTTAATTTAGTTCGGTTTGGTTTGGGTTTGTGTTTTCAAATCGATTGGGTTCAATTCTCCAACTCGATCGAGTTGTAACCCAAACCGAAACCCAAACAATCCAAACCAAAATTTGATATGCCCACCCCTAGTTTTTAATATGCAGATAAAATAAACTACTAATTGAAAAATAACTTAACGTTCAATAAATTGTGTTGTGCATTGCAGTTGCTATAATTTAAAAAAACAGAATTCATGATTTACTAAATTTTATAACAGAAATATTGTTTTATTATATAATAACCAAAATAAATTTAAATTTAGATTACTTTTTATTTTTTTATAGCATATTTAATAAATTATTTAGATATACCTTTTTTCTTTATAAAACACATAAAAGTACATAAACTCATAGTTAGCTTTCATATTAAATTATACCTTTCATATTAAATTATTCATAGTTCAAAATAGTTCAAAAAAAGTTTATATAATCATATGCCAGTCTTTTCATTCTCATAATAAAAAATAAAAGTAAAATACAAAAATCATGAATTTACTAAATCAGAGCTTTGATACTAGAGAAAACGTACATTAGTTCCAACGCTAATTTGATTATAGCAGTAATATAATATCTAATGATTTATATATTATAGTATATAAAAAAATAAAATATAATTATCTATTTGTTAAAATATTTAAAATTATAATAAAATTTTTAAAAATTATGATGACTTATTTAATGAATTACTTATAAAAATTAAAAAACACTCTTATCTATTTTTAAGAGCTCCTGTTAAAATAAAAAAATTATGAAATAAATAACTTTTACAAAATTTACCAAATACTACTTTTATAAAAAAATAGATAGCTTATTGAATTTCAACTTTAATCTCAATCGCGTGATTGGACCACAACACAGATTTATTAAAAGCGTGATTTCTACTTAAAACTCACAACAAACCAGTGGTAAGTTGCCTGTTTACATATCAGACTGCATTACCCACTAACACTGGCCAAAATGCATCAAAGGGCTACAAGAGTCATGGAACCTAGAAAAGCACTTCATTATGAAAGATTTTTAGAGCAAAAATTCTGGGAGATTTTACTAATCCTTCCAAGAACTCATTCCTGCAAGTATTTTTTTTCAGTTGGACATGCACAACTCAGGCAGAATCCATCCAATTATGAGACAAAGAAACGTGTGGTCTGTTCACAAAATGAACTTAGAATACTGGCAGTTGACATTCCTGCAAGTATTTTCTATCAGTTGGATGTGCACAACTCAAGCAGATTTTGGATTAATCGCTGTTTAATTAGTGAAAGAAACCCCTCACACACAATCTCAAATGGTAAGTGACAGGAACAACTTGAATACATCCTTGAAACTCAAGATTTAATACATGGCAAACCTATGCGAAATTGAAAAATTGCAAATAAGTGATTTTACCAAGAACACTATAGGACCACTTCCAAATAGAACTTTCTACAGAAGCTGCCCAGTGCTATAATAACTTGGATTACCTAAATAAGAACTCCCTCCCAATGAAAAATAAAGATAAATTAAACAAGAGCTCCATCCAAATGAAAAATAAAGATAAATTTTCTCTGTTTCACACTTCCAGCAAAATATTATAACACCGTCTCTATACATAAGTTGTCTCCTACACACACTTCATGAATAGTTGTCAAATCAAGTCCAAAGATTTGGAAAGTCATCAAATCACTGGGGGATCACAACTTGACAATTCATAAAACAATCCCACATATTAAGCCTCTTATAACACAGAGTTTCTTTCCTAAACATCCAAAGAGTAAATATAGATGAACAAGCAAAGAGTAAATATAGATGAACAAGCATGCAGCTACTCCGAAGGGACTGAAAAGCACAGAAACATTTTCAACAAGTAAAGAAAATCCTCATCAAACATGAAATGTAAATAAAACTCTAAAATATACTTGTACACTCTCAAAAGGATTCTCAAGAAACAAAAATAGTAGCAGTTAAACGCAACAGAACAAAACTACATAAAAACTAAGAAGCAAATATTAAAAGAGACTTAGGTGTTGGTTGCCCTAGTGTAAATCTGCTGGCTTGCGTGAGCCGAAACCATCCTGATCAAACCTCTAGCCATAAGCTCTCTTATTGCCTTCCTTGCAAGCGATCCATTGATCTGCAAGAAGAGCACAAAACACAAATAAGGAAATTCAGAGAGCAGGGCATCTTACTCCTGCTTAAAACTGACAGTAGAATTAAGAAAATTCAACAGACTAAACAAATACACACACAATGATAACCAAATAACTCAAGTAAGCCCAAGAAACAAAATATCATAGACTACCATTATACGTAGTTCAAATCCAATATTAAAGTACTTTGCTAAGGTAACAGGTAACATGTTAGTCTAAATGCTATCATATATGGTAACTTCAATATCCACATATCCATATGGCCAAAGAAAAAAAAAAGGAAGAAAAAAATCCACTTAAAACTACCATTAAATAAGCAGTCATTTATACAATTAATATAAGAAAAAAGCATAAGAAAGCAAGTTGGAAAATACAAATGTTTGCCAAACACTTTAGATTTGTAGCTTGAAAACCACAATAACTGGACAACAATGCCAAATGGAGCCTAATACTCATACAATGATCATCAAGTTGCGCGAGTAAGCTCAAGGATCACCCTACTAGAGCCTACTCTACTATCTACAATTACATGTTATGCAAATTTACTGTTAAAATAGCTAAGGTATCGGGTAAGACATAGTCTACATGTTACATACTAAGTTCAATAGCCAAACAATAGCTAACCGAGCAATAGCTTTCTATGATATGAGACTGTAACATAAAAATCCACATACTCATATCACAAAAATTTGAAGGGGAAAAAACCCACTCAAAACTAAAATGAAATATGCAGCCTAATACACGAGTAACATAGAAAAAACTAGCACATAGTAAAATACCCTTAGACGATCGGAAAGAATGGAAGGAGTGATAAGCTTGTACTTAGGAGCCTCGGACAGAAGCTTGTCATAGGTTGCCTGATCAAACAACACCATGTTGTTCACTTTCTCCTTTTGCTTTCCCTTGCTCCACTTCTGTTTACATTTAAACAAAACAAAAAAAATGATCATTGAAAAAACAATTTTTTTTTCAGATAAAACAAATTAATGAATCAGAAGGACAAAAAGGTTATTGGATATGACCTTCTTCTTCTGCTTGCCACCTCCGGATTTCGCAGGCTTTGAGGATGGAGGGGGAGCCTTGTCCTTCTTTGGAGCCTATAAAACAACTCAAATAAAAAAAAAAGGTTAAATCAAACGGTAAATTAATCAGATGGGTAATTGATATTCAGAGGTATTTTGTGATTCTTGAGGCGTACCATTGGATCTGATCAGACAGAGAGAGAAGTGAAGAGCTCTGAAACGAAAGTGAGATGAGGTAAGAGAAAAGAGGAGAGGCGAGGCGGGCGTGGAGGGTGTTATCAAACCCTAGGGCATAGAATGGATTGGTTTTAAGTTATTTTCAACGACGCCGTATTTTATTCTTGGATCAAAGCCCAGTCGAAGAACCTTCGGCCCATTAGAGCCAATTTTCAAAAATATAATTATTTTTTTAAATTAATATAATTTCTATATATACTCTCTTTTGGTAGCGATTACTTTTCGGATTGAATTGAGAATCCTGAGAAGTGAGAATCTTGAGAGTGTAGAGTGAGAGTGGAAGTGGGAGTAGGTTGTTTACTTACACTGAAATGGGAGTGTGAAATAAAAATCAGAATTTTATTTATGTGAATTTTATTTATGTGTTTACATTATCTTAAATTAGGAGTGGATAATTTCAAATCATAATTTTACTCTTATTTAAAAAATTATAGTTTTTAATTACAATATTGATAAAAAATAAATTTTAATAAAAATATATTTATAAAATAAACTATTTCTTTTATTATTAATTTTAATTATATAACTTAATAATAATTATTAATATTTTTAGTTTTGTAAATCATAATTTTTTTTATTAATTTTAATTGTAATTATATAAAATAAAAATTATTGATACTAGCTAGGGCTGGGCAAAATCGGGTTAGGGTCGGGTTCGGATCAATCCGATCGGGTCTCGGGTTAATCGGGTTGTATAATGTTTCGTCCGAATTCAACCCGATTTTAGAACCCGATCCGATCCGATCCGAATTAAATTCGGATCGGATCGGATCGGGTTAGAAAATCGGGTTGAATTCGGATCGGGTCGGGTTAAATTCAGATCGGGTCGGGTTGAATTCGGGTCAAATAAAAATCGGGTTAAATCGGATCAATTCGGATTCACCTAATTTTGAGTTGTTTTTCTTAATTGTAAGCATTTTTTTTTTATCAATTTTCAAACCAACAAAAAAGGAAACTACAATTAAATCAAATTCCAATGAATGAAAATTAAAATTAACACAAAGTTTAAACTTAATAGTTATTACGTAATAGTCTCTAATTCTCCATCCAAAGCACAATATCCAAACATTAATCTTTAAAGTTTAAAATACAAAGTCACAAAATTCATGCATAATTAAATAGTTTCCAAAACACAAATAACAAAGTCCAAAACACAACCAAGTTTAAGCATCAATATCGTTCAACACTAAGAAGAATTCCTCCATGGCTCCACCGCTCCTCGCAAGCACTTTCGGCAAGTTCCAACTTCAATTTCAACACTTTCGATTCCCTAGAGAAGAACTGAAAAAATAATAAATAACTACATGTCTACATTCTTGAAGTGGCATTGCAAATAAAGGCACATTAAACACAAACACATAAGCCCAATTTGTGTGTGCGTGTGTCTCTATATATATACACTTGATTAAATATAAGAAAAAAAAATTAAGTCAATTGTGGCTTATGTTATGCCATTCATCACCACGTAAAGTTAATAACAATCATCGGTAATACCGTGATACCATTCCACCATGTCACCAACTTCAACGCGTCCAACTAAAACAATTATAGTTGTTACTTTAAACTATAATTAATAACTATTATTATAGTTTAAATTACAACCTAAACATATAATATGAAATTATGAATAATAATATATATTAAGAATTACCTTTCAAATGTCCATAACTCCCATGTCAGTGCTCATCGTTTCCACCGTTGAAGCTTGTGATCTTACAAACTCTTTAAAATGCCAAAAAAAAATTGAGATTAGTAAGTAAATTAAGTACATGTGGATGCTATTTATAAAGTTATAATATATCTTAAGTTTCTAATGTACGAGAAAAATGTTACCTTCTTGTAGTTCCATATGAAATATTTGCTCTTTAATATCTTCTTGAAGGTTGTAGACGGGATTAGCAAAAAGTCTAGCTTGCAACCAATTTTCAATGCATATCAATGCCTCAATCATACAAGGGGTCAAAGAACTCCTATACTCATCAATTACGCGCCGACCGGTGCTAAAGGCAGATTCAGATGCTACTGTGGAAATAGGAACAGCGAGAACATCCCTTGCAATTTTCTCTAATATTGGATACTTCGATCCGTTCACCTTCCACCAAAACAAAACATTGAGTTTAAGATTGCTCGGATCTTCAACTGGGTCACTTAAATATCGTTCCACCTCAGATGCCATTCTCCGACCCTCATTCTGAACGGAGAATTTCTTAGCATATCTAAGAAAAGGGCGAGCAACTCGAAAAGTGTCATCAACTTCACCACCAGGAACCTCCGCCACACCAATCTCGGCTGAAATATGTAGAGAAGAACTTGAACCACCATAGCCGCTACTAGGAATACTCTCACTATACATTGATGGTGTGGAAATGGAAAACAACGCACTATATGCACCATAAAGCTCATTCAACAAATCTTTCACTGCTTTGGCCATTTCTTCAACCATCAAACCATTATTGTCAAAGATTATCTCAAAAATATGTTTGGCAAAATCCATTTTAGCTCGTGGATCAAGAATTGAGGCAACAATCAACATCTTGTTGATCTTCCCTGAGGACTCCCAATATTTATCAAATTTTTCTCTCATATTGTAAGCCATAGACACCACCCAAGGATCTTTGCTTGCTTCTAATGCAGTCAACGAACTCTCAATTAAGCCAATAGTATCATAACAAAGATTAGAAGTCACACTCAAAGAGGCTGAAAATAGCAATGTGGCATCATAAAATACCTTTAAAAACTTCACAATTCGTTCAGCACTCTCCCAATCTGCAGGTCCAGGCAGGCCCGTCCTCTTATAATTATTTTCTTTCTCGAGAAAGTATGCCTCATATGGTTTATCCACTTCTGCCATTCTATCAAATGCCGCTTGGAACTTCAACGCGGTCATCAACATTAAATAGGTGGAATTCCACCTAGTTGGACAATCCAAAACAACAGTTCCGGGTGGACCTTTCACCTGTGCTATACACTGTTTAAATGTCTGTAGCCTCGTGGTGGAGGATCTCACATACTTCACAGCATTCCGGATAGCGGAAACACTAGCATGCAACTCATTCAACCCCGAAACAACAATCAAATTCAAAATATGTGCGCAACAACGCACATGCATATACTGTCCCGCTAACACAAGTGCATCATCATTCTTCCAAGCAAGCAATTGCATGGTGACATAATTAACAGCAACATCATTTGTAGTGGCATTATCAGCGGTTATTGCAAACAACCTCTCTATTCCCCAATCTTGTAAACAAGCTACAATCTTTTTCCCGATTGTTTTTCCTCTATGATCTTCAATCACGCTGAAACTAATAATCCTCCTATTCAAACACCAGTCACTGTCAATGAAATGAGCTGTGATCACCATATAACTCATGTTTTGAACGGAAGTCCATACATCAGTTGTAAGAGACACCCGCTGCTTGTTGTCACAAATCAAACTCTTCAACATAGTCTTTTCCTCCAAAAATAAATCCATAACATCCCTACCAATAGTTCTTCGAGATGGCATAACGAACTGCGGAATTGCTACACTGCAGAAATGTCTGAACCCTTTGTTATCCACAAAGCTGAGCGGCAACTCACCCATAATGATCATTTTGGTGACTGCCCTTCTACAAGTATCTTGACTCCACCCTTTAGCCAAAACCATATTACTTGCATTTCCTTCGCCGCCCTCAGAAGTCAAGTTTTGTTGGCTTCCATCTTGTTGATTTCGGAATGTCTTGTATGCTTGACAAGTCTGTATATGATTTCTCATATTTGTAATCCCATCAAGCCGTGAATGACATTGATGTTGTCTACCACAATAGTTGCACTTGCATTTGTTTGGATTGTCTTCAAGTAAAGTGAAATGATTCCACGTGTCCGATCTTTTCTTCATCGGTGGTCTTTTCCGCTTTACCTTTTCCTTTCCCTTTCGAGTTGCTTCCATTTGAACACTTTGATCATCGTCATCACTTATCGAGTTCGATCTTGAATGTCCGCTCATCTGAACATAGAAATAAATAATTATTAATCATTAATTCAAAAATCAAAACACAAAAATATTATTAACATAATCTAATTAATATTACAAATCAATTCAAAAATCTATTAATTTAATTTTATGAAACTTTTTGAATTCGATATTTCTAATTTTCCATCATAATAACTTAATAATTCTATATGATTAGGATCTAAGAGTATAGCTGTATATATAAAAATTTCCAAACTATGAATTTTCTATTAGAAAAAGTAAGAAATTAATGCAATTAATTAAACTGTAAGTCTCATGAGTCATGCCCAATTGCCCACATTATATGTATTTAACTATTTATTATTGAACAATTTAACATATGCTTATTGCATATTTGAATATCATATAATCATACAATTAATTAAAGTAGTTAATTTTTTTTTGAAATTGAAGTTATTGCATACTACACAAGCACAACACATATCATATGACATATAGTCACATATATTATAACATAATATTTGATTTTAATTTTTGATCTACCTAATCTATTCATACAAAAAAAAATTGATTATTAATAATTAAACAAAAAAATTAATGCCCCAATATTCTTCATTCTATTGTTAAAATTTAACAATTTATAATTACATATTATTAATAATTACTAAATTTCAATTAATATTTCACTCTCAATTAAAAAAAATTTAATTATTATGATTAATTGATTATCAACAATTGAACAATTAACACTACACGCATATAAAAAACAAAATAATGTAAGCTATATAATATATAGTATACAGTCTATACCATAATTATTATGAACACGGCAACACAGTATAAGTGACAAGCAACAAGCCAGCAAGCAGCAACAATCAAAACGCAAAGTTCCAAAGTCCAAACGGCAAAGTAAAACAGCAAAATTTTTCTCAGCTTCCTCGGTTCCTCCAAGTCTCCAACACGAGCCACAAATCGGGTTACCACAAATCAGCTTCAAGCCTTCAATCAGATTGGGTGATGGTGGAGGATTAGAGGCGTGGAGGTGGTGCAGCTGCAGCGGAAGCAGATCCGGTAATATGTGCAGCAGATCGGCAGATCTGGGCCACGGCTTCACGGAGCAGCTTCGGTCTCGGAGGCAGTTGCAGCAGATCGGCAGATCTGGGCCACGAGCGTCACGGAGCAGCTTCGGTCTCGGCGGTTGCAGCAGATCGGCAGATCTGGCCACGGGCATCACGGAGCTCACCGCTGTTGCTCACTGCTGCTTGGCTGCTTGCGTGCAACTGTGCAAGTGCTGTGGGCCGTTTGCTGTTGTTGAATGTTGAGGATGTGTAGTTGTGTACTGTAAGTCTGTAACGTAACGAGTGTTAGCGTGATTGGTTGAATTTTGTTTGTGTAATGCACTGCTGGTTTGCTGGACAATGGTTTGTGAAATTGTGAATTTTAGTTGTGAGTCTTGTGTGTGAGGCTGTGAGCTGTGTGTGTGAGGCTGTGAGCTGTGTGTGTGTGAGGCTGTGAAGTGTGGACGTGTAGTGTATGAGACTATGAGTCAGTGTGTGTGCCATAGTGCCAGTGTGCGAGTGCTGTGTTGCTGTTGCTAACTTGCTGAATTTTTTTTTTTTTTTTTTTGGGTGCCAATCCGATCGGGTTTTCGGATCGGATCGGTTTTGATCCGATCCGATCAAAACCCGATCGGGTTGGCACCAATATATCCGATCGGGTTCGCATATCAACCCGATCCGATCCTAATCCGAAATTTTTCGTGTCGGATCGGGTCGGGTCGGGTCGGGTCGGATCGGATATTTTGCCCAGCCCTAATACTAGCAATACAAATGAAACATTATTATTAATAATATAGTACAAAATTAATATTTTTTTAATAAACTATTTATTATTATTAATTATTAATAGTAAATAAATATAATACTATTAAATTAAATAAATATAATAATAATATATTTTCAAATAAAGATAGCATATGGTATATTATTAATTCTCTATGAATATAATAATATTTTATTTAATAAGCTAATATTATTAAATGCTATAATAAGATTATTTAAATAAAAATAAAAATATTATTTTTAAATAAATGTAATATTATTTTATTTTAATACATTTAAATTATATTAATAAATTACATTATATTTAATACATATAAATTATTTATTTTATTTAAATAAATATTATTTTATTTTATTTAAATAAATATAATTTTATTTTATTTTAGTAAATACAATATTATATTTTTTAATAAATATAAACAATACTAATAAAACGGGTAAAAAAGGAAGATATGGGAGTGGATTCCCACTCCTACCTCCCCTGATGGGAGTAAAAATCTACTCTATACTCCAAAAATAGATGGGACCTACGGAATCTCACTCCCACTCTCTCCTTTAAACAAGCAAGTAAACACCGGAGTGGGAGGACTTCAAACTCTCCACTCTCACTCCAATAAGTAAACATTACATTTAATTCTCAATTTATCTGTACTTCTACTTTATTTCTTGTCTCTGTCTCTCATCATTCATAAATTAAGGGTGAAACTGTGAAACGCGTCATCTCTCTTCTTCTTTTCTTTCAATTATATTTTAAAGTCTTGAAATTAGACCACAATTTAATCATTCACAAACAATAAAACAAATAATAATAATAAAATAAAACCACCGTAAATAATAGAATATGAGCACTCGAGAATATTTATTAAATTAAAATTTTTAATTATATTTTTACACATGGCAAGGGGGGATTCAAACCCCTCACACATGGTTCGTGTCACTTGCTCTAATCCTCTAAGCTACAAGCCCCACTCCAATGCCACTAAATCTGTTCCTGAAAGTACCCTAAAGAAAAAGTCGATTTCCTCTTCCAGAGTCATTTTTATTTTGGATTAAAAGATGGAAAAACTTTTTTTTTTTTTTCAGTTGTGATCAAGAGCACAATGTGCTACTAGTATGTGTAAGTAGGAGAGGGGATTTCATAATTGGAGTTTTTTTTCATTTTTCATTTTTTTTTATATTTCAGATGTAATAAGAATAAAAGGTGTTAAAGGAGCTATTCGGTATTGTTTTGTGACTAGTATTTTCATTTCAGTTTCAATCAGAATAAGAGTAGTCGCTAGGGTATTTTCCCACTTGCTTTGGTTTTTGATGGAAAATGCTACAAGCCTTTAGCCCCATTTCTGTAGTTGAACATGATCTATCTCGTTCCGGAAACAGACAAGAAACAATAAATTAACCGTAGGCATTTGAACCAGGAACAAAAAACAAAAAAACAAAAAAACAAAAAAAATTGAATTCGACGTTGGGATTATAGACAAAAAAAAATTTTACAAGTTAATTTGTGCATTTAGATAACTCATGACTTCTTAAAAAAAAAACAAAAGGTAACTTATGATTTGGATTCGTGTTCTTGCAAGTGCCAAATTCAAATATTCTGAGAAATCTCCATGTTGACATATTATCGATACCCAATTTTATTGAATCGGTCATCACACTCGTGCAAAGATCCAATCAAATTTTATATGTTATGTTTTATGGTTAATGGTCATTCTCAATCCCGTTTACTTATAAAACTTTGTACAAGTAACACATTTGATTCAATTATTAATATCTCTCTGGGCTCTTGTCACTGGAGTCCTGTTGTTTATTTAAAAGAGTTCAAAGTCTAGAGGTTTCGTAGGTCTATCACTTAAGTCCATCCTTATTGCGTTTTGCTTAAGTCCTTTGAAGTTTGACCATTGCAATTAGTGATCAGGCAACTAACATAATAATGAAATAATATTTATATCCTTGAATCTTAATTACGTCCTTCCTAGTTGGTGGTAACATTACGGTTTCCATCGCTATTACAAAATCCTACATGAGATTTTCACCTCATACGGCTCCTTAGGGCCACAAATAAATTAAGGACCGGACCGGTATTAATTATTTTGATATGGTTATAGGATGGATCAAGTCAAAATCTAGTAGAAGATCCCCAATTATATCATTGGAATTCTGTCTGCTCTAAGGATAAAAAAATAGTATTTCTAAATTTAGATTCTTTGTTGTATGTGACGTGAACAACTCCATCTGATTACCACATGCATTCCATATTTGCAGTGAGTTTTGAATTTCACTTGTGCTAGATGACATTGTCATTAATAGACTATTTGAACTACCAAAAGAACCAGAGCATTAAAAAACAAAATCAAACAAAACATTTTCACTTTATTTTTCATCAACACCCAGCACAAAAAATAATTGAAATTTTATTATGATAAACAAGAAAGAAAACAGGAAAAGCTAGAATTTCAGATCATGACGGCCTAAGTGAAGTTAGAACAAGAGAAGAAGTTAGTGTGCATATACTACACTGGGTTTAGAAACATCAAACACGTAAGATGCTGATTTGACAGTATAGATTACAAAAGTAGTAAAACTATACTGTTCAACAATATCAAGGCTGGAAGTAATTTTGGACCTATGATAACTATTACAGACAAATAGATAATACTCTTTCTAGTTATATTTTTTTGTCCACTAGATGCAGAATACCCAATTATGTGATAAACAAGAAATTCATAAAAGATATTGGAATAAAGAATGGTGCAAACTTATTAATCATTATAGAGTGAAAAATCAAAACCAATAAACAACTAACAAAAGAAATTTGGGGAAAATAAGGATATTATGTCATATAATTCATTGGATAACTACCCATTAAATATAATCGTACTAATACAGTCACACATTTTGAAAGGCAAAACAGAAAGCTCATGCAAAACAACAAACAAGAAATCGTAAACAGAGATTCGATAATGATATAGACACGTCACTATGGATTTTTCTTTATTAATTGGTGATTAAATGGTAAGAGATTAGTGACTCGTAGCAAAAAAAAGTTAAGACTACGTGACAAAAGTAGAGCAACATAGGCACACAACTATAGGTTCAGTTGAAGAGGAGGTTTTCGTGGGGATTCAAGGTCAATATTATTTATCAAAACACCAATTGTGGGCTCCTTCATGGCCCTAATTCTTGCACAGATGTGTCATGTGTAAGATAGTTAGCTGGCCTCAACATAAATAAATATGCGGCAATTTTACATAATGATTATGCAAATTACATAATTACATTTAATGTGTTGAATATCTTCTTCGATTCAATGTATCGCAACTCACCCGTGTATTACATATAATCCATTAATTGTATACATGATATTTCATCTCAATCCAATGGACAAAAAACAGTATGATAATTTGTGTAAAAATTAGGTACCAACATTAACAAACTAGAGCAACAACAAAACAATCCCCAAAAAGGCATTGGACTCAAGCATAAATGCAGAGCGGCATCAATTCTCATCAAAACTTTTACTAAATTGTGATCTCATAATGGATAAATACATGGACATCAAATCTCAACTAACCCATTCTCGATTTTTCATTTTTTTTTTAATTTTCTCTTCATTACAACTTGACCCATGAAAGCTAATCCTTAAGTCGATACACAGTAACTCCGGCACCTCTACTGCAATCAAGATTCACCATGTAAAACCCAAAATATCAAAAGACCCAACAAGCATGTACACAGCAGAAAATCAATCTATGATACCAAATTATGTACGAGTGCATGAAATAGTACCTATCGTCGTCAACAGTCGCGTAGGGGGTGGTCTTGTTGTCGGTGACAGCGTTTGAGAGAAGGAAGAAAATGACAGCGGAAGGGACTGCGAGAGTGGGATGAGCTGAAGGGAGTGGCTTTCGTTAGATCCACTTTTCGTCATTAATAGTGCCCATCATCGTCAACAGTTGCGTCGACAGCAGTCTTGTTGTTGGCGATGGCATTCAAGAGAGGGAAGAAAATGGCAACGGAAGGGACCGAGAATGGGACGAGCTGAAGAGAGTGAGAGTCGGACGAGCTGAAGAGAGTGAGTGCCTTTCGTTTAGATCCACTTTTTGTCGTCAACTCTTACTTGCGCCTGCTATTCTCTATTTTATTATTATTATTATTATTATTATTATTATTATTTTTTGCTACAACGCGAGAGATTTGAGGAGAGCTGAAACGGCAGCATGTGCTGCAGTTTCTCTCCTCTTTCTCTCGCGCTTCTCGCTGATTAGCACGATTCGTATAAGATTGTCACAAACTATAAATCATGCTTACAATTTCTTTGTTTTATTCGTTAACATATTAAGGTCTTGGAGAGCACTGAACCACGGATCTTCCAGGTGCTTCTGTCTCAAGTTCGATGCGTGGTTGTATGGACGCCATTTGCAAGCAAATTAGTAATTTCTTTCCTCTCTCAGTATGAAAGAAAAAATTAATTAGGTTTATTGGTTTAGCTTAGTTATTTTAGTTATTTTTTTTATTTTTTAAGTTTCTTTTTTTTTTTTAAGTATGCAATTCAATTGAATTGTTGGATCAGAATGGATTTGACTCGATTCAAACATGATCCAATCAGATTGGCAAGAATCGCATCTTGTGGGATGGTTGTATAGAACAAACATGATTTTTTTTGAGGTCATAACTCGAGTTACAAGTATTTATTTAGAGCATATAATATATTGTTTTAAAAAAGACAAATCACAAATGATAAAATAATCATGAAAGAAATGAAATTTCCAACTCGACCACGGGTAAAACTTATATGTGCTTTATTTTATGGTTAATAGTCCTTCGCAATCTGTTTTTCTTATTGTCTCTTTATTTATTAATCTACGATCCTAGTATTTCTCTTTAATCTGGTTTATTTTTATGGAATTGGTATGATGCCTCAAGGCCCCCAACACCTATTTATATATTTGGATATCATCAACTGTCCAAGAATAAATTATTCGGTGAAAGATAAGCAGACATTAATTATTAATTAATTAACTCGAGACTTTAGGCCTTGGAATTAGAAAAAAAGTTAATATTGACTTGCGGAAAATATTCGTGCATTGAAATGACTCAGAGATTGGGTTATCGTATATCCTGGCAATTTTAAATCAAATAACCCAAAGGATAAGATTTTACCCCAAATTCACATAAAATTACGTTTTAGTTACTCTATTTATATAAAAAAAATATTTATATATAGTTGAAGAAAAAAAGTTAATTTAGATAAGTTTCAATTAAATAAATTAGTTAACGATTATTGATTGGCCATAGAAATGTGTCTTAATTATACAGTTATCAACATCATAATTGTTACTGCTAAATAATTGGTAATTTAAATAAAATAATTTTTTACTTAATTTTTAGTTAACCAAATAAATTATTTTATTTATAAAATTTATCATCCAATAGATGAGTAACTCATGTAATTGGGATCAAATATTAGGACTTAACATTATTATAGTAGAAATTACAATATTTTGATTAATATTCAAATATTATTTGCTTTAATGATTCAAATTACTTTTAAATATTATAATTGCTAAATTGGACTTCACGATCAATAATTATTTAATTTAATTTTTTTATTACAAATAGTTTAGTTCAATTCAATATTTTACCAATCATAAATAATTTAATCTAATACAATCCAGTGTAATCTAATCCTAAGCATTAGTTGCAACACTCACCTTACGTGCATACTAAGAAAGCAATAAAATTGTTTTGAGTAGTAACATTTGTAAATTGTTATGGCGTTAATCGAGAATGTCATGCATTATTAAGTTAGAATTTAGAAACATATGCAAAATCATTTGTATTTTGTCAAAGATTAGAAAAAAGATTAATTATTAATAGGAAATTAAAATGTGATAATCAAATGTATTAATTTTGTTGATTTGTTACGTATACTAATGTCTAAATGCTAGTCTATTTGCCTCTAAGGAATTGGTCAAGTAACTTTAAATAAATTTAGCTAATCAGTGAAATTCGAAACCTCAAAAAGGTAAAGAATAAAAAAATAATTTGAGATTTGTTCGCCTCAGCTGTGCAACATCTATGCTGTATTTGTGATGGTACTTGACACCTTTTATCCCGCCATTCGATTAGGATTTTTATTTATTTTTTGTTTATTTGTTTTTTTAACACTTTCATAGATTTTTTAATGAAATAATTTTGGAATATAATTCATTAAACTATATAAGATCTAAGTGTCATGGGACTAACAGTAAATTATGATAATCTTTTAATTCACTTTAAAAAAAAATAAAACGATAAATATAATGATATATATGAGGTTTTGCTTACTACCCTAACTAATAACATTTTGTCCACCTCTGTTTTCACTTTGAACGATACTGCAAAAAGTAATGTCTAAAATCCAGTAAAGCAGTCTTATATATATATATATATATAATGTCAATATAGCGGAGACCTTTTTTTTTATCTGTTAATAACATTTTTTTTTAACTTAAAGCTAGATTACTGGAAAGCAATTATCAAGGAAACTTTCGGATTAAATCCTCCAGGTCCCTTGATTTCAAGAGAAGCAAGAGAAACTTGTCAGATTAGAGGACACAGAGTACCAGCCAAGGCTAAAATCCTGATTAATGTTTATGCAATGGGGAGAGATCCAACAATTTGGAGTGATCCCGAAAGCTTTTATCTAGAGGGATTTGAAGGTTCTTTCATTGATTTCAAAGGGAACCACTTTGAATTGCTTCCATTTGGTGGAGGAAGGAGGATTTGTCCAAGCATTTCATTTGCTACTGTAAATATTGAACTTTATTAATAACATCTTTATTTTAATAAAATAAGTATATTCTAATTAGAGAATATATAGATATATATAATCCGAATGGCCAGATATTTGTTATCCTCCGCATGTTCAATATAAGTAGTTGGATCAAATTGTGGCAATCCAATGCTTTAAAAACTTTTGCGCATTAAACTAGTAAAATGCAACAAAATATAATATTATTTTACTGCATAAAAGAGCCCTAATTATAGCTAATTGTCTACCTATTAAATTGTCTCTCTGTAAAATCATGTGAACTATAAACCTATTTAGATAACTCACCCCATGTGAAGTCTTGTCAAGCCAAAACACTAATTATCATCAGCTTTTAAGTTCTAAATTTGATCGCTACCGTTGTTGTGTTCTCACAATTAATGACAGGTATGCTAAATTCTTTTAAAAATATATAAGTGTTTATTATTTTACTCATGAATGTAATCAGACGCTTTTTCTTTTATTCTTGTTTCATGATTTTTTTAAAATTATATATTTTATTTCTATTTCATTGTTCAATTCTCATAAATATTCTGCATCTTTCTAATCCAACCGCTTATATTGAACATGCGGAGGATAACAAATACCCGGGCATTCGGATAATAGAAATAACTTTTAAGTTGATGATAATTTTCAGTGTTCACAAAATAGGTTTGTGAACACTGAAAAAAACCAAAATCTACATAAGAATTTTCTTATATATGAATTGAAATTTATTCAGATTTAATTTTAAAACTAGGAGGTCCATGTGAGTGTAAACTATTGTATACAATTTTATTATGATTATTACTTAGACTAATGGCAATATAATATTCCCACTTATGTGAGTTAAATTCGAATCTTAATTACATCGTCTTCGAACAAGAGATTTTACCGTATCAATTAAAATGTACCCACAGACTACTCAATCAATAATAGAATATTTCTCTATTTCAAAATGAGAATTTCACTTTATACATTATTTAAAATCCTGCATATTAATTCATTTTTCTCCTCATTCCTATTCTTTGTAATCTCCTCTCAAGTTACTTAAAAAAAAAAAAAAACTCTTCTCTAAGTCCTTTTTTAACATTTAGATTGGGTAATTGTAGTTTAAAAGTTATAATACAAAAGTATTAAACACTAACTGTTATGATTTAGAAGAAATTGATTTGATCAACCACTTTTATGATAAAAATCATATAACATCTTTATTATTTTTAGTCAAAATTATTGTTTAAAAGTCATATTTACTACATACTATTAACTTTTATTTTATAATTATAATTTTTTTTATTAGTAGCAGTAACTTAAAAGTTATACTACCTTAATATCAAACAAGTTCTAATATTAGACCCACATACATAATATTATTTTCTTTTCTGCTGAAAAGGTGTAGATCGCCTGATTGAGATCCCCCACAAATTTCTTTAGTTTTTGGGATAAAAAATACCTAACAATTCTCTTCTTGTGCACACTTTGATGATTCTTAGATTTGTATAATAACTAGCCAATCTCTAAGTTATATTTAGTGTAATTTATAATCACTAAGACTAATGTTAAAAGTAACAAGTGGATCAAGCGGGCCAGTCTCATATTTTTGCCTTACTTTTAGTGGTCATAATTTATACTAAATGTAACCTTGGGAAATCCAATTGTATAGTTATTTTTAATTAGTAAATTTCACTATGTTCTCCTTTTTTTATTATCTCAAGGCGCTGATGTTGTAAATACATAATTATTGTTATTATTGTTATTTTCTTAAATTAGAAGATTCCAACCACTTTCTCCTTGTTCAGATGGCTTTCTTCTCATTTCTCTTTTGTCTAGAAATTTTCCTTGCTTTCACATATGAAGGCTCTCTCTCTCACAGTTTTCCACCAGGGGATAAAAAATAATTAATTGGATAATTGTACATTTGATTGTAGATAAAGAATAATTAATTGGATTGTTGTAATTAATTGGATTGTCGTCCATTTGATTATAGCAAGGGATAGTGTTAGAGGAAATTCATTGGTTTTAAAAATTACTTTATATTTTGTAATTTTAGACTACAGTATTTAGTAAAAACTTTTGAAAGTGCTTATTTACTAATCCAATTCAGATTGGGATTAGAATTCGGTGCTAATTTTATTTTAGTATTTTAAAAATTAAGTATCAATAATGTGTTGGCTGAGTAGCGGTGGACACATGACGAAGCGGAAACGCTTTGAATTTGTAAGTAGAAGAAACTAGGTTTCTGAATAGTAATAAATTTTATTGAAAATAAGAATGAATAGAAATTAAGGTTTTGGACCTCTTTTATAACAAGCCTAAATATTCCGAATTTACTAAAATAGTCAAATCCAAAATATACTATGATAATTAAATTCTCCTAGTCAAAATAAGAAAAGGAAATAAAATGGTGCACGAATCCAATTCCTAAGAAAAAAGATAAAAATCATAGAAGAATAAGGAAAAATAGGAAAAAATCTTAAAATTGCAAAACGATCCAGAAAAAAAAGGAATTTCCGGTCCGACCACGGGGTAGAACCGCTTTCATATATTCTGGGTTTTGTTCCTCTCGTCGCAAGCTTCGAAACGATATATTACATGCCCAAAATAGACACCTGTAGCCTAAGTTATGGCCTCCGAAAAGTACTATACTCGCGACACGCAACGCCCTACGTCAACACATCTTTTTATTTTATTCTTAAAATCAAGAGTGTGAGTCTTTTTAAATATTGTGATGATGCATCTAATAATCTAGTGAATTTATTGGCAGGGCTGTTGAATTATGAGCTCGAATGCCTGTTTGTAATATACTGTAATATTAAAAAAGGGTGGGGGTTCATGATTTACCCTTTTTGTTTCGTGTTAAACTTAAACATAAAAAAATCCACGGCTGGCTTATTTCTAATCATTTTATCTTTCTACCCATTCATATTCTCTTCTACTTTGGCAACTGGATACGCAAACAAGCTATTACATTAAAAAAAAAAAAAAATTTCACGTGTCCTATCTTTCAAGAATTTTCAAAAGGAAATGAATTTCGATTAACAATATCCCAATATAGTGCAATACAGCCAAATCAAAGAAGGGAATATCTAAATTTACAGATTCTTGATTTACTTTCTCTACTTAATTCGACGAAGGGCTTGTCTTCAGCCATTTGTTCACATACATAACTATATTTTAGCCTAACAATATACATTGCAAGCCCAGCCCCAAAGGGTTTATCCCACTTTGCAGGGGAGATGAGACCTGAATTTTGGATTTTGGAGCTTATGTAGATGTTGTCTATGCATCAAAGATACCATAAAGCTACAATAACTTGATGATTGCTAAAATGTCTGGATGATCTCATCAAATAATATCCTAAAACAAAAACTAAATAATTTCATTTTCTTCTTATATGAATAAAACCTACTGATTTTCCTTCTTCTAAAAGACATGTAGTTTCTGTTGGATTTTTTTATTCCTCAACTTCTCTCAGGAAGATTTAAAACTTGTGATGACCATGATGAATTCATAGCTTTTGTGATAATAACAGTAGCATTTTAAAATTTTTTTTAATCTTTATATTTTATGCGAATTAATATTATTTATCATACAACCGTTATATGAGATACTTTGATACTTTTCATATCATTCATTCACATGATTTATGTTAATGCAATGAGAAAATAGTGTTTTGTTTTTGTTTCTCTAGAATGTTTTATTATTTAATTAACATTTAAAATTTTGTAAGGAAACATAAGTAAAGTATTAGTTTTCAGTTTTTGTTTTTTGAAAAAACAAACAACTTACCATTTAATTTCAAATATTCAAGAAAAAATTCAGGTATAACATTCAAGTCAGTTTATATTTCAAAAAAAAAAAAACACTAATCTTGATCCTTACATCTAATAACTGCTACATTTTATAAGAATCTTACAAGATTATTAATAAAAGAATTGAGATGATTTGTCCTATTTCTGTAAGCAACTTATAAAACAAGAGCAATGTTAAGTATCATAATATTTAAGTTTCAATTTGATTTTTAACTGATGTGGCATTTATTCATCCATTGGATTATAATTAGGTAATTTTACAAGTTATAAAATTCATCATTTAATAAATGAATTACACATATTATCGGTACTCAAGTTGAGATTCAAATGTTAGGATCGCTAACATTATTAATAAAACATCATTGTATTTTGATGATATTTTTTAGAATATTTATTATATTAATAATGAAGACGACATGAGTTACAACTTCAATGACCCAGTGGGATAGCAAGGTAGATAAACACTAGATATTATTTTAGGACTAAATCCAGCCAAAGCGATTAGGTTATGTTGAAATCAAAGTGTTATTAGATTTTATTATAGCCCAAACAACTCAGTGAGATTTTGATAATATTTTACTGCGAAATTAAATGATGTTATAATCTAAACGATTGTAAAAGAGAGATTTTGGTAGATAATCCTTAAGGAAATTATAAAAGAGGGGTTTTTAGTTAATCAAAAGATTCTTCTAAAATAATGACAAGACTTCCCTAATTATAATAGGGTAAACCGACATTCAAAGTTAATTTAAAAAGGAAACTAAATCACAATTATATTAAAAATAAAAAAATTAAATACATATCATAATTGATCTAATTAAAATAGAAAATAAAAAATGACCTAAAACTATTAAAATTCTAAAATTTTCTAAAATTATCCTACATCATTCTTCCCCTCTTAAAAAAAAAAAAATTCATGCTCGAGTTTTTCTGAAGGACGAAACCTAAAGTGGAGGAATAATGCATCTTTTGGCTTAACTGTGTAGCCTTTGTCATTATTTTTTCATAAAACTCAAAATTCTCCATGCTTTTTTTTTTCTTGATCTTTCTATTCACTTGGGAAAAGGTGAAGTTCTTGTCAAAATGAGCAGCTTTCAAGCCTCTTAAGTAACTTTTTTTCTTGATCTTTCTAATCTCGCTCACTGTTCTCATCAAGTAACTTTATCTTTGCAATCACATCCTCTTAAAAAATAACCTTCTTGTCTTCAACAGGGATAGGCATAATCATGTCATTTGCTAGGGCTTTATAAACATGATTTTGTTGGGAACTTGATCATGCTATCAATAGTAGGTTTTGGTAGAGTGCTCGTGGGTTTCATGATTTGCAGTAGCCTCGATGGTGGTTGCGGCTGTGTTGGCTGGGAAGATGGAAATGGTGGCCAAGAGAGCTATGTGACTGGTACAAATATGCTCCTATGCCAATTGATGCAATGGGATAGCAGAAGCAGATTGACTGGGTAAATGAACACTCAATATTGTTCTAATGTTATATCAAGTAAATACAGTTAAGTTATGCTTTAGTCAAGAGTAGGTTGTATCCAGAGGTGGGCACCGGTTTGGTTTGGCTCAGTTTCAGAATAAATAAAAATTTTTGATTTAGTTTGGTTTAAGAATTTGAATAAATTAGTTTGGAAATTTCTATTCAATTCGGTTTCAGTACTAATCCATTCAGTTTTTTTACTTATAAGATATCGAATTGAAACTAAAAAATCAAACCAAAACCAAAAAGATGAACCGAACTGGTTCAGTTCAACACAGCCCTAAATGCCACATGGCATTTTTTATTTAAAAATTATCTTTTTGGTTTTTCGGTTTAGTTTTCAGATTTAAAGTTTTAAATAAAAAACCAAATTGGAGTATTCAGTTTTATACTAAATCGGAATATTCAAATTTTTCTAAAAAATATCAAACTAAATTGCCAAAAAATTGAATCGAACATATAATTTTTCGGGTCCAGTTCAATTCTACCCACCCTTAGTCGTATCTTTTCTTTAAAAATCTCAATCAAATAATCTCATCATCTTCTACTATTATTGGTGTTAAAATAGGAGGTTCGTCATTATCACAATAAACAAAATGGTCTTCTATTAGTTGCCTCATATCAAACCATTATGTAATTTTATCTTGCCCTTATTGAATCTTTGATTCTTGTAGCTACTCCCACCAATCTAAAGCATCACTTGTCAACTTAGGTAGTGTTTACATCTCAAATGGATAGGGAATCCCAAGGAGTGGGAATCTTGAGATTGGAAATATGGAGCATGAGTATGAGCATGTTGTTTACTTATACTGAAATAAGAGTGTGGAATAAGAATTAGAATCCCTTTTTTGTGTTTACTTTATCTTAGATTGGGAGTGAATTATTTTAAATTATAGTTTTATCTTTATTTAAAGAATTGTATCTAGGGTTAGAAAATTCTCTCAACAGCCGCCACTTTGCCTTCACTGTTTTGCCGCCGGAATGGCTTCCCCGGCCGCCGGTGGTGGTCCCCAGCCACCACCGGCGCACCCCCCACTGCCGGCCACCCCCTCCAGCCTGAGCAGTCCCTCCACCAGCCCCCCGTGCACCACGTCGGTCCTCACGTACACGGGTCCCTTCCAAACGAATTGGTTTTCCGGCCACCATAACCACTTTTGGTGCTGCTGTGGCACTGCCGGCAACTTCTGACCCCGATGTTGCCCACTGTTCCGACGACCAGCATTAGTCACGTGAATCCCGTGGCCCAAACCCGCGTCAACTTGGCCAGATTTCCTCACCCACCCCCTCCGCATGCATGGCGGCCGGTTCTGTCACTAACCGTGGGCCTCAATTGGCCGCACCTCATCCCGATGATCACCATGCGGATTTCCCGACATGGGAGTCACAAAATAGCCACCACAGGCGTGTTTTTCAGCCGTCAGCCGCCACGCTACCGGCCGGCGGTGACGCCTCTTACCGCTCCAGCCCACCCCTCCAGTCTCCCCCCGATGATACCATGCAGCCACAACTGCCCCAGCCGGCACCCATATCCCAGCACGACTCAAGTTTGATAAATCCTCCTCACGTGCCATGCAAGTTGCATGCAGCATCTCTCCCTCCCCCCTGTCCGGTGATGTTGACCTCTCTCCGCTGCAGTCGGAAGACCCTCTTCCCCAAAACACCACCATCCCGTCGTCCCGACCACAGGTCGTGGCTCCCTCCTTCAATATCCCTCTGCTTTTGGCTGCTGTTTGTGGTGGCTCACGGTTGCCACCTTTTACCCTCAACATCAGCCAGCATGCGGGCAGCCATGCTCACCACCTATTGGCTGCAGCGTGTGGTATGATCCAGCCCTTTGCAGCTGTCTCCAAGCCACAATGGCTCATCTAGCCTTGAATGAGCCACTAGGTTACTCGGATGAGCCTCCCGCTCCACGCCAAACCAAACCCACACACCCGTCCACACCGGCCAGTGATGCTTCGGCCATGACCCAGCCCCCTCCACAGCCCGTGCAAGCTCCCCCACACAGCCCACACCACCCACAAAACCTAACTAAGCTGAGCCCAGGACCTAAGGATGGTGATCTGCCCTGTGCACTAGTCTTGGGTTTGCCTCAGCTTGGGGTGCCTCCCTCCAACCAGCCTCCACCAAGTTCAGCTCATGACTCTACATTACCTATCCCTCACATTGTTACGACTAGTGCACTTAAATCTGCCTATATTCACCATGCCACCCGTACCCAACCCTCAACTTCTAAGCCATCATTTACCTCGATTTTGAACCCAACAGCCATCCTTAACCCAACCACCCCCCCTAAGCCCCATAAGTCGTTCCTTGATGCAGTTACTAGCTCTACGGAGCCCACAGTTCTGGTTAAGCCGACTTCCCTCTATCGTGGCGAGCCCGCTATCCATTTTACAGCAGTGAAAATACAAGCCATGGCTGAGCCATTTAAATTGGCTTTGGTTGGTAAGTTTTCTTTTGGTCGGCCTTCTATGGACGCTATTCGGAAGTTCTTTGTCACTCTGGGTTTGAAAGGAAGTTGTCAAGTCTCCTTGCTCGACAACCGGCATGTGTTGATTAAACTCTCTTTGGAAGAAGATTATTCGCATGGTTGGGTGCGCCAGACTTGGTATGTTAATGGTCGAGGCATGCGCATCTTTAAGTGGAACACTGATTTTCGCTGTTCAGAGGAGTCATCTATTGTTCCATTATGGGTATCACTTTTGTACTTGCCCGTTCATTTTATCCATTGCAAATCTGCTTTATTTTCTATTGCGACTGCCATTGGTATGCCATTACGTGTTGATCGTGCCATGGCCTCGGTTAATCGGCCGTCGGTAGCTCGAGTTCTGGTGGACTATGATGTTTCGAAGCTGTTGTTGCCTCGTATATGGATTGGAGAGGAGGATTCTGGATTTTGGCAGGACGTTATCTTTGAGCAGGTCCCAGCTTATTGTTCATCGTGTAGGCATCTTGGTCACTCTGCGGATTCCTGCTACGTTGCTAATCCCGGACTTTGCAAGCCCACGCAGCCTGTTGGTGAGGCCCAGACCCATGATAAGGGCATATTACGAGTTGCAGCACCTGCTTTTCAATCGTGGGAGACTCGTGCTCCCCTTACGGATCACCAGCCTCCTGTGACTCAGGGTCAGCGTTCGGCCTCTGTAGCTCCCGTTTCGACTGTTGCTCCAGGGATGAGTGTTTCTGTGGGTGAGCCGATTCGGCCTTCTTCGGGAGGTCTGCCTAGTCACCCATGGCCCTCCGATGTTGTTGATGCTCGCTCGAGTGAGCACGGACGTTCCCGAGTTCCCGAGTTTGATGATGCTGGGGTGCAGAGGGCTTCCCCCGGCTCTACTTTTCTCCAGGCTACAGGCGCTGCTATTCGCTCCCTGACTATGGGTATTCACTCTCCTCCTCCAAACCTCCCATCTCAATCAGACGAGGAGTTTAGCTCCGCGGACAATCCTGTAGCTGATGAGCACTTTGCTTCTGAGCCTGAGGGTACCGAGGGGCATCATCTTGTTCTTGACTTCAGTGTTGCTGGCCCGCACTGTTCCCGTTCTAGGAAAGGTCGTAAGCTTCGCAAGCGGCGTTCTGGGCGTTCGCATTGATGATTTCGCATTTATTTTTCCGTTACACTGTATTTGGTTTCCATTTCCATTTGTTCCTTGTTCTCTTTCTTCTGCTTGGAAGTTTTGGTTTATGTCCCCCTCCATATGTATTTTTCGTTTTATTTTAATAATCTACAGGTAAGGGGGTCTCGCCTAACCCCCTACCCTTAGGTGGTTTTTAATAAAAAAAAAGAATTGTAGTTTTTTAATTACAAAGTGAAAAAAAAATATTTGTAAAATAAACTATTTATTTTATTATTAATATTAATTTTATAAATTAATAATAATTATTAATATTAATTTTATAAATTAATAATAATTATTAATATTCTTAATTATGTAAATCACAATTTTCATTAATTTTAATTTTAATTTTAATTATGTAAATTAAAATTTATTGATAAGAGCAACACATGACACATTATTATTAATATAGTAAAAAATTAATATTTCTTAGAATAAATGATTTATTTTTATTAACTATTAACATTAAATAAATATAATGTTACTAAATTAAATAAATATATAGTAATATTATTAATTCTGCATGAATATAATAATATTATTTTTAAGTAATTTTAACTTAGATTAAATAAATTATTATTTTTAACTAAATATGATAATATTATATTTAAACAAATTTAATATTATTATTATTAATAAATGTAATATTATTAAATAATATTATAATAATATTATTTAAATGAATATAATATTATTATTCTTAAGTAAATATAATATTATTTTATTTTAATAAGTATAATTATATTATATTTAATAAATGAATGGTGAAAAACGAAGAGGTAGGAAAATAAGTGGTACCTATGGAATGGGACTCCCACTCTCCTCCTTAAATAAACAAGTAAACATTAGAGTGAGAGGAATCCACACTCCTCACTCCTACTCCAACGGGTAAACGCAACATTAGATGATGCATGAGAGGCAATAACTTTCGGAGATAGTTTGAAGAAAATATTCCATCATGCAAATCCAGTAAAAAAAATATCATCAAGATTACCATCAAAATATCGGGTATCTTCTAACTCAAGAAGACAATATGACCCATGATACTATCTTTGTCGTTTTTTTTTTCAAATTAAAAACACAACGAAATTGTGGGATATTGTTTAGATTTTTTAATTTTTTTTTTGAATAAATAGTGATGGAGGATTTGTGTAATTTACGGTGGACAGATATGGTGGCCAAGAAAGTTATGTGACTGGCACAGATCCACTTCGATATCAATTGACATAGTTGGGTAATGAAAGCAAATTGGCAAGGTAGATAAACATTAAATATCATTTTAGGATCGAACCAAGCCAACGCGATTGGATTATACTTTAATTGATACGTGATTAATTCTCATTTTAACCCAAATGACTTAATGAGATTTTATTAATGTTTTATAGTGAGATTAGATTATGCTATAATCCAAAGAACTCTACAAGAGAGATTTTGATAGATAATTCTAAAGAAAATTATAAAAGATTTAATTAATAAAAAAATTCTTCTAAAACAATGATAAAACATTCATATTTCTAATAGGGTAAATCTACTTCCTCAGGTTACTTAAAAAGGAAAACTAAATCATAATTATATTAAAAATAAAAGACTAGACACATAGCATAATTGGCTCTAGTTAAAATAAAAAACAATAACCTAAAATAATTAAAATCCTAAAATCTTCTAAAATCGTCCAACATTATTCAAGCCAATTTCTTGTTCGGTCACTCCACTAGATCTGAGAAGATGCCAATTTCTTAATTTATCCATCATAAAATTCTAAAAAAATTGATTTTTCATAAGCTGTTCCGCCATAAATGTAGTTGAAAACAATGAGTCTTATTTCGTCCCTCGGTGGAAGCAAGAAGATATTCCTCCACAAGAGAAAAGAAATCAAAAGAACAATCAAATTAGTATAATGCAGTGGTTCACGAATTAAATAAAGGAGAAAGTGGAATTTGATTGAAAAAGTGAAGAGGACTAAAGCCCGGCCCCTCTTCTTGACAAAGTTAACCATTTTCGTTTTCATATTTTAAAATCCACTATCATTCCTTTGACGTTAAAATATAAAACAATTGGATGCACCATTTAAAGGATAATTCAGTTTTTTTGTAATAGAAAAATCTCATAGTTGAAACATGTATGAATGAACTCTAACACTAATTTTGAGGTAAAAAAAAGGACAATTAATGAAATATTATTAAAGATAAGGGAGTTATGAATTGGGATGGATTTTAAAAGAGGAAAAAAAATTTTGATTTCACAAAGCAAAGAGCGTTCGATCAAAGTAAAAGACACCTATGACTCTAAAGTTTGTTGAAATGGTTACAAATACCCCTCTTTTTTAATTAATAAAATCAAAGAGGTCTATACGACCATATTAATATATGAAAACAAGGGGTTATGTGTCTTAGTGTGATACTATTTCAAGAACCAATTTGAGCAAAACTTAGAGGTCTGCATGAATTTTTTCCCTTTTTGATCGTTGTATTTAGATTTCAAAAGTTTCTAGTCTCCTTTTCTAAAGATTAAAAAGAAAGTTTGTCGGCCATGCGAATGAAGAAATCCCTTGTTAGTGATCGCCAATTGGATTGTATTTCTTAAATTTTCAAGTGTTGTAGGCAACCTGGATGCAAGTGTAAAGAAAGATTATCTGCATTTAAGAAGTAGTGGAGGAATATTAATGCAGAGCAAGAAATTGAAGAAATCCTAATTATATTGAAATTTATAGTATTTAGGAATATTTTAATTAATTTGTATTCTAGTTTGATTTGGTTTTCTAATTAGAGTTTCATTGTTTAGGCATAATTTATTTAAGTTGTATTCCTAATTTAAGTATGAGTCTTATTAAAATAAGTTTTCTAATCAAATTAGAATAAGTCGTAGTTAGTATTAATAAATGTCTTTTGTAGCTTTACAAGGAGATTTTGATTATTTGTTATTAATTATTTCTTGGAATAAACTCTATTTTGAGTTCAATAATATTTTTAGTTTTTAAATCTTTATGTGAGTATTTGAGTTTAGTTAATTCTCAGTATTCTATGGAATCAGCGAGTTTTAACCCCTAAACTCACGGTATTCTTAAATCAACGTAAATTTAGTTTGTTCTTTTATTATGGTATTCTCTATAATCGACGGAATATTTTGAACTATAACTTCCACTGCATCAAAATATATATATAAGTGAAAATTAATGATTCTGTAGTTGCCGTTACATGTTATATTATTGTTGTTGCCATGGCCAAAAGCAACATCATCAATGTCAACATTAAGGCGAAATTGTCCACCCAGTTGCGGAAACAATGTTACCATTCCATTTCCATTCAGAATTGGAGAAACTTGTTACTGCGATCATCTGTATGCTGTAATTTGCACATCCAACAAGCCATTCCTCAAAAGCATTGACCTAGGGGTGCTTGAAATCTCAATTGAAAACAGCACCATGCGAGTAAATCAACCGATGATCAGTACTTGTATAGATCAATCTGCCACACAAGGTTTGGTTAGCCTGGAGAATTTTCCATTTTACTTCTCTGATGATAGCAATATATTAATTGAGGTCAGCTGCCACAACTTATTGTTACTATCTAATGATAAATTTATTCTTAGTGATTGCTTCTCCTGTTGGATTTTTTAGTCTAACATTGTTAGATCTTTAATCCAACATTGCCCTTATGTGTGAATAACTATGTATTGCGAACTGTCATATAGGGTTAAGCGCAATTAAAAGTGATCTATTGAAGTTTTTAGTATTATGCGCTTTAATGTATCTAATAGTGTGTGGGCCTTTAATGTGTAGAGATCTAATAATATTCTAATTCTATGATGCACAGAATTAGAAATACCAAAAGACAACAAAAAAAGTTGTCTATAAAAGTGGTCACGGTCCCTAGGTCACACATATGTTTCTATTATTTCTAACATCACATCATCAAAAAGAGAGAGCAGTGAGTAACTTAAAGGATTCTTTAGGAGAACGTGTTGATCTGGAAGGCCAACCACACAACTCTAGAGAATAATTCAGCGTTATGGACTCAGATACGCTTTCGTATAATTTATTATTAATTTTTAGTGACACAACATGAATGTTCCTGAATTATACCTGATGGTTTTCACCAAAGGAATTTCTTGTTCAAACATCTCCATGTGTAAAAATAATGTTAAGTTGCCAGACCAAAGTTCTAATATCTCTCAAAAGTTTTAATATTTATGTAAATATTTTGACTGGGACTAATGAAACACGCAGCGGCAGCCGGCAGGAGAAATGCAGATATGTGTTTTTGGTAGAAAATAAATGGTTTCGCAGCAAATTTAAGAGCCCCAAAGATGTTCAAAATTGGAAGCAGGTTCCTCTTGTTTTGAAGTTGGCAGGTACTAAATCTCCATTATATCGATTCACTTCTCATTGTGACACCAATAAAGTCAGTGGTCTTTTTCAATGTCATGCTATCTAGGCTACGAAGGAAATCTTATTTTCGTCAAGGATGTCAGGGGCAACTTCTTAGCTAAATATTCATATTCTTAAAAAATGTATTCTTATTTATTTATTCATTTTTTAAAAGGGATGTTTGTTTTGTGGTTTTGAAATCTGAATTTTAACTTATTTATGAACCAACTTATTAAGGGGTATAGCCAGCCTTGTTAGGTCCCGAAAAAGTGTAAGTTTGCATTTGAAATATGAATATTATTTAAAATTTAATCTACGCCAATCATCTTAGCTAGTCACCTTAGGTTAACTCTTGTAAAAGATAAAAGGTTAAGAATTATATTTAGGCTCTAAGCACCCCTATCTTAAAAATAAATAAATGAATGAATGAAAGAATAAATAAATAAAAAGCCAACTTAATCATCTTCCCTCTCTCCTCTTATCTTATATGGATTAGGATTCTCTCTTAATTTGAGCACTTTTGAGCTTTTAATGATTTTATGCCATATATCATGTAGTAATAGTGTATAGATATGATTTAACTTTTTTATATTTTAAATTTATTAATCACCGAGCAACACGTGAATTTTTGCTCTGGAGAGATACAGATCAGGAGAGGATTGTAATTCATTTTATATTTAAGCATTTGTCTCCTTATAAAATCTGAAATAAAAAGTGATTTTGCCATACAAAAGGCTCATGCAATCCTCTCACTTAATTAATTCTTTTCATCTAATTAATTATTTTTATCGATCTTGTTTAAGAATGGTGTTAGCCATTCATCATGTTGATATGATGAAATATGTAATTAATTCGCTTGGTATTTGCAAAAAATTATCACCACTTGATTAATTACATGTCTAGCAGATTTTATCTGAATGAGAGAATATTTGAATGACTTCATAATCTTATTTTCACAAAGAAGGGAAATTCTTGTTAAATTCATTTAATTAATTCCTACCAAATAAAACCTATCCCCTTGCTTTACTATTGAAGTCGAGTTACAGAATTGTACTTCCTATATACTTTGGGTTCTCTACGAATAAGTAGACCTTTTAGGTCTAAAAATATTGATGTTCAAAGCCAAGCTTAATTTTGCTAAAATATGGTAATTGCTTGTTAACTCTATATTTAGTTACTCGATTCCTTGTTCATGACAGATATCGATGAGTGTAAAGCTAAAACCGATAGTTGCAAGTCACATATGGTTTGTGAATATTTCAATGGAGGGCATCCTTGCAACCATCCCAAGAAACTGGAATACGTAATTACGATTTCAGGTATATAAAATTTCTTATTAATTACTTTCTGATACTCAAATAATAAAATCTTATTTTTGGTTACCTCACTTGTACCAAAGAACAAGGTTGAATGTTTGCTTGGGATTTTGGAGCTTAATTTTCTGATAACTCAATCCACGGTAATGAATGTGAAAATGGGGATATCTAAAACGCAACCAAGTTTAGGGATGACTAATATTAATTTTTGGAAATTCGCCTTCCATATACGATGTTATATTGACCTGATTCTTGCCATATTGCAGGGACGGAACTACTTGTAAAATCCAGGAAAAATAAAAAATTGAATTGAAAATTTACTCATTTTATATGAATTCTAGTTCGATCCCCTCAGTTTTTATAAATTTGTTTTAGCCTATGAAACGTTATGGATATTCATTACAGCCCACTGGCCTCTTCAATTTTATTGATTTATTTAATAACCTAGTCAAATTTATTGTTTCTTCATTATGGCCCTATCCAACAAAAAATTCTAAGTCCACCACTGCATATAATTATGTCATATCGCTTTAATATGTCACGATGGTGTTGTTGAGAAGGAATTTGGTTTGATTCCTATCATCTTTTTTTATAGATTTTGATGGGAATTACTTCAAAATGACCAGAAAAAAAGATATTTGATTTCTATTTTTTTTTTAAATTAAACGATGCAGGTGAATTTGGATGAGGCCTTTTAGGATTTTTCCTAATAGCAGGTGCATGGCGGCTACGCGTTCCGATAAAGAAAAGAAATGACTTCAAACTCAAAGAAAAGTCCTTCAAACGGAACGGTGGTATACTCTTGCAACAACAGCTAACTTCTTCTGAAGGTACTGTTGATAGTTGCAAATTATTCACGGCAAAGGAATTAGACATAGCCACTGATCATTTTAATGTGAATAGAGTGCTTGGTCAAGGAGGCCAAGGTACCGTTTACAAAGGAATGCTGGCAGATGGGAGAATCGTTGGGGTGAAAAAATCCAAAGTAGTTGATGAAGGGAAGCTTGATAAATTCATTAACGAGGTTGTGATTCTTTCTCAAATCAACTATAGAAATGTGGTTAAGCTTTTGGGATGTTGCTTGGAGACCGAGGTTCCATTGTTAGTTTACGAATATATCCCTAATGGAACCCTTTCCGATTATCTTCACGAACAAAACGAAGAGTTTGCGCTCACATGGGCAATGCGTTTGAGAATCGCAACAGAAGCAGCAGGAGCCCTCTCTTACTTGCACTCAACAGCTGCCATATCCATTTACCATCGAGACATTAAGTCCACAAATATACTCTTAGATGAGAAGTTCAGAGCAAAAATAGCAGATTTTGGGACTTCAAAGTTTATTGACATCGATCAAACTCATGTGACCACAGAAGTACTAGGGACATTTGGGTATTTGGATCCTGAGTACTTTCGTTCGAGTCAATTCACTGATAAAAGTGATGTCTATAGCTTTGGAGTTGTTCTTGTCGAGCTGTTAACCGAACGAGAGCCGATATTCTCAACAGGGTCAGAAGCAGCTACAGGTTTAGCAGCATTTTTCATTCTATCTATGGAGGAGAACCATTTGTTTGAGTTTCTTGATGCTCAAGTAGTAAAGGTGGGCAAGAAAGAAGAGATCATGGTGGTTGTTAATCTTGCAAAGAGATGCTTAAACTTGAATGGTAAGAAGAGACCTACAATGAAAGAAGTCGCAATCGAATTGGAAGCTGTTCATCAAGAATCGCAAAAAGGTATTGGCATTGTTCAGCATATTTACGAGGAGATAATTGAGCCTTCTTATATTGTTTCTAATTCAACAGGTTCAACCTCTGACAGTATTTCTCTATCAGTCAACGTTGAATGAACAGGAAGAAAAACGCATTGAAGGTATCTGTTTTCTTACAAGTTATTGTATTATATAGATTAGTTAATTAAGGCCACCTTCAGATTGTAATCATTATTAAGACAGAGTACTTTTTCAATAATCATTTCAGTATGTAATATTTATTAAGTGTCTCCATAAAATTAATTAATGGAATTCCACCACATGTACCAATGCTTTAATTTGTGATGATTTTTAATTTAGTAATAAGTTTATGTATATGGTAAACTTCCATTGAATGTAGTGTGCTGATGAGATGACGTCGGTATCACCAAAAATTTGTCCATCTATTTACTTCTTGTTCTTCACTCTATATCAGGTTTTCATGCCATTTTTCCATTCATAAAGCTCTTAGTCAAATTCCGCAAGAGACAGAGAAACAGGAAACTAACCGGGGAAATTTGAATTAGAAACTAAAAAATGAATTCACAGTTGAATTATTGACAAAAGATGATACGGTTTATTTAAATAATTGTGAATTGGAATGGCGTCCTGCCAAGTTTTATATTCATATGGAATCGGAAGTAGTCTTAGTTGAAATCTTGAAATTTGAATATCATATCCAATGCCCAACTTCATAGACCCATTCTTCCCTATGACCTTGTTAAACCACCCTATCCAATTATGTATATTCTATATATTGTGCGGTTAACTGTGCTTGTCAATCCAATTTACGACTTATAGCACTTCATCCTCGTAGCAAAATGATGTTGCAAATATTATTTTCCCTTGCTTATAAATGTTGTGAAATATTTAATATACTCGCAAGTATACGAATCTAGAAATAGAGTTGTGGTAATGAGGTCAAATCCACAGGGATTGATTTAAATTGAAAAATCTAATTTAAATATAAAATTAATATTAATCATAACCTAGTTGAGCAAATTGAGTTTTAAGATAAATTAAACTAATTAATCTAAGAAAACAATTAAAGCAACGGGAAATTCAATAAGACAAAGGTTACTAAGGTTTTAGAATCCACTACTATTCAACTAGTAATTATCTAATTATCAATTAATCCCTAAGTTTAGAGTGACAACTTGAAATCAATCTATGTCATCTCATGGATATAACAATTAAGCCCAATTAAAATTAATCTTGTGTAAGTTCTTTTTCCGCTTAATAGTATGATATCTAAGCATCATATATATTGCATAATAAAGAGTCAAAGTTTTTCTAAGAACTCTGTGTAAACAATTTAATTAAAGACACATAATCAAAGAAAATCATATATAGACTTTATAGGTCCAAGCATAGATTTAATTGAATATTAATCCTAACAATCAATAATGCATGATAGAATTGATGAAAAGATTTAATAACATCCAACTAATAATGTGAAATAAGAACCATAAACATTAAATAACATATGTAAGGAATTTAATTAAACAAAAAGATAGTTATTTCATTGAATAGGGTTTCATCATTAAACTTAGTATAAGAAAATTAGCTAGACATACTTAAATTTGGAGCAACAAAATAAATAAAACTAGTCATGAAAAAATTGAACTACTGCCGCTCTTCTCTTCTCTTCTCTCTGCCGAATGCCTCTGTCTTCTCCTTTCGGCTTCTCTTTATAATGCCCATGATCACCAATTAGGAAAAGGAATCCTTTATCAATTTTGTCAACTCCATAATCCATCAATTTCTTTCCACTTTTGAAAGCTAAAGTCATGGGTTCCTTTAAATTGCTTTCCATAATATATATGCCATGCACATGCAATTGCCATCACCAAATCTTTGTTTTCTAAATCCATGCCCACCAATCATTATTTGAAGAGATTGACTTTCGATTTTTATCTTCTTGACTTCCTTTAATTCTTGGTTGTATCTTTATCTTCCAATTTAATCTTTATTGCGTCCCAAATTAAACTCTTCATGCCCTTTTTATCCATATTCTCCAATTAATTTTCTATTCAATAAGACAAGTTAATTAATTAGAAAATAATATATAATCATAACTAATAATTATATAATTAAGGGTAAAATATGTATATATTATATGCTCATCAATAAACAGAAAATTAAACATTTTATTCATAGTATTACTTTAATCAGTTTTATGAAAAATTTTAAAGACGATATAGAAAATATAAATTCACTCTTGTTATCATTCAATTTAGCTTAAAGGTCAATTTATACCAGAATATTGATAACATAAAAAGAACTTAATCAATCATGGTAAATAGCGGATTTATCCCATTTTTTCAATACTATAATGTCCATGATACATACTATTTTTACATCCAATGAAGAAAATGATTTTGGCTCATATTAGTCTTAATTGAGAAGAATTAATATTTAGGTTCATAAAGTGATCCTGACCTTTTTTTTTATGAAATTCTTATTTATTTCCAATATAAAATCTTAAAGATAACAAGGCAATTGAGGAGGAAAATCCTCCAACCGCACATGAAAACCAGAATAGAAATACCAAAATGAGCTAAAGCATCTGTTTCTGGACTACGAATCCTCGAGATATAACAGATTTGAAAATCTTACTTTGGCAAAAGTAAGCATTTAATATTAGAAATAATATGGAACAACTCCTTATTATGAGCATATACAAGTTTATTCGGAAACCTGCCCAGCGAACAGCGAAAAACAGAAGCACCCAGAACCTTGCCTTCACTGTTGCCGCCCGAATGGCTTCCCTGGCCGCAGGTGGTGGTCCCCAGCCACCACCGGCACACTCCCCCACTGCCGGCCACCTCCCCCAGCCTGAGCAACCCCTCCACCAGCCCACCCGTGCACCACGACGATCCTCACGTACATGGGTCCCCTCCAAACGAATTGGGTCTCCGGCCCCCTCTAACCGCCGTCGCGGCCAGCAGCGGCATGCCAGACCATCCCTCTCGGCCGCCCTTGCCCCACCTTGACGCCGGCCAGCCTGACCGAGTCGAACAGCCACGGGTTGAAGCAACAAGCCCTAGATCTCGTAACGATGGCCACCACCTCTCGATCATCGCCGCCGCGCGTCCAGCCGCTGGTGACGGCCCACACTCCTCGGTCCATCCTTCCCCCGCCGAAGCTCAGCCCTCCCGTCCACCACAGCAGCACTTGTTTGGCCAAGCTGAAATTGCCACCGAAACCCTAGCCGCCACATGCATGCAACTCATGCATTATTGGCTGCCACGTGTGGTATCATGCAACCCACCGATTCCAACCAGGCCAGCCACGTTGCAAGTGTCCCCAAGCTACCATTGGCTCCCTTACCACGGGTCCATGCAGCCTTGGATGAGCCACAAGGTCCCTCTTCCCCTCACTGCTCACAACAAGCCACCACACACCAAACTCAGCCCACAAACCCGCCCACACAGCCTAATTTAGCTCGCCCTCAGAAGTGTGCTTTTCCGCATCCCACTAGTGGTGCTTCGGCTATGCAACAACCTTCTCCACAGTCCGTGTCAGCTCCCACACAAAGCCCTCACAACCCACAAAACCTACCTAGGCCGAGCCTTGAGCCCAATAATCCCTCTCAACTCCCCACGTCACAGCCCCATGCTCCCCTGCCAGTTACCTCCAACCAGCCTTCTCCGAACTCATCTCATGACCCACAATGCCCTACATTACCTACTCCTCAGGTTGTTACGGCTAGTGCCCCTCACCGTCCAGCCCATGTCAACCATGCAACCCGTAACCAACCTCCCCCTTCTAAGCCATCATTTGCCTTCGTTTTGAACCCAGTATCCATCCTTAACCCAACAGCCCCCCCTAAGCCTCATAAGTCATTCCTTGATGCAGTTACGGGTTTTACGGAACCCACAGTACCGGTTAAGCCGACTTTCCTATATCGTGGCGAGCCCGCCATCCATTTTACAGCAGCGGAAATACAAGCCATGGCTAAACCATTTACATTAGCTCTCGTCGGTAAGTTCTCCTTTGGCCGGCCTTCTATGGACATTATTCGGAGATTTTTTATAACCCTGGGTTTGAAAGGAAGTTGTCAAGTCTCTTTGCTTGACAACCGGCATGTGTTGATCAAACTCTCTTTGGAAGAAGATTATTCGCGTGTTTGGGTGCACCAGTCTTGGTATGTTAATGGTCGAGACATGCGCATCTTTAAGTGGAGCACTGATTCCGCTGTTCGGAGGAGTCCCCTATTGTTCCGGTATGGGTATCCCTTCCGTACTTGTCTGTTCATTTTATCCATTGTAAATCTGCTTTGTTTTCTATTGCTTCTGCTATTGGCACCCCATTACGGGTTGATCATGCCACGGCCTCGGTTAATCGGCCATCGGTTGCTCGAGTTCTGGTGGAGTATGATGTTTCGAAGCCGCTGTTGCCTCGTATATGGATTGGAGAGGGGGATTCCGGATTTTGGCAGGACGTTATCTTTGAGCGGGTCCCAACTTATTGTTCCTCGTGCAGGCATCTTGGTCAGTCTGCGGATTCCTGCTACGTTGCTAATCCTGGGCTTCGCAAGCCCACGCAGCCTGTTGGTGAGGCCCAGACCAATGATCAGGGCCCATTACGAGTTGCAGCACCTGCCTCTGATCACTAGCCTCCTGTGACTCAGGGTCAGCTTTCGGCCTCTGTGGCTCCCGTTGCGACTGTTGCTCCAGGGATGAGTGCTTCTGTGGGTGAGCCGATTCGGCCTTCTTCGGGAGGTCTGCCTACTGCTGCTATTCGCTCCCCGGCTATGGGTATTCACTCTCCTCCTCCAAACCTCCCATCTCAATCAGACGAGGAGTTTAGCTCCGCGGACAATCCTGTAGCTGATGAGTACTTTGCTTCTGAGCCTGAGGGTATCGAGGGGCATCATCGTGAATTCAGCGTTGCTGGCCCGCATTCCTCCTGTTCTAGGAAAGGTCGTAAGCACCGCAAGCGACGTTCTGGGCGTTCGTATTGATGATTTCGCATTTATATTTCCGTTACACTGTAATTGGTTTCCATTTCCGTTTGTTCTTTGTTTTTCTTCTGCTTAGAGGTTTTGGCTTATGTCTCCCTCCATATGTATTTTTCGTTTTATTTTAATAATCTACAGGTAAGGGGGTCCCGCCTAACCCCCCCACCCTTGGGTGGTTTATAAAAAAAAAAAAAAAAAAAACTCCTTATTATGAGCATGATGGATATTAGGGCTGGACAAAATCGGGTTAGGGTCGGGTTCGGATCAACTCGATCGGGTTTTGGGTTGGATAAAATTTCATCCGAACTCAACCCGAACCTATAACCCGATCCGATCCCATCCAAATTATATTCTGATCAAATCGGATCGGGTTCAGATTATATATGGTTCAGATTAAGTTCAGGTTAATTCAGGTTATTTGGGTTAATTCGGGTCCAATCATCTAAACATACAAATAAATAATTATTAATCATCAATTCAAAAATCAAACACAAAAATATTATTAACATAATCTAATTAGTATTATAAATCAATTCAAATATTTATTAATTTAATTTTATGCAATGTTTTTTAATTTGATATTTCCAATTTTCCATCATAATAATTCTATATGATTAGGATCTAAGAGTATAGCTATCCATATAAAAATTCAAAACTATGCATATTCCATAAATGAAAAGTAAGAAATTAATGCAATTAATTAATTTATAATATCCAATTATCCATTGGCCAAAATAATAGAATATTATTTGCGTATCCATATTTCAATTCTTATTATAAAACCCTAAGTTTCATGCCCACATTATATGTATTTATTACTTAACAACTTAACATATGCTTATTGCATATCATACAATTAATTAAATTGGTTAAGTTTTTGTTTAAATTGAAGCTATTGCACAGCACATATCATATGACACATATTATAACAGAGTGTTTCATTTTAATTTTTGATCTACCTAATCTATTCATACAAAAAAAAAAATCAATTATTAATAATTAACCTAAAAAATCAATGCTCGAATATTCTTCATTTTATTGTTAAAATTTAACAATATATAATTACATATTATTAACAATTACCAAATACCAATTAACATTTCACTCTCAATTTCAAAAAAAATAAAAAATAAAACAACATTCCACGTTTCCACTTTCACATATAATATATAATGTAATATACCATCACTGTTGGCACTTGACGGTATAAAAGCTTCCACCAAAACTCAAACTCAAAGTCACCACAACAGCCAAAATCCGGATGCCGCTTGCCGGGTTAATGGAGCTTCAATCGGATCGGGCGATAGTGTAGGATTAGAGGCGTGGATGTGGTGCAGCAGATCCGGTGCTTGGTAGCAGCAGATCGATAGATTGACTCATGATCGTCGCGGAGCACCTTCTGTAAGCATCGCTCTCGGCGGTGGCTGTGTCTACTGGCCGGCTGCAGCTTGTTCTGTTAACATTTTGTGTGTGTTTGTGTTTGTGTTTCGTTTGGCTATGTGTGGGCCGTGTGGCTGTCGGCAGTGGGTTCCGGGTTGCGAGCGAGGGAGGGAGATTGTGGGTTGCTCACTACTGTTTGTGTTGGTCGGCAGTGGGTTGCTCACTGCTGCTTGTGCCGTGTGCAATGTGCTATTGTAGATTTGTAGTGTTGTTAAGGCTTAAGGGTTTGTTTTGTTTGTATTTTGTAATGGTTTGTGTGTGTGGACCGTGTGGTGTGTGTGAGCGTTTAGCTGTTTTTCGTAATTTGTAAATTATAATTGTATTTCTCAAAATAAAGTTTTAATTTTGTCTCACCCGATCGGGTTGAGACAAATGTATCCGATCGGGGTTTACTTAACAATCCGATCCGATCTGAACCCGACATTTTTTCAGATTGGGTCGGATAAGATCGAGTCAGATTGGATATTTTGCCACCCCTAATGGATATCCTGAATCAGTTGAGCAACACGAAGCATAGTGATCCTAATGTCGATTAAAAGGAGGTATCCTCGACAATTTATTTGATCTCCTATGCTCTGGAGGCGAAATCCATTTATGTGGGGAAAATTTGTGAACTATGACCCTGAAATCCTTGTACGTGTAAGATACGAACATTTATCGAAAAGCGTTATTTTATTTGGTGAACATTGAGAGAGACAAATAAAATTCACCAAATAAAATATAGCGATTGATTACGACAATGTGGATGCCTAATCAAATAGAATATTTATGATTTTCATTTTTTATGCTCATCGGATGTTAATAAGATAAGGATCACGGTGAGAAGATCGTCAATGTATATGATAGGCTGTTGATAGAGGTCGCGAAGACTATTTCAAATAAATAATTTTTGGGTTTAAAGGATATTCGATTTTTCTTTTTGACTATGGAAGTAGATTTTTTTTTGGAATCAAATATCTGGACACATTAAAATACTCATCAAAACCGTTTACTAAATGAGCACACTGTTAAAATTTAAATATTTTTGTTTTAGATTACAATCCCATTTTATTACCTAAATATAAAAGATTTCTCTCATTCTTTCTTTTTCAATTCTCCATCCTCTCTCAATTCTCTCCAATCTTTCATCTGCGGTTAATAGTAATTTACGCTCTGGACATTTTAGCAATAAAAAATTTAAATAAATAATGGGTCTAATTAGTATTTTGATCAGTTCAAATAATTTCAGCCAATCAAATATTACTCCTTGATTTAAGATAACAATAACAAAGTACAATTTCAAAAATAACAATTCAGATGGTCAGGAAAGTCTTCCAATGGATATTTGATATTTAAATTAATAGTTAGAAGAGAAAATACTAGAAGGATCATGGAGTCCGGGACATGGCCGAAATACCAGCAATTTTTTTGACAATAATAATATAGCTACGAACTTTTGTATAAATTTATTTTGTACAAACTGATGTGGCATAATTAAATAAGTTGAATTAAATATATCTTGGTCTACATGATTTGTTTTTGTTATTTTAAATTTTCTTTTAACCAATGAATTAACGCCAAATCAATTTGTATAAACTTAGTTTGTACAAGAGTTTGTGAATGTATCATTAGTCTTTTTTTAAATGATAGAGATGCAGATAAAAATAAAAATAATTTTTTCACATTTTAATAGTCAATTAAATAAAATTACTTGAAAACCAGGTAGATAAATCCTAAAGGTAGTAGCTGAGCCCAGGGCCTAAGGATGGTGATCTGCCCCGTGCACTAGTCTCGGGTTTGCCTCAGCTTGGGGTGCCTCCCTCCAACCAGCCTACACCAAGTTCAGCTCATGACCCTACATTACCTATCCCTCACGCTGTTACGGCTAGTGCACTTAAATCTGCCCATATTCACCATGCCACCCGTACCCAACCCTCAACTTCTAAGCCATCATTTGCCTCGATTTTGAACCCCGCAGCCATCCTTAACCCAACCGCCCCCCCTAGGCCCCATAAGTTTTTCCTTGATGCAGTTACTGGCTCTACGGAGCCCACAGTTCTTGTTAAGCCGACTTCCCTCTATCGTGGCGAGCCCGCCATCCATTTTACAGTAGCCGAAATACAAGCCATGGTTGAGCCATTTAAATTGGCTCTGGTTGGTAAGTTTTCTTTTGGTCGGCCTTCTATGGACGCTATTCGGAAGTTCTTTGTCACTCTAGGTTTGAAAGGAAGTTGTCAAGTCTCCTTGCTCGACAACCGGCATGTGTTGATTAAACTCTCTTTGGAAGAAGATTATTCGCGTGTGTGGGTGCGCCAGACTTAGTATGTTAATAGTCGAGGCATACGCATCTTTAAGTGGAGCACTGATTTCCGGTGTTCGGAGGAGTCACTTATTGTTCTGGTATGGGTATCACTTCCGTACTTGCCCGTTCATTTTATCCATTGTAAATCTGCTTTATTTTCTATTGCGACTGCCATTGGTACGCTATTACATGTTGATCATGCCACGGCCTCGGTTAATCGGCCATCGGTAACTCGAGTTCTGGTGGAGTATGATGTTTCGAAGCCGCTGTTGCCTCGTATATGGATTGGAGAGGGAGATTCCGGATTTTGGCAGGACATTATCTTTGAGCGGGTCCCAGCTTATTGTTCCTCGTGTAGGCATCTTGGTCACTCTGCGGATTCCTGCTACGTTGCTAATCCCAGGCTTCGCAAGCCCACGCAGCCTGTTGGTGAGGCCCAGACCCATGATTAGGGCCCATTACAAGTTACGGCACCTGCTTTTCAATTGCGGGAGAGTCGTGCTCCCCTTACTGATCACCAACCTCCTGTGACTCAGGGTTAGCGCTCGGCCTCTGTGGCTCCCGTTTCGACTGTTGCTCCAGGGATGAGTATTTCTGTGGGTGAGCCGATTCGGCCTTCTTCGGGAGGTCCGCCTAGTCACCCACGGCCCTCCGATGTTGTTGATGCTCGCTCGAGTGAGCACGGACGTTCCCGAGTTCCCGAGTTTGATGATGCTGGGGTGCAGAGGGCTTCCCTCGGCTCTACTTTTCTCCAGGCTACAGCCGCTGCTATGCGCTCCCTGGCTATGGGTATTCACTCTCCTCCTCCAAACCTCTCATCTCAATCAGACGAGGAGTTTAGCTCCGCGGATAATCCTGTAGCTAATGAGTACTTTGCTTTTGAGCCTGAGGGTACCGGGGGGCATCACCCGCACTCCTCCTGTTCTAGGAAAGGTCGTAAGCACCGCAAGTGGCATTCTGGGCGTTCTCATTGATGATTTTGCATTTATTTTTCCGTTACACTGTATTTAGTTTCCATTTCCATTTGTTCTTTGTTCTCTTTCTTCTGCTTGGAGATTTTGGTTTATGTCCCCCTCCATATGTATTTTTCATTTTATTTTAATAATCTATAGGTAAGGGGGTCTCGCCTAACCCCCCACCCTTGGGTGGTTTATAAAAAAAAAAAAAAAAAAATCCTGAAGGTAGTAGCTGCAAAATTCTTTACATTGAGTAAGGAATATCTAATTAGCCGATTTGACATTACTCCTCGTATGGGTATCTAATGGATACAAGTACTAAATTTTTTTTTAAAGGAAGCTAACGGAAAATAAATGGGGGATACCATCATGTGGCCCGAACTCATACGCTATTTATAAATTAAAATCCCGGCTATTATTAGGTTGAATGACCAAATGAAGATACAATAATTTTAACAGTAGCAACAAATAAAATGAAACATTAATCAAACAATATTCATTCATTGTTCAAGGTATGCATTTATAAAACAAACGCAATAAACATTGAATATTTTCATGAAAATAGCTGCATATAACCAACAGTAGATTAATTATTATTTAAATATTATTTCATGAAACATCTGCAGCTACATCACAGTAGCTCGTTATTTCCAAACACAAGAGGAATAAACACACAAAAGCAGCAAAAAGCATGCATACAGCTTCTTCAAGTTGAATAACTATAGCTAGCAATTGAAGAAGCAGAAGCAGGCAAAACCAATACCGTCTCTGTGGCAAGCACCGTTACTTGCACCCTCACGTTCTCGGCACTGCCTATCACAGTTTTCTGTTACAAGGCACGGGCCAGTCCAAGTCTTGCTACGCCGCTCGCATAGTGCAGCCTCTGCCGGCTTTGCCATTTCTATAACACACAACATGTACACAAAATGATTAATTTCTAGTTCAATGTTATAATGCGTGCATGCATGCACAAACTTATCATCATGAAGAACATATCAATGTCATTCACCGAAGGAAGCGAAGGTGATGAAGAAGGCAAAAAGAAGATCAAAAGTCATTTTAAAGCCAGAGACAGATTTAGCCATTTTAATTTTTATTTGTTGCACTTGCTGAACTGGTTTATTATTTCATGAAAATGGTAAGGGACCCGAAACCCAATTTATACACTTGCAATGTAAGCTGTCTCTTCCCTTTCTGAGAAAGTTTCGATGAAATTTTTAGACCTTACTAGTTTTTTATGTATCGATATAGGTGCAAGGTTTAGTTGTTGTTTTGTTTTAGTTCTTTTCCTTATGTTTTTTTTTTTTCATTTTCCTTATGTTTTAGTTCTTTCCTTATTTTTTTCCTTTTTTTTTTTTATTTTCCTTATGTTTTATGTTTTTTTATTTTCCAGATTTAGCCTTATAATGTTTTTTTCATTGATTCCATGAAAATATGGCCATATATATTCACGTTGTTTCCATGTTTTTGAAATTAACCCCGTTTTTTAAATTTAAAAGTTTATAAATATTATAATAAACACTTAAATGTTTCAAATTTATAAAATAAATTTATTTTTAAATAAACATATAATTTTAAACTTCCTCTACGTTCACAATGTGGTTGGCTATTAGGTAACCATCTCTCACATTGGGAATATGTAAACAACAAATATATTAATATCAACAAAGAAATCTTCTTCTGAACAAATTTTATTAATATGATTAGTAGTTAATAAATTAAAAAATTAAAGGTAGTTAAATCTTAATCATTCACTAGCGCACTAAAATACAGGTGGCATGAAATCTGTAAAAGATTAGGAGAGCTTAAATCAAGATAGGATTTCAATCTCCAACAAAGGCAGATAAATCAACTCTTGATGGTGGACGTAGAAGTTTATGGTTCTAATCCATATTCAAAAGATAGCTCATGATAGTTGTCCAAGGTTTGTTCTTAGCCTAGTAAGTATTTTCAGCCGATGTGGCAAATCAGGTTGTGAGGCCAAAATAAAATATTTATAAAGTAATGAGGCAAAAATGTAAAATTTAAAAATAGATAAAATTTATAGTTTTCTCAATTATTCTTTTCAAATCTTTTTCTTTACCTTACTTTTTAAAAATTTTCAAAAAGTAAGTTGGGGTTTACCTTGAATTTTTTTTTTTTTTGGTTTTTTACATTACTTTTAAAATTTTCAAAAAAAAAAAAGTTAAATTAGCCTTCTTTTTAAAAATTTTCAAAAAGTTAGGGGTCACCTTGCACAAACGTTGTTCTACTTCTACATTTATAATAATCTTGAACTTACTTATGGATAAAATAATCTTGAACTTACTTACTTGGATAAAATAATCTTGAACTTACTCAGGGCTAGTTTGGGAATGCTGTACCTTTTAAAATAATTGTTGTTAGCTGTTCTGTAGAAATAATCAGCTGTAAAGAGAATCGGTTAAGTATTTGGTAAATTTTATTTTCAGAAGTACTCTGAGTTTTGAAAAAAATTATAGACCTTTGGTAAATTTTACTATTAAACTATTGAGAGAAAATAAATGACTAAAATGTATATACTGTAGAATAAAATTTACTTATAGATATAAAAACGTGTACATATAATATTTTTAATCGTGTATTATAATAACTTTAACTAAAAATAAAATTTATAAAATATTGATTTTATTTTTTATTTTTTTATCTTAAAACAATTGATAATTCAATTAATAATATAGTGAAATAAATTTAAAAATAATTAGACTAACAAATTAATATTAATAAATTTTTATTGATGAATTACAATAAGAATTTATTAAAATATTGATTTTGTTTCCAATTTGAATAAGGATAATTTTAGGTTTAGGTAATAATTTTAAGGATATTTATGGAATTATATTAAAGGATAAAATCGATTCTCAAAATCAGAATTTAAAAGCTACTCCTTCCTTGCTTTTCAAAATTAACTGGAGCAGGGACTGATTTTGACAAAAATAATTTTAATTTTTTTTATCTAACACTGCAATTAATTTTTAAATTTTTCAAATTACTTTTAATCCTTCTAAAAGTAATTCCAAGCAGACTCTTCGTGGATATATAATTTAGTAATGACATAACATCACTACTATAATAATCCTAAACTTTCATGTAGTTGGGCGTGGGAAACATAGAGGTACCAAAAGTTATGAAGGCAAACTTTTAGAGGCCCAATTACAACAAATAGTGGTAAATGAAACTTAAGGGACCGAGACGAATAACTTAAGGCAATTGCTATCTTGCAGCTGCTATAAGTACCACACGTGGGTACTGTTCATCTCATTTTTGCAAGATAGGGAGACCCATAACTTAATTGTATGTAGTAGGTGGAACTTGGTCCTAACACAAATAATTTATTACCATGTGCTAAGTGATAGATTGACTTTATTAATTATTGGTATATAATTTTTTTTTAAAGGTAAAGAGGTGAGTTAAGCCCAAATAATTTTTATTTTTTCTCTTATCTTCCCTAAGGCTTGAACCCGGATGGTCAGCTGCTATAAACTTCATACGGTTACCAATCAGACCACACTCTTAGGGGCTATTGGTATGTAATTAATATGCTAAGCTTCTATCATTAATTGAGATACAAAATCTTGGCTCTCCATTGTGTTTATGTATATATACCATGTAATGCTGTCACCACCCCCCGAAACTCTCTCCTAATTAAGCAGGTACAAGCTGCAATTCATCATAAGATTATTACTGCATTCGCATGAAGTGAAAATAAAGTTGTAACAGATATATCCATATTTTTTCTCATTAGTCATCACAGTCCCATAGCCAGTAGCAGATGCAAGATTTTAGTATGATCAAAAAAGTTCTTTTCAATAATCTCATATTTACAAATGTTTTCTTTTAGTATTTCCAAAAAAGAGAAACACGTAAAAAATATATTTTAACTTGTTATATGGTTCTTTTTGGTCAAGTCACAGAGATTCAAATAATTTTTACTAATAAAATTACGTTTTATTTCAATAAGCACTTTTTTTTGGCGCAAAGAAGAGGAGAGGGTCAAGCCCAAATTGATTTCTTAATCTTTACTTTTGGTCAAGATCTAGAGTCGAGGGCGATCAGCCAAAGAAATCTACATGAAAAACAACTTGGTCAAGCACATGGGACTCAATAAGCACTCATTGATTGCTATAATTAATTAATTCGAATTTGACTAAGTCACTTGTCGGAAGTATCGCAGGCGGTATTCTGGGCGCTTACATTGATTACTTCTCTTTCACTTATCAGTTGCTTTGTATTGGTTTCCATTTCTATTTGTTGATCGTTCTTATTCTTCTGCTTGGAAGTTTTGGTTTATGTCCCTCTCCAGATATACTTTTATTTTTAATTTAATAATCTACAGACAAGGGAGTCCCGCCTAAACCCCCACCTTTGGGTGGTTTTAAAAAAAAAAAATTGACTAAGTCATTTGCAGGTGAGAGAAAATGAATATTAATTATATTTCACCGGCGATTTTATCCAATTTTGTTATTTTATATTATTATGTTTGAAAATGGTTACGTTTTCATACACATTGTAGTAATTAGGAACATAATAATAAATACTTATATGGAATAAATAATTTTCATAATAGTACATGAAATTCATTCCTGGTGCGTGCATATGGTAGCAGTATATATAGCGTGAACACTGAATGGACGAACAAGTAACTTATGATTAGATTTGTAGAGTGTGGTTCATTACATTAGAATAACAAACAAGCAATACAACAAAGACCCAACAAACATTGACTCTTTCCTTATTCAGAAGCTACGTATGGTATAGTTATGGCTAACTGTACGTAGCTTGTTGTTGTTCTAAACACAAGACGACTGAAACAAGACACATCACACGAACGACAGCAAATTATTTAAGGCAGCCGCAGCTAGCTTTCGCAGCTAACAATGAATATAATTTCTTTCATTGATAAGCAACTAGCACCTGAAGTAACAGAAGCATGCAAAACCAATCCCTTGCCTGTGGCAAGCCCCGAACCTTGCATCCTCCTGCTGCTTGCACTGTCTGCTACAGTTTCCTGTGATGAGACACAGCCCTGACCATGTCTTGCTACGCCGCTGGCACACCTTTGCTTCCGCCATTGGCACTTCTGTAACACGTATACAAAATCATTAACGTCCACTTAGATATATATATGTTTTTATCAAAGCTCACGGGTGTCAACAAATTCAGGTGGTAAAATGATCTCTCAGGTTGAAACAAGAAGTTTGGGGTTGAAACAAGAAGTTTGGGATTTAAACTCTGCTCATATGAATGGAAAAGGGATTTGATTGCAATATACCACGATATATATTATCTTAAATTAAAATTTGCTAATTTAATATATATTATCTTTAAAAAAATTTGTTATAAAACCTTAATGTGCATGTATATGAAACATATATATGAATCAATTTCGTCCAATGTGTAATATACTAGCATTAGTTAAATTACTTACCAAAGGCAGCAAAGAGGATGAAGAATGCAAAAAGAAGAGCGAAAGTTGTAGTAAACTTGGCCATTTCTGCACTTGCTTATTTAATTTGGTTGGCTGATCAAAATGGTACCAGGCCACGACCCCTATTTATACATGGATATGATCAATAGAAAATTAAAAGGGGACACTGAAACTAGAAAAAATGGAGGATGAATTCAAAGGTGCGATGAATAAAAAATCCGTGTGAGGATAATTTCTTGCGTTATGTCGCCTGACTTCATTGACTTATCTTTCCAATATCTTTGTAAAACAATCCAATCAGATTATATATATGTAATGTGATTTACTGAACCTAGTTAACTCATTTGAAGTGATTTTGATGATAGAATATATAATTGGAATATACTATTCCATGGGACCTTGTCGATAAATTATAAATTTTTTACACATCTTTGTTATATTTATATATCGATTCTAAAATCTTAATTTTAACAATTTTTGCAATTCAATAATATGTGCCCACCACCGCCAATGATTCAATGTTATGAAATTATGGAGTGCAACTCCCAACTTCCAGCGATCAGCTCTCAATTCCATCTTTTTGGTATTATTGTCTCCTTCTTGTGTTGTCTTTATGTTCATTCACATATGTGTTTAAAGGAGAGTTCGCATGTATCTTGAGGATTAGGAAATCGATAATGTTACGTTGTCTAATAAAAGTAGTATAAGCTTTGTCAATAATTAAAAATGCCTGCAGCAATATTTGAACCCGATACTTAGGCGTAGATTATGATCTAATATGGAGATTAATTAATCATCGGAAAATGTGATAATCACACGCATGCTCGTTAATTGTCTTAGCTGTCCACTTAGAATTTCTAAAGTCAATTGCTGCTGAGTGCGAGCAAATTAATGGTGTAGATATGGTTGATGAGCTTATTCATTGATTAATTTCATTAAATGATTTTTTATGTATTATAAGACTTTGACTTTAGTGGGTAATGAGTTTTCAAAGGTTTATCATAATCAGTGAGAATTGGAATATTGGAACCCTCTAATATAATCATGAAACCCCTTTTTTTCAGTTATATTTATTTTATTTTCAAAAACATCTTTTTTTTTTAAATACACTTTTCTAATTTTTTATTTAATTTTTTTTGTCGTTAACACTCAAAGTAGTATCGTGCTATTTTTCTTTTTTTTTTTTGCAATCTTATTGTTACCCTACATAAAAATTAAAAAGTTTTCTAGGTGATGAATTTTTTAATGTTAATCATTAACTTAAATAACATATATTTTATATTGTAGTTTGAAAGTATTCTCAAGTACAAAAATTTTAATCAATAAGAAATAGGAAAAGAAAAATAGATTATTTTAAATTTGTACAATTTATTTTAGATAGATAGGTAGTAATTGATAAAAAAAAATTAAAAAAGCATTGATTATGAATGTAAGTATTTTGTTGGAAAGAAAAATTTATGTTTGTTTAATTCTTGTTTGTCCTTAACTGTAATTTTATTTAAAGTGGGATTTTATAAGGATAATGAAAAGGTGCCAATAGCTTCGTCCCATCAATAATTTCATTGAAATAATAGTAAATGGAATGGTATAACTAACTTTTTATAACTTACCAAATCACTTATTCCATTCATTATTCCATCATTCTTTATGTCATCATTATTCTCATTATTTATATCGTATATCCTCTACTTACCAATACAATCTATTTATATTTATAATCAGAAATTTACTAGAATATTTTTTGATCAGTTTTATGATATGAAATTCTGAACTTAGAACGGGCAAGATTTGTTGCAAATTGGAAGACTTGAACTCTTATCATATGAGTATGAGAGAGGTGATTTACCAAAGTGATTGAGTCATTCCCAATTCATGTTTTTATGTTAATAATAGATGTCTGAAGTAGAATCATATTAATTTTAAAAGTAAAACTGAAAGTATAAAGTTAATTTATAAAGCTTTTATACACAGCGGTAAGTTGTCACTTTTTTATATGTTAGAAGTTAGAACATAGACATATTGTTTGTTTCTTGTGATACTTGCACGTGTGCTTGTAAGAAGTATTGAGGAGAAAAGGCTGAGGGAAGGGGAGCGAGGAAGGTGGAAAAATTAGGGAGAGTTTTAGCCATTATTTTCTGTCATGTTCGTAAAAATTCAAGGCAGATTCAAGAGTTTATTAATATGGCTGTACAAATTAATGGGCCCCTCTCAGCATTTGCTGTAGCTAGTGGGTTGGCGGAATTTGCTACAAAAAGATAATGCGTCCTGTCGATCACATCGCTTGTCCAGCTATCAATCACACAAACAACAGCTGCAAGCGCCGATTTGCAGGAGATGAAGCGTTGATTAACTTTGATTCGAAGGATTCCTCTACGGTGCTATATCAATTTTTTAAGTATTGATTATGGAGTCATTATAAACTCTCGGATTTAAATATTTTAATTTTGACCATTGATTTAATTTAGTGGATAAATAACTAATTACTTAATAATTAATAAATAATATTCAAATTCATGGATACAATTTTATTTTTTATAATTCCATAAATATTTTCTAAATCACTAACAAAATTAAGTAAACAAAATAATTTAGATGTGTAAATAATATACATGGATTATTCAATCTTTAACAACACATGTTAATTCAAATTCGTTTTTTCATTTATAATTGGGACAATGCAATTTTGAATTCTTAGTTTTATTCATTATCCTTTTTTTTTTAATTACTCATTGGCGAAGATTGAGTTGAATTAATTGTTGCAATATTTATTAATCAAGTAAATTTTTGTTGAAAGTGAGATAATAATAAGAAGATAAACTAAGATTAAATTGTGTTAATATTAAAATACTGTAATTTAAAAGGAAAAATAGAAGTATTAATAGACTAAACTTACTTCTTTTTATTATTTACTCTTTAAAAAAAACATGTTTAACAGAATTGATAATTAGTGAATTTAAATTTTTAATAATTGAAATTAAAATATTATTTTAACTAACTTTTAATTTTATGAACTGTTGATTAAATCTAACGGTAAATATTTATATCACTATTGATACTGTAATTTTTATAATAGCATCATAGGGTGACCTTAATTTGAAACAAATGGAAATCTTAGCTTATAAACTATATAGAGCGAAAAAAGAAGAAGATATTTATATGTATAAAAATTCTCAAGTGTTGATACCTTTTTTCTTTATGTGAACACAATATTAAACAATATGATTTAATAGAATTCATGTTTAATTCACTCATACTGATAGGGCTGGCTCAACGTGCATTATATTCCTTCAGCTTATCATTATTCATTTTGTTATATACACATGTTCAGCGTTAACACATTTTCTACATGCCTTTGCCCTGCTAGAGTTAATTCATGTTGATCACGTACAATATATTGATCTTGATCTCATCAAGCTCATCTAATTAACATCTGATAAAATTTAAGAGAGAAAAAAACGGATCCATAAATTCAATTGGTCATCAGTATGGTAATGGCTATTAATATTTTGAGTAATGACACAGCCACAAACTCTTGTGGCTATTAAATTTGTACAAACTAATGTGGCATTAATTCATTGGTTGAAAAAAAATATAAAATAATGAAAACAAATTATGTGGACCAAGTAATATTTAATTCAACCAATTAAATCATGCCACATCAATTTGTTCAAAATAAATTTGTACAAGAATTTGTGACTATATCATTACTCTAATTTTTTATAGGAGTCGGTGCAAGCATTTTGCACAGAGTGGCTGGTCACTTTTACACAAGCCGCAAAGTCGAGGAAAAAGGATTACATTGGTGAATTTAAGAGTGATTATTAGTGGAAATATCATCAACTGCAAACTATTAAATCGGTGTTTGATGTATTTTCTTCAAGGACAAAATCTTTAAACTTTCAGATCAATTGGTTGAAATCCGAGATAGTGGGAGTAGATTTTGTCAATAAAGTTAGTTAAAAATAATATTAAATTAAATTTCAAGATTTCAATTCAACCAAGGGGATTTGAATTTGACAGGAAAACGCAAGAAATGCAAGAAATGGCTCACATGTCAAATTTTTCTTCACGACCAATGATAATCCCACCATGAATTTCAATGAATTTTTAATTTTGTAATCCCTTGTTGTGACGCTTATCGTTTGCAGAATGCACACAACTCAGTTGGGTAGGATTTTGAATTTGATGACAGCTTATATGATTTGATTTTCTCCCAAGTGTAAATAGGGCTTGGGGCCTTGTACAATATCATCAAACACCAAATTAACTCCAAAAATGGCAAAGTATGTTACTAACCTTGGCTCTTCTTTTTGCCTTCTTTATCCTGCTCGCTTCCTTTGGTGAGTGTCTTAATGTTAATATATTTCGTTTTTAAAATAAACCAAGGTCAACTAAAGGTATATTTAAAAATACGTATGCTTTAATTTAATTTTGAATGCACAATAGTTAATGTTTACTAAATATTAATATTTAATGCTTAGCACTTATTTATTTATATAACTGAAAAATTAAAGTTACAACACTTCAATTTCAAACACACATTGAGTCAGAATTAAGAGAAAAATCACATGAGATTAGGTTATATATAGTATATAATAATTTACTATATATTAATATTTAATATATATTAATAAGTGCTAAGTATTAATATTTAATACTTAGCACTTATTTATATATATAACTGTAAAATTAAAGTTACAACACTTTAATTCCAAATACACACTGAGTTAGAACTAAGAGAAATATCACATGAGATTAGGTTATATATTGTATATAATAATTTACTTCTATAAAGCAGGAACTAATAAGCTGATAAAACTGGGCAATATTTTTAATTGAAATTAATCATTAGGCAATATTAATTGTAACATTCGACTGATGACTAATGAATTAATTCTTACATGTTTTCACAGATATGGCAATGGTGGAAGCACAACTGTGCCAGAATCGAAGCAAGACATGGTCAGGATTCTGTGGCAGCTCACCAAACTGTAACAAGCAGTGCATTGAATGGGAGGACCCAAAGCATGGTGCCTGCCACTTCGATTTCCCTGGATTTGCTTGCTTCTGCTACTTCGACTGCTAGGCATATCACTAGCAGCTGTGTCTGTACGCAAGCGGCCTTTTCATTTGCTGCTTTGTGTGTGCTTTGTCCTTTGAAAGAATAAAGAATATTAAGCCACCGTCTGCATGTGTCACAACTATATAAGTAGCGTCTAAATAATGAAATAATCAAATGTTAATTTTGCTAGCCAAACATCGTTCTTACTGGACCAAGCTCGTTACACTGTATTCTTAGATACTTAATTAAAAAAGTATCTAATAAAGTATCTAATACCACATAATTTTTAAGCTCTTCCATCAACAAGCCGACCTTAGCTCAGTTGGTAGAGCGGAGGACTGTAGTAGTGAAGCTGTCATCCTTAGGTCGCTGGTTCGAATCCGGCAGGTCGGATTTCTTTGTTTTGTTTCTTTTTTTTTTTTTAAAGACAATTTGGGTCGAGTTCGACACAAAAAATAATTGAAAATAAATTCTCAACAATCTTCCACCTTAAGAATAAGAGGAAGTATCAATAGTTTGCAACCACGAAACATAGTACGAGGTCAGGATACGTATTATGAGATCGAGGCCCAAGAATATGAGACCGAGATACGTATTATAAAATCGAAACTCAAGAGTTTGAAGCTGAAGTACGTATTACAACGCATCCCAATAATATAAGGCCAGCAAAGAGGTATAAGATTGTGGCCCATTAGCATGAAGGTAAGCAGAATCATGTAATCAAGCATAAAGATAAGAGATAATAAGAAAATCTAACTTACTATATTACTTGATACTAGAAAATTTAAGATGAGCAGAATCATGTTGATATTCTAAATACAATTAAACAATTTTAATAAGTATGGTAAATGTTAGATTAAAAAAATGAGTTAACATGATAAGGTTAATCAAATAGTTAATTGTGTCATAAATAGGTTAGCATATTGAAAATTCTATATTCAAATTTGACATGATTGGTAAATGAGTGGTATAATTTAACTGATTAGTTAATAATTATTTCACTTTAGGTCACCTAAACTCATTGTCTCGTATTGAATTCACAAATTATCACTCCTACCAAAAGAATAAGCAAATTGCAAGTAGAATTAAGTTGACAATCAATAACAAAAGAAAAATAACAGTAAAGCTCAAGTCTTGTTCCTTGATTTAGAGAATCAATCAAGAGACAAAAGGGAAAGCAACACACATATTTAGTGGAATCCGATTCAAAATTTTCCGAATCCAACGTGTTGGAATTTTTGGGCACGTAAGTTAGACGTGGTCACATTACTTATGTCACAAATATAATTGAAAGATGCTAAGAATTTTAGAACCTTAATTAGTTATTCATTTTTTTAAATAGAAAATCAAGGGGCGAACGGCTTGCTCCCGTGTTGTCGAATCATCCTCCACTCCTTTGAGAGGGGTTTAAAATAAAATAATTAAAAGAAAATAAAATTAAAGAGTTTGATGTTACATCAAACTTACAAAGAAATATTAAAACTATCCAATATTTTAATTAGCTTAACTAATTGATCAAGTACATGCCTTAGCGTTATCTCTTATCCAAGGCCTTTACAAGCAAGAAAGTGAGCATTAAAGCCTTAATCAGAAAGCTTCTTATACTTTGAAAGAATTAACTATTCCACATCAAAGATTCTAAAATCATTTGTCTAGTTCCACATGGAATTAGCATATGATTTTCTTTCCTTTTTTTTCAAAATAAGCTTTTAATTTTTAAACCTTTGTTTCCCACTAGGATTCTCATTCACCCGATTCCTTATGTTTCGCTTTGCGAATTGGATAATCTAATCAATCGAGTAAATGGAGCCCAGAGATCTAGCCCATTTTGGCCATTTAGCCCAATCATTTATTCGATTTTGTCTGCCAAGAGGGTTTTTATTTTTGAGTTTCCCTTTAATAACTAGTCGTTTTCCTTTGTCAACTTTTTTAATTCACTATACCCTTTTGATGCTTCAAAGGTCACACTTAATGTGTAGTGAATCTGCTTTATAGATTATTTGGTAGTGTAGTTTTCACTTGTGCTACATGTGTCATAAAATAAAGATTTATATAATATGGAAAAGCCAAAAAAGTAAATTCTTCTCTAATTTTGCAGGTCCTTTTTTTTTACCCCTTCTGTACAAGTCTTAAGTTTTATAAACAAAAATCACTCACATGTTACATGATTTGCGATCGGTATTGATTCAAGTTGATATAATACTATGCTCTTTAGTTGACAATTTAGAGATTAAGGTTTCCTTTGTTGATGCTGTGATTTAAAAATTACAATTGATGTGAAATAAAAGTTGCTAATTGTGGCACAAATGAGTTTTAAAATTAATGATATAAGGATTATATCATTATATAATTTCTTTTTTTATGAAACAATTAATGAAGTAAAATCAGCTTAACTTTCAACCATAATTACAACTTATAAATATTTACCAAACACTTTATTACAGCTATGACATTAAACTATAGTCGTTATACCTCAATCACAAACAGAGCTTAATTTTAAGAAATCAAGAAGCAATAAAAAAAATTTAAATTTAAATTTTTGATATTTTATACATTTAAAAGCACTTGTGTTTTAACATTTTAAAACTAGTAGTCGAATTAAATTTATTTAACATCAATATTTAAAAATAGCTTTTCACAAATTCTTAGTTACGATATTTTTTAACATAATATAATGATCCAAGTGAATTTTAAATACACATAATTGAAAATTTTTCTTCTTATTTTAACATTTTTAACAATTTATATCCAAACAGTCGTTTGTGTGTATGGGTGCTTGAGAATGTGTGTGTATGTCACGTAGTCTTTTCAACACTATTCACAAGCCTCATAAAACTGCAGTACATATGCAATTGTTCATTAATTTAATAATTTCTATCATTTACTTTACGAAAACAAAATTAGATAAAAGATTAGTAGTAGCATATGGGAATGGGACAGGCACTACTTTGATTCCTTCTTTTCAACACAAAATAAAGAAACCGTTTACGGTCACAATCAAATCAAATAACACGATGAATCAAATTACAAATAAACTGATAATCAAAATCAGAGAGTGAGGATTGATCAAGATTTGGCAAAACAAATTTCCCAGTTGCCACGTAGCATTAACCCTTCTAAACCCTGCAGGTAAAAGAGATAAAAATGGCCAATGAGCATCGCTCCTGCATTATTGGTGGGTCTGATAATAACCGAAATGCCAGTTAACGGTGAAAGTGCGGTATAATTATGAAAGAAAAAGAAAAAGAAGGAGGAAAAAAAGGAGGGAAAGTTTAGTGCTATGTGTCAGTTTCTTAATTTGTAAGAAACCAATCAATGGTTTGGCCACAAGTCCATTAGGATTGTCATGTCAGCACATAGTTTCTAGAAACTCCACGTGCCAACTTAACGATTAACGAATTTTGCCTGATTGTTAATAACACGAACGATCTTGTTATCTTACATAAAATAACCCTTTCCCGACCGTTTGATGAAAATTTAACAGTTGTGGAAATAATATAATTTTGTTACCTTATATTTCCACAGCCGTTAGATTTTCATTAAACAGTTTTGAAGAGTTATGTACCTTATATAATTTAACTAAATCCTTACATGAAATATAATTTAGAAGGATTCGCAATCAATCATATTAATTTATTTTGAATTATCTATTTTAGATAAACGCACAATTCCTTTAAAAAATTATAACCAGCTCACCTCTCTTTTCATAGTGTATTAATAAGTCACTTTTCTTATTAATTTTATAAGAACATTTTATGGAATCTTAATAAAAAGATCATTATTCTCTTTAAATTGAATTATTACGTAAATGAAATGCCAGTGTTTACCACTTTACTTCAATTTTTACTAAAAGTAGGTGGCCATGTGATAATTTTTCAAAAAAAAAAAAGAGTAAATGAGTATTTTATCCTTATGACCTTAATGCCCACTAACGAAATTTAATTAAAAAAAAAAATGATTCGGTGATGAATTATGTATTTTTAAACTTTTGCTCAAGATTAGATGGAATACTACTAAATACTAATTTTCCTTTATTATTTTATCTTTCTGATCATCGAATTATTACTTTTCTTTTAATTTTTTACAAAAGATAGTCGTTAATTCATTTAAGTGGGATTGGAATTTTAGACCACTGGTATCATTATAAGAAATTTTATTAGTTGAACCAATTAGTGCCTATTCTTAAAATGGAGTTATCAATTCTTTTCGAAATATAATTAGTTGAATTTTGAATACCATGGGTGGGGAAAAGTTTGGTCATAAGAATATATCATGTCAGAAGGAGGGTAAATCTAATAAGTTTTTAACAATTATCTCTCTTAACTTTTGTACAATAATCTCTCAGGAAAGTTGAAGATGCAATCACTTATTATTATTATTATTATTTGGTAGCAAAATAAGCTAACAAGGTTACAAGAATGTTCTGACTGGCTAGTTGCTCAATAATTCTTCCTGCTGTTCATTGTCAAATCTGAAAGAGAAAATGAAAAATAAATCAATAATTTATAATTGTACAAAGGTCTTTTTGGAAGTGGTGAAAGTATCAGAACTTCACAAGAAAAAAGATCATTGGTCCTGCGGACTGTGGAATCCCTCAACTTGCATATTTTCCAGTAAAGTAAATAAGAGGGAATACGGTGTGTCTTTGCTAGGTGAAGAAAAAATAAAAGAAAAAAGAAAAAGAAATAAAAGAAAATTGATATAATAAAAAAGAAAAAGGCTTATATTCTTCTATCTATATATAGCAAACCAACCCAACTAACAAGTTTCAAGCTTCCAAATCTAAGAGAGAGAAAAGCAAAAGCAGAGAACAGTTTAGCTCACTCCGTTTCCTCTGTTTTATCTCCTCTGTTTTTCACTCTGTTTTTATAAAATCAAAACGCCAAAGACATGTCACTCTTTGCTATGTTGATAGTAGCAACTTTCTCTTCTCTCTTCGGAGAAGCCTTGGTCCAAAACCAACTTTCTTGAGTCTTGCTAGTGAGAACAAAAACACATCAAACACTATACTTCACTTCAAATTCAGCTTTGATTGTTGATCCTTGCGTCCAAATGGATTCATTTGAAATCACCAACATTAAAGTTGAAAAGGCTATTGCCATCCACAAGCATCGCCGGCTTCGAAAGATGGCAAGCTTGTTCAGGATAGTTGAGATTTGTGTTATCCTAATTTTGGTCTCAAGTTTTACCTTTCGGCTCCCATTTGCTGTCAAGATTTCGGGAGAATATTTCAAGGATTTCGCACTATTCCTCGTTGGTCCTCGCTTTGTCTTCATCCTCGGCAACGTGATTGTTGCCATTCTTTTTGCAAAGTCAGGGCAGTTTTCCTCGCAGGATTCTGCCAAAAAGGATCCACGAAACGATTTCTACACAGAGTTTGTGCAAAAGAGTGAAAAGACTCAAAATATTCATCGGTATGAGGTTGAGAACAGAGAAAACCAGAGCGTTTGTACAGAGAAATTACTTTGTGATGAAGCATGCACTTCTTTGCAAAACAAGAGTTATAGGAGATGCCAATCGGAGAAGCTTAAGCGTCTAAATTGCAATAAGTCATGCCGGGAACTGAGGAGAGGAGGAACTGAGAAGTTCAGGGAAAGTACTAATCCCGGGGAAAGATTGGTGAAAAGCTCATTTCCTGAAGATAAGATGAGCAATGAAGAATTTCGCCGCACAATTGAAGCTTTCATTGCAAGGCAACAGAAGTTTCGAAGGGAAGAAGAGTTAGAGTTCTCTTTGATCTAAAAGAGTACTTGGCCGATGGCATAAATAGAATGTTTCCTTTTTCTTTTCATTTCTGTTCATATATTTGTATGTTTGGGTCTCTTTTGTACATTGCTATATCATATATGCAATGGAACATTTCTAGTTACCTGATTTTTCTTTTTTGCTTAATTGTTTCTACAACTTCAATTCTTCTTAAAAAACGATTCATTGATGTCAAAAGCTAGTGGATACTCTAGTCAGTGAAGGCACTTCTTGAAGATTTGGATAAGCGGATGAGAGAACTACAGGGATTGCCATATTCTGAATGATGTAACAATTTTGACAAAATGGGCTGGAATGTATTCCAATTCCAAATCTTGTTACATCACAATATTCTTTGGTGCCAAATTCTAGTTATGAGCTGGGCGTTTCAAATTCCAAACTGAAAGATCAAAGAACAATGCCAACTATTAAATCTGAAAGCATATCCGTCTTTTAGCCCATGCCCGAAATTTCAAAATCTATACAAATCAGATTAAGGGAGTACCTGGTGCCAGCACAACTTCTACTCTACAAAAAGTACAGGACGAGTTGGAGTTTATGCTTTTTCATTGGCAGTAAAATTTTTTGTGAGAATATGCAACACTACAAGTGCTAAACGTACACAAATCAGAAAGAAAGGATCATTCATGAACTATATGTATTTCATTCTGATAAAGAAACGGGATATCATGGGAAAAATATTCCTCATGAAATAGGCTGTAGATTCCAATCAACAGGGTAGGTTTCACAAGAAGTAATAAAGTTTTTTATGCTCCAATCTTATTAGTAAAATCTAAATGCTATATTTTTAAATTTAATAATAACACAAAGAAGCCAAACGGTTCTATTTATTCATACAAGGAGTGTCATCTCAACACTTCAGATGAAAATATTGTGATAAAGCTTATATAACAAACGATCTTATGGATAACAAATTTACTACCTTATTCTGGTATTCACAAAGTGCATACTGGTACCAGAAAGGCAGAATAGTCATGGCTAAAAGCAATCCATTTTAAGAAGGTTTCCATGAAGACAGTGGCTGAGTATTAGCGGTCTTGTAAGTAGAGATCTTGTAAGTACCCGAGGAACACGGATATCTATCACACTTCACATTATCTGCTTAAGCAATAGCTTCAAGTTTGACCATTTCTTCTGGAGTTATTTTCACTGACAGAGCCTTAATATTTTCATTGAGGTCGGCAATCTTGGTGGTTCCAGGAATGGGACATACGTCATGTCCTTGGTGATGAACCCAGGCTAATGCAAGCTGTGATGGGGTGCATCCTTTCTGCGCAGCTATTTCACTAACACGTTCAAATAGCTTTTGGTTATGCTCCAAATTTCCAGGTTGGAATCTTGGTAGGTGCTGCAGAAGTTAGAACACTAACACTTCAGCAAACAAAACTAAAATCAAATCATTAAGTAAGAACAAGATATTGGATATAGAATGCATTTACAAGCAGAGGTGAATGCAACTCTAGTTTTGATATTACAGCATTTTCAGCGGTTCCTAGGTGTTCCACAGCCCTAATTTTCTTTCGAATAATAATATAATGAAACTCTAGATAAATAGAATTGTTAAAGATATGGGGGAAAAGAAAGGGGGAGTGGGAAGTGAAAGGGAGGTGAAAAAGACTAAGTTAGGGGAACAATGTAATAAAAGGACGCCACGAGATAGCATGGTGCAAAGTAATAGTCTACAGAAAGCACACCTTCATATTGTAGGTTAATCATGACATAGGAGAATATTTGCTTGGCACGCTCACAAGCACCCAATGGCGACGCTTGAAAATATTTTTAGGCCAAATGCAGATGCACTACATTCCAAATATTAGCAATTGCACGGTAGGCTTACAAACCTTTCTGTAATGTACCTCTGATAAGCTTTCAGCCAACTTAGATCCTGACAAAAAGAATCCTCGTCCTAGAGGACTGTATGCAACAATCCCATGCCAAGTTCCTTGAGTAACCATTAGCATTGCATTAGCATATGTTTCAATACTTTACTCATAATTTATTATTTCCTTCTAACCCTAAATAATTGAGTTCATCTCATTAATGCCTCACCTGCAAGTAGGAATTATGTCTTCCTGTACATCTTGTGTCCATAAGGACCATTCCAACAGCATAGCTGTTATAGGATGAACAGCATGAGCCCTTCTAATTGTTGAAGCAGAAGCCTCAGAGAGTCCAATATACTTAATTTTGCCCTCTTCAACTAGTTTCTTTAGTTCTCCAATCTTCCAAAAACGCATAAAAAGAATTACATCATGTTCAAAGCTAGTTCCAAAGATTTGATCCAAATAAGAAACTTTATGGAAACAGGAAACATTGCGAGAAATAAAACTTCATAACCGTATCAGATTGTTAAGTTTCAATGAAAGATGCGGCGGAAAAAAAATAGGATAAGTGCTCACTACCTGACAAATGCAACAATATGTGTAGGTCATTAATGATGATCCAACGTTGTTTAGAGTTTACACACAGATTTCAGTATGATAATTCAAAACATGGTCAGAAAGTCTCTCAGTCCAGTATGCAACAATACAAATGCATTTTCATAATATCTCATCTTCCTTTGACAAGTCCACAGTCCACATATAACATACTATGTCTTCACAGTGTCTGCGGTGTTAATTAACATGAAAAATAAAAATCTCCCCTCTGATCACCCCCCACACACATCTAACATGCATCCTTCCTGCCTACCCCTTACCTTCAACAAAAATACATCCAAAAGGGTCTGCTATGTGCACACCCATTCAACAATTCAAAAATTGTTTTCATGAAACAGAAATCACTAACTATACAATACCATACAAACTAAACACGTAAAACGTTATACTCAGAGTTGTTTGATGAAAAAATCTATATCACAACCAAAGCGACAACCCCACAACATGAAATGGAGCCTACGATACAAGCTTAAGTACTAATAACAAAAGAGGACAATAAGGAGAGGGAAATTACAGCGACTTCTATGGGAGTTTGAGTTTCAATGCGATGTTGGTAATAAAGATCAATACAATCAACATCAAGACGCTTCAAGCTGGCCTCACATGCAGCTCTCACATAAGCAGGATCCCCATGATATCCGTACTTACCATCCACAACACCTACACCAAATTTAGTTGCCAATTCAGCTCTTTCCCTGAACCCTCCTTTCAAAGCCCATCCAAAAGTTCATAAAAACTAATTAAATAATAATAATAATAATAAATAAATAAATAACACCAGCGTGCTAAAAATGCAAGAAAATTAAGAAAAACAAAATAAAATTATGGAAATTTCATTTGTGTGCGGGCCGCACATATCAGAAGTGTCAAGAAAAGTGATGCCACTGTTGATGGCATGGTGGATTAAAGCGATCATATCGGGCTCAGGATTTGGAGGACCATATAAAGCGGACATGCCCATGCATCCCAAGCCTTGTGCTGACACTTCAAGGCCTTGTGACCCTAGCTTCGTTCTCTTCACTGTCGCCATTTTCAGAGACCACTACACTTGTTAGCTTACCTGGCTGTATAAATAAAAATAATGGCCGGATTATAAAACTTTAAAGATGCCTAATGCCCCCAAACGCCAATCGTACGTAATGGATTGCATTATGTCAGTAGTATGGATTTATGATTGATTCTATTTTGGGTTAAATTCATTGTAAAGCTACATGCCCACACCACTCAGTTAAGGTAAAAAGTAATGTCGCGAGTCATTTATGGTCAGCGATTGTACAAAGTAAAGTTTTTTGTTAAAAAGATTTTCTTAAATTGCAGCTGTTGGTATTTATGGCCGTAATTTTTTTAATAAATAATAATTATATAATGTTATATTCACTTAAAAAAGTTATAGCTGCTAAGTTACAGCGGCAGTTCTCTTGTTAAAATAATGTTTATGTTTGAGAGATAGAATTAAGTGTAGCATTGGATTAATTATTGAAACAAAATATTAATTCATGTTTGGTATGCAAATTTGGATAGGATTAATGGATTAATGGATTCAATTCAAATTTTAATCCTAAATTTATGGGATTACTAATCCTAATTTTCATATGGGTTTAGTTAGGATTAGATAATGTGAAAAAAAATATTTGTCCATTTATAATATTTTTCATAATCTATTACACTATTTTTGTTTATAATTTAAAATTTATTTATTTATTTATTATTTTTAATTAAGTAATTTATTTTTTATTCATGATTTACTTAAAATTTATTAATTAATTGAATATTTGAATAATTTTATTTATTTTATTTAATGAAATTTTATATCTCATTTGAAATAACCTATAATTTATATTTATATTTCTTTATTATAATTATGACTACCTAATAACTAATTGAATATATATCTAGTTTTCTTATTATTTTTATTTTTAATTAATTATAATACGTCTTATAAAAAATATCTACAAATAGTTTATATTTAAATTCAAATATTAACTTAAATACTATTAAATTTTATGTAAATTTAATTTAACATAGTTTAATTTAATACCATACCAAACATAAGTCAGCACTATATATAATCCAATCTAATCTAATCCATTCTAATATAATCCAAAATTAATAATTAATCCAATCGAATCTTGCATGACAAACATAGCTTAATTGATATTTGCCAATAAATGGAGGGGTTGGGTTAAATTTAACCCTATGATATATTTTAATTTCTTTGTTTGGGAAAGGGTGGGGATATTTCCACCCCATTATATGTGTAAACTGTAAACCCACCTCATTTATAAAAAATATTTACAATAAATGCACATTATTTTTATTAAATACAAATCAACAAAAATATTTGTATAATTAATCAATTAAATCACTCTTACATTTTTTTAACTTTATTTTTTTAACTACTAAGGTTACGTTAACATAAATTTTATTTAATTATTTTATTTTTATGATATAAAATGACCCAATTACCTGCAAAAATATATGTTCTTATATATAATACTTTAGGTACTTAATTTTGTGACTTATAATCTAAAGATTTTCGGTTGGGCTTTGAAACTTATCTAACTTGAGTTATGAGATTACAAATGCTTTTTTTTGTTTCTTTTGAAAATGAAAAAGAAACAAAAAAAGAATAACTTAAATCTCTAATTGATTTGATTATTTTATAGATCTATTTGACATTCTAATTCTATGACATACACTTTTTAAATGAATTCTAATCATTTTTAATATTTCACATATAAATGACATAAATTTGACAGCTTAATAATTTATATGAGTAATGGCCTATAAAGGCATTATGTTAGTTTAATTAAAGGTAAATAATCATAGAAATAAAGTAGAATTGACCATAAAAAAATTGAAGTGAAAGTAAATTTTTAGTGCATTTACATTTTAAGGATAAAATAGTTAATTTAAATTTAGGCTAAAGCAATCTTAGTTGTCAAATATAATTAAAAAAAACTAAGTTACAAAAAATAAATTAAGATATCATAAAAAATAAATTAAGAATTTAAGAAAGATTTAATTGATTAATTTTTCAGAATTTTTCTTTATTTGAAATTTTTAAAAATAATGTCTACTTTTTATAAATATTTTTAGAAGTGGCGTAGATTTATAAAATTTGTGGGGTGAAAATATTGCCAACCTTTGAGAAAACACACACACACACATCAAGCAACAAGTGGTAGTGTAAACATGCTTATAAAAACATGATCTTTTAATACAAAAGACTAGCTTTTAAATAATGTAATAGAAGAAAGATTATGGAATACAAAACTTCCAGTAGACTACACATCTCTATTAGAATCTGAAATAGAAATTAAAATAAGTGTTGAACATTAGGCACTCTCAAAATTATCTATATTAGACAACTCTTATAATGGAGAATTAAATTCATTAAATAATAGCAAAAATATAGCTTTAATAATTAAAAATCAGTTAGAAGACTTTAGAAATTCACAATGTTTTAGGAATTTTCAAAGATTAGAATATTTAGATCTAGAAATAAATAATCATAGAAAAGTAAAATTAAATTTAACTGAAAGAATTAAAGTTAGCTACAACGTAGAACACCTAGAAAATCAATTTAAGAATATTCCACATACTAGTAATAGTTAACAAAACTTTATTGTTAGACTTATTAATTAATATAGGATAGCACTTAGAAGTCAATTTAGAAGGGCTTAAAGAACCAGTACTAGGACTAGGATCATTCTTCGAAACTAATAACATTAATACATTAACAAAAAATTTAGATTATATTAAAGAGTTATCATATGAATTTAATAGCCAAATTAAAAGATTCCCTAATAAAAAGGAAATAATAGAATCAATACAATTATTAGACATAAAAACACCTAAACCTATAAAATTAGAAATTAAAAGCTTGTAGAATTTTAAAAGTTGAAATAGAAAATATTAAATATACTCAAAGAGATTTACAAATACAATTAGATTTAATAAAATTAATAGTAATTGAATGATTTTGGAAAAATAATTAATAGAATCCTTAGCATAATTAAGATGTGAATTGACAAATATTAATATAGTAAGTTATAGTTCTAAAGAATTTAATTAAGAAAGTAATAATATACAACAAGCACAAGGTAATACTATTAATGAATTATTAATTAAAATTTGCAATAAATTAGAAGATTTAGACTAAAAATTAATTAAATAAGCAATTGATTTTCAAACCTTTAAAAAAAAATAGTATCACATTTAGAATTTAATAATTCACTAGACAACCTAGATAAAGAATTAGACATATCAACAAATAGATTTGAAAAATTAAATATAGGTGGACCAATTATAGTACCTGAAAGTAGATATAGGAGATATTGTAGGACCTAAAGTAACATTGAAAAGCAATGGAACTAGTAAGAAATAGTAATATGGACGTTACTTTAGCAGAAAGAATTAAAAGATCATTATCATTTTCTTGTAAAGGTAAAGAAATTATAGAAAGGGCAAAAGATGTAATAGATGAAGAAGATCCAAATAAATTAGTAAACAAAGGTTTTGAAAAAATTAAAAGGAAAAAAATTATATAATGAAGGAATAATGTCAAAAATGAATAATAGCTTATACATTTATACAAATGAAACTAAGTTAGCAGTATTAAACAAAAGAGAAGAATTAACATTTATAAGTACAATAGGAAGAGATTATCTTAGAAAATAAAATTATAGAGACATAATAATAGGAGTTCTTAGCCAAGCAAGAGGATTAGACACAAAAGCACATTTATATTTATATGACAGTAGGTTTTATGACCGTGAACAAGCACAAATAGCTACTGCAGAAACATGCTTAAAAAACACAACTAAAGATGCAGTCCAAAAAATCTATTCTTAGATAATTTTGTTCGGCGCATTACGACTTTGAAGAATATAAGTTAATAATTGAAGATGCAGACCAAAAAAATTATTCTAAACCCTAAACCCTCCCAAAGGTACCTTTCCTCGTTAAATCTAAGCATACAAAATTAGTTGAGCAATATGTTAAAGAATGCAAGGCAGAAATAAAAGCTCAAAAAGAACAAGAAGAATTGGCCCAACAAGAAGTTGAATGGTGGGATCAATTAGACAATAAAGAAAGAGACAACATTGAAAATGACATGGAAGATTAGCCAACCATTTGTTTCAAAGTAGTAAGGAAAATCAAGTAGTCAGTATATTTATTTTATTTTTAACAAATATTCTTCTTTTACTCACTACCCTGATAACAGAAAACTACAGGAGAATCTTTTTAGTTTTGTCATTTATTACCAACATTTATTCATTTTTAAGCTAGCATAAAAAGTGGAGTTTACTTTTTAGTCGGCCCTTTCGTAGATTGCCAGTTATAAATGCCATCTTTATCATTTGTAAGAGTCAATTTTTTGAGACTAAAATCAATCTTTTTGTAATTAGAGTTAGTTTACATCGATTGTATATATATCTCTCAATCTGCTGAAGAAAGAGAGGCTCGTCGAGCAAAAGCAACATCTTGTATTTATAAAGCAAAAGCAATAAAAGTTTTTTTATTCATACACACTTAGCAAAATGTTTTAGACATCATTCGAAAAGCTACTAATAAGTATGCAATTTTAATTTCTTTAATTTTATTTATTTATCTTTTGGGTTAAGAAGTTTTGCCTAGTTAACGAAAGCATAATTTATATTTAAAGCATAAAAAAATACTAGTCCCTGTTATTAATTATTCAAGGTAAAGAGTTTGGAAAAAGGTTTTTGAAAATAAGTTTTTGTTTTAAAAAAATATTATGAACTTAGAAAAAGTTTTTGCCAAATTTCTGAAAATTTCTTTTTAAACACCATCTCCATTTGCACTATTTTGCTAAAAATATGTTGTTAAAAACAGTATTTTGGACGTCAGTCAGCAATTAAAATTGTTTTTGTAAGCATATTTTCAGATTTTAATAAATTTTAAAAGGTCGGTTTCTTGCTAAGTTACATAATAAGATGACGAATATGTGTCTGCTTGAGATATTATATATATATATATTACTTTTTTTTATAAATTTATTATTTGTCACGTGACATTTGTTACTTATGTTCATAGATAGCATGTATGCTATCCTTTGGTCTAACAATAGTACGTATTTCTTTTTTTTTTTTTTTTAGACATTAAAAGGGCTAAAAAATTGATCAACAGTATATCTAAGTTTTCTTGAATTGAGTTAGAAAAATCACAAATTGAACTCTTATCCCATTACTGCATTACACTTAAAAAGTTTAAAAATATTCTTGAATATGTTTAGTTTAACATATAAAAATTCTTGAATGAAAATCAATTTGTACTATTTATATGATTGACATAATTGAAAAAATTATTTTGATATGTATTTATATGGATTTATGTGATTTGCCTACTTGATTATGTGATGTGTTTTTATGTGTTAAGCATAATTGTGTGTATGAGCATACGTATGTGTGCAGGACCAGAAAATTAATTCATTGAGGGGTAATGAAAGAGAAGAATTTTAGTGTAGAAAAAAAGGATTTGGTTAAGAGGGCTTTTTTTCTTTTTTTAAATTGAAAAAAAAGCATGTCCTCCGTAAATCTAAGGTCTTGGGTTCGAGTCTTATAAGGGAACAATATAATAAAATTTAATAATCCTCATAAAAAAAAAATAGTGACAAATATTAGAAAAAAACAATGTTACATTTATAATACAGGGAAGAACACCGAATAAAGCAAAGCAGGCTTTGAAATTGTGCTTAGAAAAAAATAAAATGTGCCATTTCCCAGGCACGTTTTTTGTTGGGGAAGCAGGGGGCATTGCCACCAAATTTAAGCAAAGTAGCAAAGACTCACAAATTCCAATGCAATTATGCATTCCCCGGAATGCAACTTAATCTTAAATGTAAAATTATTCAGCCAAACAAGCTCGATTTTCCAACACATTGATGCAACTACCAGTTGATTTATAATGTATTATGTAACACAATACTAAACGTGGCAAGTAGCAATTTTTAATGCCAAAGTTGAACATTGAAATTTCTCGTTTCAGAAAAGCTAAGAAGAGTTGCTTTACGTACGGTGAAAGGTCAGCTAATCTCTCCATGTAGTCCAAACATGGCGTACGTTATTTGCTTTTGCCTCAAATCTATCACAACTCAAAATATATTCTCAAATGCGCGTGATCAGATGAGTTGGATCAACAATGCAGGCGGCATCAACAAGGCCGGAAATAATTTTAGCAATGGAAGTACAGCAAGTTCTTTGCATGAATGGTGGCCAAGGAGATACCAGCTACGCCAACAACTCAAAGATTCAAGTTTCGTTCTTACTTTCACTCTTACTCTCATACTCATATTCTCACATAAAATGATCTACATTGATGATTTTGTATCCTTTTGTTTTTTGTTTTTGGAACAGAAAAGAGCTATGTTCAAGGCAAAGCCAATACTACAAGATAGCATAACAAACCTGTATTGCAATGGCTTTCCCGAGTGCTTGAAAATAGCAGATTTGGGGTGTTCTTCAGGACCTAACACTCTTTCTGTATTGTGGGAAATCATAGACACCATTGATGGAGCGTGCAAAAGGCTGAATTGCGAGGCGCCAATGTTTAAGGTTTTCTTGAATGATCTTCCTGGAAACGACTTCAGCACCATTTTCAAGTCATTGCCGGATTTTTATGAGAAACTGATGGAAGAAAAGGGAAGCAATTTTGGACCCTGTTTTGTTGCAGGAATCCCTGGTTCTTTCTATGGCAGGCTCTTTCCTAACAAGTCTCTTCACTTTGTTCATTCTTCCTACAGTCTTCATTGGCGTTCTCAGGTTAGCGAGAAAATTATGAATATTTCCACGCGTATAGAAGTTAATATCGATCTAATGCTTATATATTGCATATACACGAGTGTGGGATTAGTTTGCACTTATTGCATAATTCTCTATTATATGGTGTTCAGTGGTAATCACTTTCTAGTCCATGAAATTTGACCCCTTACAATATGATAACCAATTTCGTAAGCATATATAATTCTGTATAAAAAGACCACACCTCTTGAAAATTGAGATCACTACTAAAAGTTGATGTTCTTTGCTTTCAGTTCCACAAAGGCAGGAGCACTGCTTAATTTAAGCCAATGTTCTATGTATATATGCTGAGCCATGCCACATATTTTAGCAATAATATGTATATGATTACTCAGATTGGCACTAAAAATTCTGCCTGTGTACAATCCTAGCATGTTTGTTGTATGAATTATTAGGTACCGGAAGGGCTTGTGAGCGAATCAGGAGTTCCATTAAACAAAGGACATATTTGAATGGCCAAAACAAGCCCTGTTGGCGTGCATGAAGCTTACTTGGATCTCTTTGAGAGGGACTTCACATTGTTTCTGACATCAAGGTCAGAAGAGATTCTTTCTGGTGGCCATCTGCTCCTCAGCATTATTGGAAATGACAGAAAGCCGGGTGACCATGGATGCACCGGCAGGGAGTTGTTAGGTGTCACTCTGAATGACATGGTCCTAGAGGTAAATGACTTTCTCCCTCTCTTTAATGTTCACCATTGATGCTTGTAATGTAATGAACAAATGGGAATGGCAAGCAGCAGTGAGCTGAACATAAAGTCCAGCTAATTTCCCTTTCTGTTCTTCAGGGGTTGGTAGAAGAGGCAAAAGTAGACTGGTTTCATCTCCCTTATTATGCATCTACTCCAGAAGAAGTGAGGCATGTTATTCAGACAGAAGGGTCTTTTAATATTCGGCGATTTGATATACATCCAGTTGATTGGGATGCTAAGAAAGGTAATGCCAACAATAGTCTAACTTCTGATAGATATACAAAAGGCAAGAACATTGCCAGAAGTATAAGAGCAGTTTCCGAATCTGTGCTAGCAAGTCATTTTGGAGAGGAAATCATGGATGATTTGTTTGAGAGGTTCGCCAAGAAGATTTCTGAGTACTTGGAGTTGGCACCAGGCCACTCTACTACAATGGTCATTTCCATGACCAAATCATAAGTTTGCATCAGGAGTTCTGGCTTTTCTAGTGCAATTTCGTTCATTGAAATAAAGGAGAAAATAAGTTCAGCAGTCCAGTTTCAGAGAATCTAACCAAAACATGCAGTTTGGGAAAATTATTTCTTTCGTTTCATAATTGATTTTCTGGAACAGAAACATTTAACTTGTGAACTGATGGTAATTTATCCATTTTTCAGTTCATATTTCCGCGATGAGATTCCAAAATAGCACATCGAATTACAATTTGCTACTGTTGGACCTAGATATGCAAGATGTGATAATGTGATCAGAATCTCTTCTTGTCCAGAAACAAATTTTGTTATTGGAATTACAGAGTGGACAAACTATGTGGCGATGAGCCCAAGAGCTGCCGCTTCTGAGAGTTTGCCAAGCTTAAGAATTTGGTCATTTTCCTGAATAAAAAAATTTGGTCTCAGAGAATAAAGAATAACAGTTTGAAAGTTAAACAGAAGTTAATTTGATGGAAGCAAAAGAAAATGTTCGGTTTCTGACTTATTTTGCTTCGTGACAAATTACATTTGGCAGTTTGCACACAAGATGGAGGTATGCCAAGTGTATCCACACAGATTGTTCTGATGGAAACAATTTCAAGAAGCCAAATAGACGTGGACAAAACAAGCTTTTCGGAAGAAGCAAGAAAACATCCAACTAAAGCACAAGAATCTTGTTTTTCCATTCAAGTTCCAAGAAAGTGACTATTCAAGACCTTGAAACAGATCAATTTGAAGGTGAAACAAGAAGTCGCCCAATATCAAATTTTACTTCAGTTCCCTTACCAACACGCCTTCTGGCAAAACAACTGCATCAACCCTTGAGAAATTTTCTACTACCGACATGCCTTCTGCCAAAACAATTGTATCAACTGCAGCTTCTTTTGCTGCTTCAGCCATGGTAATTCGGTCTATAGCCCGAGAATTGGTACCTCATGAACTTAAGCTGTTTGTCCTGATGAATATAAGAAGGCTTTCCGAATCTTTTTCCTCTGAGATAACCTTAATCATTGATCAATTCGATGGGCTGGCTAGCAACCAAATCTATAGGGCTGCTGATATCTACTTGGGCAACAAAATATCCCCCTCTACCAAAATGTTTAGAGTAAGCATGCCCGAGAAAGAGACTAAAATGTCCATTTCAATGGTGAAAAACCAAGAGATCGTAGATCACTTTGATGGAGTGAAGTTCAAATGGAAGCAGGTCACAAGACAAGTAGAATCCACGCAATATGTCTCATACACCGGCCAATCTACAAAGACGCAATCTGAAATCCGATATTTCAGCCTTACTTTTCATAAGCAACACAAAGATAAGGTTCTCAATTCTTACTTCCCTTATATATTAAGGAAATCAAAGTCTGCACAAGAAGAGAACAAAACTTTGAAGCTGTACTCTTTAAATCAAGATCATGCTCGTAGATTTGGACTAGATTCTTGGCACTGGATTACCTTCAATCATCCAGCTACATTTAATACACTAGCCATGGAGGCAGAGCTGAAGAAAATGATAATAGAGGATCTTGAAAGGTTTGTCAAAAGAAAAGACTATTACCGAAGAGTAGGAAAGGCTTGGAAACGTGGTTACTTGCTGTATGGCCCTCCTGGAACTGGGAAATCAAGCTTGATTGCTGCAATGTCCAATTATCTTAATTTTGACATTTATGACTTGGAACTCTCTGCTGTTCATTCCAACTCTGAGCTAAGGAGAGTGTTGCTTAGTACAGCTAACCGATCAATACTTGTTGTCGAAGATATTGACTGCAGCCTTGAGTTACAAGATCGACAAGCTCAGCCTACAACAGTGAATGTTCTTAAACCACTTAGACCAAACAAGGTACAACCAACAACTTACGATAACAAAAAGCTTGCCTTCTCTAAAAATCCCTGAGACTTATTCTTTGTTGTTTCATTTGTTTATTCAGGTGACACTTTCGGGATTGCTTAACTTTTTAGATGGTTTGTGGTCAAGCTGTGGAGATGAGAGGATTATCGTGTTCACCACAAATCACAAAGACAGATTGGACCCAGCAGTGCTGCGCCCTGGCCGTATGGATGTGCACATTTACATGTCCTACTGCACTCCTTGTGGTTTTGATACTTTGGCTGCCAATTATCTGGGAATAACAGACCATCCCCGTATATGTGAAATCAAAGAGATAATGGAGAATGTACCGGTGACTCCTGCAGATGTTGGTGAGCAGTTGCTGAAGAATGAAGATCCTGAGATTGCACTCAACAGCCTGCTTGAGTTCCTTAATGCAAAAATGATAGAAGGCTGTGAAAGCCAAGCTAGTTAACTAAAGAGAATTAAGGGGTCAAGTAAAGATGCAGAGGAAAAGTTTTAAATGATTTGAATTGAAAGGAAATAGTATGATGTGAGAACACAAAAGGTGATAATTATTGTTGTAATATAGAGCTTCATTTTCGTGCTTGTTAAAGATTATATTGTTTTTGTTCAGGGTAGCGGCAACAGATAATTTATTAGCTAAACAAGCAATGGTCATTTTCATGACCAAGGCATGAATAATTTGAACAAGTTCTGATTCTTTTATACAGAGATTTCATTCATTAAAAGTATAGAAGAAAATAAGTACATAACTAGCACATTTTGACAAAAAATATGTAAGTAGTCACATAACTGAATATTTGGAAACAAACATATTTACTCTAAAGATTGATAGTAGTTCATCGACTTTTCAAGTTTGTTCCATTTTAGTTTGCTGACTTATTTATGTCAAATTCAGTTTTATTCTGTGATTTTAATCCGTTTTAACTTGGGAAAGTAGTCTTTTACCATATAGTTTTAATTTCGGAAAGAGGTCTTTCACTATACTTTAATTTCCTTGTACTTTTGAGGATTAGTCTATTGTAAACGTTGGAAGTTTAGAATTTCCTTTTCAGTTTCATTCAATCAAATTAGGTCCTGGTACCGATGTGCCCTCTGCCCAAGCAATTGCAACCAATGCAGGTTCTGCTGTTGCTTCGGCAATGGTAATTCCGTACATATCACGGGTTTGCTACCCTTTAAGCTTCAAATTATATCTTGGATCGTACAAGAAGCCTCTTCAAGTCTTTGTCCTCTCAAATAACTTTGATCATTCGTAAATTTGATGGATTGGCAATCAACAAAATCTACAAGGTGGCTGACATCTATTTAGGGACCAAAATCTCTCCATCTACCGTAGTGTTTGAAGCGAGCAGAACCAGTCAAGATATAATATAGTGGTCATATCGTTGTAGCAACTGAAATTTGCATAAACATCTATTTCAAGGACGAAATATCAAGAAATTATAGATTTCTTTGTTGGGTGAAATTTAAAAGGAAGCAAAAGCAAATCACAAGACAAGTGGAATTTTTTTTTTTCGAAAGGAAGACAAGTGGAATTTAATTCCAATCAATATGTCTCATTCAAAACAAGAATTTAATCGGAATTGAATTTTTTTGAGCATACTTTTGACCGTAAACAGAAAGACAAGGTTTTGAATTCTTACTTTACTTTTATATTGGGGTTATCCCACATTAGATGGAAGGGGTTGGTGGTGAGAGAAAGTCTTTAATTTTTGAGCTAAATTTTGAAGTTGAAAGAGGCCCAAGATTATCTAATACTAGTTTTAGAGCCAGGTTCCCCAATACTCTAATTGAAAGAGTAGGTGTTTATACTTCTGAACTAAGGGCCGATGTGGAAGGGGAGATTGTTGGGTTATCCCACATGGGGCAGAAGGGGATGGTAGGGAGTTTTAAAATGTGAGGAAAAGCCTTGGAGTACTGGTACTCATCCAAGTCTTTTTGAAACCCTTCTTCTATTACAATTACATTTAAGGACAAATACTCTAATATATCTCATCTCTATTGTAACTCACTTGAGACTCTTGTGTTTTCTCCCTTTTGAAAAAAAAAAAAAAAACTTGTATTTTCTTTGCTATCAAACTTACACATGTAATTTTTTTCCTCAAATTCTCTAGAAATTTTTCTTCAATTACTAAGACAATCTATTGATAATAAACAATACACATTCTGACAAAATTATCTGACTCTTTTTTTTTTTTTTTTACTCATACTAGAACTTTTTATGCTCATACTAGAACTTTTTACATCATAATCTTAAAGATATTTCATTTAATTCATTGATTTTTATCAAGAAGTTTATCACCCATAAAAATTGTTTGTGAGGAGCAAGAAAATAATAGAAAATTAAAAGATTCAAAAATGAAATTTGTTTATTCAGAAATAAGGATTTTTTTTTTTTTGGCATTAAGTTTAGTACAATTGAAAAAAGGATTTTAAAAGAATTTTGGAGGGGTGCCAATAGTTAAATTCAAAGCCTTATCCATTGGACTTACTTTCAAGGAGGGATAGGTGTTCAGTTCAATTTTGTTGAACTAAACCGAACCGAACTAAACCGAAGGGTATAACCGAATGGTTTTTAAACGAACGAACCAATCGATTCTTATTCAATTCAATTTTGATTCCACTGAGCTGAACAAAACCATTTAGTTCACATTATTTTTTCTTAATGAACCAATCGGTTCTTATTCAGTTCGGTTTGGAATCGACCGAATTGAACAAAATCATTCGATTCACATTATTTTATAATTAAAAAAGAATATATAAATAGAAAAATAAAGAAACCCTAATCCTCTAAACTCTCTCTCTCAAGCATGATCTCCTAACTCACCTTACCCATTTGCCGTGATTATTGATGCCTCACTTTGCCTATCCCCGCCTTCATCGCATCCTCATGGTCGTCATCCAATCTTCGTAGTCATCGCCTCTCATTCGTTTTGGTCATCATCGCCTTGCCTCTTGTCGTTGCTCATCGTTGTCGCCCAAGCAACTATCAACCGCCGTTCTTTTCATTCATAATAAAGGTAAAAAATAGAAACTAAAGTATGAGTGGAATAGATATTTGACTTTATTTCTTGTATGCATGGATGGTTATTTTCGGGTTAAATTTGAAAAAGTATGAACCCAACTTGCCCCGATATTTTTTGATAATTTGGTTTAGTTAATTGTTCGGTATTCTATGTATATATTTTTTTAATTCATTTACTTGAAAAACGAACCAAATCTAAACTGAGATCTATCACCGTTGATGAATTTTCTGAACTAATTCTCAAATTGAGCTGGTTCAATTCATTTTGGTTAAATTGCTCACTTGACCTAATTTAATATTAATTTCCTTTGAGTAAATATGTCGTGTTAAATTCATGGAAAAAGGGCACTTACTCTCCCAAGGTTTGGGAAAATATTCACAAAGACCTCAAATTTTCAATAGAGGACATTAAGACATTCTTTTAACCATAATATCATTTGATTCTATAAACCTAAAAAAATTAACTCCCAAATTTTATAATAAATAGAAATATGTCATTAAAATAAATGTAATAATGTATACATTTTTAAAATATTTTTAATATTTAAAATATGTTTTTATATTTTACATTCTATTAGGCCTATTTGATTATATTAAAGTAATTTTTAATAATAAATAGAAACATAATATCAAAATAAATAAATAAATAAAAATTATTTTTAATATTATGTAAAAAATAATTCTAATATTATTAATAGGAAGATATTTTGTTAATTGTAAAATCTATTTAACCCAAAGATTTATTTAAAATCTTTATAATAAATAAAAATATATTACTAAAATAAATATAACAACTTAAATTTTAATATTATTTTAAATGTTAAAAATAATTTAATGGTATTAGTCTACTAAATAGATTATATTATTTATATTAAATTTGTATTAATTAAAAAAACTTTAAGGTCAATTTTTTAATCATCATATTGAAAGGGTATATGATCAAAAGGAGATCTTGATGTCCATTTTAAAGAACGTGATGTTCCGGTGATTATTTTTCTAAATCTTGAGAATGTAAGTATTCTTTTCCCTAAACTCACCAAAAAAGAATTGCAAGCCTTCTTATACTGTGTGTTTCGTTTTCTTCTTCTTTTTCTTTTAATTTATTTATTTTAATCTATCTTTACTTATATTCTGAATATTCCTTTATATACATATATATGTTGAATTATTTCGTTTTATATATTTTGATTTGCTGAATACTTTACTCTTTACACTTGATGCAGGCGTGTGCGATGGATTTATCTTTTTAATTATTAAAAGCCATATGCTTTTTTAATTTTTTAATTTATTGTTTTTTAATGACCCGTCAAACAGGAAAGATTAGATTCTCTTTGTATTTTTCTATTTATTTTTTTTCTTTTTTTAGTCACCATCATATTTGCTTTGCTTTTTTGGCCATAGAAAGTTTACACAACTCTCAGTGCTCTTTTGATTCTTTTTCTGGTCATGCATTCATTTTGTAATCTGATAAAGCAGCAAATCAATATAGAGGAGTATATTTGTTTGTTCTCAAATAGTTGAAGTTTGTTACAGATTCTTTAAAAATGAAGCGGCAGTTTGCTCCAGTTCAACTTTCTTTCGTTCAACTTTCTTTCGTTCATTTATCGAGAAAACGGGGTTCTCAATTATTAAAAATAGGAATGGATTTTGGGTGGAACCTATAAATTTGGAAATATAGAAGGGGTGGAAATAAAAATAAAAAATGAGAATAAATAATGAATTGATATTTTAATTTTTAAATAAAATAAAAAATTATTTTCTGCCCCATTCAAATATTAAAAAAATAATTATAATAATAACTATATAATTAAAATACTAATAAAAATAATAACAATACATTATTATTGTTATTTTGAGAGTTGGAGGAAGTTGGGGTGGGAATCTATTTTGAGTTGGTTGTGTTTGGTTTTGAGAGAGAGACAGCGGTTTTGAGGAGAAAGCGAGGCCATGAACTTTATTATGCCTATAAGTGTGTACTTTAACACAGTTGAATATAAAATGTGTATTTTAATCAGGTGAAAAATACAAGATTTTTGCTCCAAAATCTAAAATCTTATAATTCGGTTCTTTTTTATATTGAACCGAATAATCAAATTGAGGATTCATTTGTGATTGCTTTTAAGAGGTTTAAAAGTGATTTTGAAAAACTAAATATTAATTTTGGTATTTAATAAAATTTTTTAGAAATTACTTTTGGTAAAATCACCCAATTCTGTACTGATTTTCAAAATCTGATTTTAAAAATCACTTTTATACTTAACGCAATTTGATATATATCCTCATATATATTATAAAAATCTAAAATTATTCTTATTAACTAGGAAATAAAATTATTAACTTTAAAAAGATTATTACCAATTATATTGAGATAACAAAATAAAAATATAATTAATAATATAAAATATTTAATTTAGTTATCAATTATTATATGTACACAATAAAAAATATTTTATATACATGTTTAAATAAATTTTATTTTAATATAATATCTACTTTAATTATTGAGTAATGATAGAGCCACAACCATATTGAACAAACAAGTGTGTATAAACTGATGTGGCATGAGGAGATTAGTTGTATAAAATTATCATGGGCCCACATAATTAAAAAAGATAACTGTTATATTTTTTCAACTAATCTTTTATGCCACATCAGGTTGTACATAGTAGTTTGTAAAAAACTGTTTATGGCTCTATCATTATTGTTAATTATTTATATTCTTACAGCAGTTTAACAGTAAGATGTACCAAATATGTACAACTACTTTTAAGATTCATAGTACTTTTAAAAATAAATTAAACGTTTAACTAATTCTCTTTACAGCTGATAATTTCTACAGCACAACTAATAACAATTATTTTAAAAGCTATAACATTACCAAACTGACTTTGAATTACTTATGTTTGGTTTGGTTCAGTTCGAGTTTTTTATTTGGTTGGTATTGGTTTAATTCTAATGAACCCAATAATTTTAGTTCGGCTCAATTCAAGGACAAATCGAACCAAACCGAGAAATGCTCATCCCTACTTTTGAGATTAAGAGTGGCCCAAAATCATCTAACATATTAAAAGCATCAAAATTTGCTCAAGAAGAGAACAAAGCTTACAAATAGGAATGGATTTTGAGTGGAACCTATAAATTTGGGAATATAGGAGAGGTGGAAATGAAAATAGGAAATGAGAATAAAGAATGAATTGATATTTTAACTTTTAAATAAAATAAAAAAATCATTTTCTACCCCATTCAAATACTAAATAAAATAATTATAATAATAGCTATATAATTAAAATACTAATAAAAATAATAACAATACATTATTATTGTTATTGTTTTTCAAATTAATAATAATTATTTTCATTTATAATTATAATAATTGTAATATTATTTTTATTGTTAGTATTATTAATTATAATTATTATAATAAATAAAGTTATTATAATATTACTATTACTATTATAATGATAATTATAGTAATAAATTATTATAATAAAAATAATACTATAACTATCATTATAATAGAAATAATTAGTATAATAATAATATTGTCATCATTTTATTATTCTATTATATTAATTATTAATTGTTATTTTATTATAATAATTGCAATTATAAAAATGGTAAAAATATTTACTCTTTATTTTCTTACTAAACAAATGTATAATTATAATTAAGGTCATTTTAGTAACTTGTGACAATTCATTTCAGTTATAAGATAAAATAAATACATCAATGAGAATACAGGTCATTGTAATTCTTATTCCTACAACTTAAGTAAATAATTTATTCTGATTCTCTTTTTTATTCCGATTCTAACTCATTCCAATTTCTACCCATTCTGATGTCATACTGAAATAAAAAATTTATTCTGATTACTATTATTCATTTTGATTTCAATCCATTTCAATTTGCCTACCAATTCAAATTCCTATCCATTCTAATTATAGTAAAGTAAACAGGAAAGTAAGCGCACCATCAATATCTAACTCTCTTGTTAATGTCCTTGGACCTAACAGATCAAGCCAGGTAACTCCTTCATTGTCAATTAAAAGTTCTTGCCAAACTCCATACACTCAATGGTTTTGTATATTTTATTGCATTTTTTTTTTCAGATAGGTGGCGCTTTCACGATCATGGGCAGACCCAACTAAGATTCAAAAGGGGCTAACTCCCCTTTTGGGCCATTAATTTTTCTTTTAAAATGTACCACAAGCTCCTTCAGAATAAGTTAAATAAAAAAAATTTGGACACATAATTTATCTTATAAAAGACTTGTAGTTCAGTAGTAAAATATTATTTGATGGTTTTAGAGTTCTCGTTCAAATCCTTATAACCACATTATTTTGGTTTTTTAAATATTTTATGAAAATTACTTAAAAAATGATACTTTCATACATGTAAAATGAATATTTATTACAATTATTATTTAAAATTTTTTAAAAAATAATGAAAGTTGAGTTTATAAAACTTAAAATATGTTTGAGTGAATGTTTTAAAAAAACTTAAATTAAATAAAAAATTTTAAACTAAATCCTCCCTAATTTAATTATCTGAATCTGTCACTGTTCACGATAGATGTACATGGATTGTGCACCAGCATTCCAGCATTGGAGATGAGAGAATCTTCGTATTCATGCGAATCACAGAGACAGATTAGACTCAGCCGTGCTGCGCATGCCAATTATCTGGGAATTACAAACCGTCCACTTATATCGGAAATCAAAGAGAGAAAGCAGAATGCATTGGTGACTCCTGTAGATATTGGTGAGCAGTTGCTGAAGAATGAGGGCCCTGAGATTTCACTCAGACACCTGATTGATTTCCTTAATTCAGAGACAAGGGCGAGTTATGAAGACCAAGCTAATTAAAAAGAATTTTGAGGGTCAAGTTTGATGTTACTCAGTACCCTTGTATGATCTTAAAATGAAAAAAAATAAACCAGAGCCATTGCATAAAGAAATTGTAAATAGAAAAGTAAATTGTGGGTTCCACCATCTCTATGATTATTTCTTGAAAGTTGATGCCCTCTCTATAGTCTATTCACTAGAGCCACTTTAAAGAAAAAGTAATAGAAAGTTATAAAGAAACGTTCACAGAGACCAAAAAAAGAAAGAAGGGAGCTACTATATATGTTTGGAGATGCTCAAACTTAGGGACAGCAAACCAGAGCCACTGAATCCACGTTTTTTTTTTTTTTTAATGAACCAACTTTAATGAGACTTTCTTAAGAACAAAATTAAACTTGCCTTTTCAGTACTAAGGGCATTATTTGTAATAACTAAGAGCATTATTTGTAAAATCATAACCTAAACCCGCACTTTTCGGTGCATTTGTTTAACCTCTAATTTTACGAGGACCGCTGGACTTCTCAATATATTCGTTTTCTATTAATTTTCATTTCTTTGCTAACCAGGCTAAGACAACGAAGTTCACTTAACGCTACAGTTCTTGGGAATCGAAATTTATTTCCTTCTAAGTCTTTCACTCGAAAAGTTTCAGCTAAATTATCATAATAACATCAAAATAGGGAAAAAGGGCATTCACACCCCCAAAATTTGGAAAAATGACCACTAATATTCTCAAGTTTTTAAAAAGGGACATCAAGACCCCTTTTTTATTATAATAACCTTTATCTCTATTTTTCCAAAAAAATTTGCTCTAATGTTTTATAATAAATAGAAATATAACATTAAAATAAATGTCATAATATATACATTTTAATATTTTACAATCTATTAGATATTTTTTATTATATTAAAATAAATTTTATTAGAAATAGAATCATAATATTAAAAATGAATGTATCAAAATTTAAATTATTTTGAATATTATGTAAAATAATAATTTTAACATTATTAGTGTAAAATGTATTTAATGCAAATATTTATTTAAAATCTCTACAATAAATAACAATATATTATTAAAATAAATATAATAAGTTACATATTTAAATTTATAAAAATATAAAAATATTTTTATATTATTAGTCTACTGCATAGATTACATTATTTATATAATATTTGTATTTATTAAAAATTTTAAAGTCATATTTTTTGGGATAATAGAGGTAAAGGTATAATGATTAAAATGGGATCTTGATATCCCATTTTGAAAGTTTGGGGGTGTTAATGACCATTTTCTTAAATACTAAGGGTGCAAATGTCCTTTTACCATCAAAATATTGGGGATATTCTACGTTGTAAAATAGGTTAATAGCGAGTATAAGTGTAAATTGAGAGAGGTCTAAGACTACAACTACCTAATACTAGTAATTAGAGTTTAGGTCTACCAATAATTTTGGCTCAACCGTCTAATAAGGAGATCCGAGGCATGAAAAGAGATTGTTAAGATTATTTAACGTTGATGGTAGTGAATTTATAAATAACACCGAAGTATGAGGAGAGATTGTTAAAGTTATTTTGGTGGTGAATTTATAAATAGTAGGATAAGCCACGTGAAAGTGAGACTAAACCATTGAGCAAATCGGAAGTGTTCCAAATAAGCGAGGCCTCTTTACACCTATATAGAAGTAGACGAAGTGATAGGCAAGTCCAATCGAACCTAAAAAAAAAAAAAAAGGAGAAACGAAGTGAGAGGAAGTGAGAGGCAAGTCCAATCGATCCTCAAAAAAGGAAACCAATCGAACCTAAAAGAGAGAGGGTGGGGGGGGGGGGGGGGGGGGGGTGGGAGGAGAGGAGAAACGAATTGAGAGGAAGTGAGAGGCAAGTCCAATCGATCCTGAAAAAAGGAAACCAATCGAACCTAAAAAAATGAAACGAAGTGAGAGGAAGTGAGGGGCAGGTCCAATCGAACCTAAAAAAAGAAAATTATTCTATTTTTGGCTTTGCACTCAACCGCCGACAAAATAGTCAAATCTTCTTCAAAATGCATTCACCTCACTCCCACCATTTTTGAAAACCTTCATAGCTTAAAACATCTTCGATTCCGCACCATTTTCCTTTTTCTTTTTCTCAATCACGTTCACCTTTTTTCTTTTGTTCTCGATCACGTTCGCTTTTTCTAGATAAAACCACTTCAAAAATCATTCTTTTCCCCACAAATCAAACGGCAAAAAAAAAAAAAATGTTTTTTGACAGTACCCAAATACCATCCTTAACGACCATGATGTCTGTTGCAGCATCTGCAGCTGCTACATTTATGCTCGTTCAATCATTTGCTCGTCACTACTTGCCTCATGAGGTTAGTGCCTTCATTGATGTTAAACTCCAAAGTTTAATAGCAAGATTTTGCAATGAGCTAACTTTTGTCATTGAAGAATATGATGATGGCCTCAACCAAAACAAGCTCTTTAAAGCTGCAAAGCTTTATCTTGAACCCAAAATCCCACCTTATGTGAAAAGAATTAAAATCAATTTGGCAAAGAAGGAAACCAGTGTTTCACTTTCTCTTGAAAAAAATGAAGAAATTGTTGATGTCTTTAATGGGGTTCAGTTAAAATGGAAGTTTGAGTCTAAACCAGACCCAGAGCATGAGGTTCGCAATAATCAGAATTATATGGCTAAATCTCATATCACATTCTTTGCTCTGAGATTTCACAAGAAGCATAAAGACACTGTCTTGCGTACTTACATTCCTCATATCTTGAAGAAATCTAAAGAGTTAAGCAAGAAAAAGAAAACTTTGAAGCTTTTTACACTGTTTCCTTATAGAGGAGAGACAGAAATATGGCAATCAGTGAATCTTGATCATCCAGCCACATTTGATACCTTGGCTATGGATTTTGATATGAAGCAGATGATAATGGATGATCTTGAGAGGTTTCTGAAGAGGAAAGGGTTTTATAAGAGAGTAGGCAAGGCATGGAAACGCGGGTATCTGCTGTTTGGTCCTCCGGGGACCGGGAAATCAAGCTTGATTGCTGCCATGGCTAATTATCTCAATTTTGATGTCTATGACTTGGAGCTGTCTAGTGTGGAGGGAAACAAGGATTTAAGGCAGATACTGATTGCCACAGAGAATAAGTCCATTCTGGTTGTGGAGGACATTGATTGTTGCATTGAAATGCAGGACAGGCTTGCAAAGGCTAAAGCTGCGATTCCTGATTTGTATCGTTCTGCATGTAACCAAGAAAATCGGGTGATCTTATCCTCCTTTCTTGTTTTTTTTGTTTAATGATTCTTATTACTGTGATTTTCAGTATCGTGTTCCTTCTTTATTGTCCATAGGGAAAATGAGTCTCGTAGTTTAGCTATGCTTGTCTGGTCTATGTTTACCCCCGGTGTAGAAGTTGCAAATCAGGAATTTGTTGTCAATTTTATCAGTATTCGTTTACATTGTGTTCATTGAGTGCTTTTTTTTAGTAATTTTTGGGATTTTCGCCAATGGGGAAACCCCAGAGGATCTGAAATTATATGATAGCATCAGCTGTGAAAAATCTTATTCTAGGATAGGCAAAAGTTGCATTTCTTGTGACTGGTTCCAAACTGAAGCGAGATACTGAGATTGTGGTAAGGAGATTTTAAGCTCTTATTGATTCTGTATCAAGTGACTGACTCCTCTAGAGACTCTTCCTCATAGCTATAGGACTACCATTTTTAGATTACTAATTTCCTAAATAGGGATGGCAAAATCCAGATCCTGATTCGGATATAGGTACACCCGCATCTGGATCCGCATTGATATTTTGGCATTTGCATATGCTTCTGGATCCACAAAAAAGCTTGTGAATTTGGATACGGATAATAGTTGTATAGATTGCAGGCAGATTTTCTGAATGTCTGAATCCGCATAATTTTAAATTCAAATTAATAAATTCAATGAATTTACCTAATAAAATCAAATAAAACCTAGTCATAATTCAACCATCAATGATTCAACATTGAGAATAACATACAACAATACCAGAATAAATAAAAATACCACAACATAAATCAAATATCAAGACTAACATAAATCTAACTATGCAAATCTAACAACACCAAAAATCCACATATAAAAGTACCACAAATCCACATAGATTCCATCCGACTGTGTTTACTTTTAGGGTTAGGTTAGATTTTTTTTTCATTTAAGTCATTTAACTTATATATTTTTTAATTGAATTTCAATTTAATATATAATATTTGAACTAAAAGATATGCAGATGGATATTTGGCTTTCAAGATACACTTGCATCCATATTTGGATCTGAATCCACACAGATCTTTAATATTAGCATTTGGATCGGCTTTTTTAATGTGCGAATCCAAATTTTTCTAGATCCGAATCTTTTGGATCTTTGCAGATGCAGGCTCGACACCGATTTTTTTACCACCTCTATTCTTAAGGAAATAAGAGGGACAAAGTGTGCCACACTATGATTTGATGCAGCTTATATTGTCGTTGCAGTGATTTCCAATCTCTGCATGCAATAGGTGATACGTGGCAAACTATATTTATAGGTGGTTTAGATTTTTCTGTGAGCAGCATTTCCTTCGCAAGATGATAGACCACTCAACTATATAGATATTGTTTCAAAATATAATGCTTAGACCAGTTCTATGGCTTTTAAGGATTTCCTATCAATCATGCCTATACATCCCTGACTTGGTCACATATTTTTCTCAGTTTCAGGTTACCTTATCAGGATTACTAAACTTCATTGATGGATTATGGTCTAGCTGTGCCGATGAGCGGATCATAATATTCACAACTAATCATAAAGACAGACTCGACCCTGCTTTATTGCGCCCTGGCCGCATGGATGTGCACATTCATATGTCCTATTGCACTCCATGTGGATTCAAAATGCTGGCCTCAAACTACCTTGGGATCACCGAGCATCCACTTTTCTTGGAGGTTGAAGAATTGATAGAGAAAGTAAAGGTGACTCCTGCTGATGTAGCGGAGCAGCTGATGAGGAATGAGGTGCCCGAAATTGCACTTAGTGGGCTAATTCAGTTTCTTCAGATAAAGAAGAGGGAAACTGCTGAGGCAGAAGAAAGATCAGGGGAAGCAGAAAATATTCAAGATATCGGTGAAGTAGAGACTCGAGACATACTAAAGATTCAGTAAATCTATTAGAAGTCTGCAACTAGTAGCCTTATTTTTTATTTTTTTTTCCCTTAATGAAAAATATATCTGGTTATTTCGTTTCCTTAAAATATGACTAGTAGTGACATGGTTTGGCCCGAAATCTATATCTCATATAAATGAGTGACAATGATATTAGCTATGAGAAATTTATTTACTGCATGCACTTGGTTGTGTGTTCTGATCATTTAAGGTCATCAACAAATTTAGGAGCAAGTTTGCGGAAAGGCCATTCGGAGATCTGTTGTGTATGTTTTTTAATCGAAGTCTCTTTATTTGCTTACCAATGCTGAATATTACTTCCTCCTATTTGTTTTATGTAGTTTAATAATAATTCTTTCTATGTTACAAATTTGCTGCGTGTTTTAAGCAGAGGGGCCCCCAATTAATGTTGCCCGAGGCCTCGGGCGAAATTATTGAAACGGGCCCTTAGGTTATTTAAATATCAATTTCCAATGCAACATTTTATTTGCGTTGTCTTATTCTTCTAGCTTTTTGAGTTTGAGAATTAAAAATTTTTAGACTAAAAAGGGTGATTCTTTCCGAGGGAATATCGGCCGCGAGCAGAGGAGGTGAATTAAGGGGCAGTTATGTCCCTGCCGAATTTTTGGTCCTTCCAATATTTTTCAACCAATTAAATGGAGGTGTGCGGGTGCCCTAAGCATTTTGGAAAATAAGTTAACTTGAATTGATTTTCTTACCCTCTCTTAGATCCATGCGCATGTTACTCTGCTGTTTGTCAAGTTTAACTCAAATTTCCCTTCTAACACTAGGTTTTTTTTTTCTTTTATATAATTCAATAATTCAAAAGAGAAAGAAAATTGTTTGATGTAGTACCGAGAATTGGGTTGTTGTTAAATTAAATGATTAACTGAGTGTTATTTATTGAGACTTGTATTGAAAACAATGGATTTGGAGTTCGAACCACATTTATATGAGTATTGGTATGAAGTTGGATTGTTGACTTGTTGTTAGATTATGGGCCAGTTTAGAATTATTGTAACTATTGAAACAAGTTGCTTATGTTGTACAGATGAAATAATATGTTAATAAAAAAGCAACTTAGTGTTTGGTAAGTCATGTTATTGCAGTTGCTATGAATTTGAAAAGTAAAGTACACGTGTTTGGTAAATTTTATTATGAAAGTGGTTTGCTATTATATAATGACCAAATGAGACATAAGTTTTATTTGCCTTTTATTTTTTAGAATATGTTTAATAAATTGTGTAGACATTTTTTTTTAAAATGAATAAAATTACATAGAGTGAAAAAATCAATTAAATAAAATCTAATGAATTTTATTATCTATTACACAAAATATGATAAATTTTCATACTAATACAAAATCCAAACAAAATAAAAAGTAATATGCATTACATTTACATTAAACACGTTACTATAATAATCCTAAAATTTTCTATACTTGTGATCTAAAGCCATTATTATTATAATACTCTTCCTGGGTGTCATTTTCTCTTTCTATTCCTTCATCAAAGATTAAATTAGGATAATTTTCAATGCTGCCAAATGCCAAAATGAAGATCAAGTTGTGCATGCCTCGTTTTATAATTGTGCAATGCCATGGTTACAATGACATAATTGTTATTAACATAATTTGATTGTATCAGTAATATGATATCTAATGGTTTATATAGTAGGGTTTGAGAAAACATAAGATATAATTGTCTTTTTGTTAAAATATTAAGATTTTAATAGGAACTTTAGAAAAATATGGTTGTTTATTTAATAAGGTGCTTATAAAAAGTGAACCCTTAGCTGCTTTTAAAAATTGTTGTAAAAATAGAAAAATTTATGAAATCAACATCTTTTACAAAATTTAACAAACTTTATTTTGTCAAGAATTATAAAATAAGTAGTTTATTGAATTTCAGGACCTAAATAATTAAAAAATCAACGTAAAATAAAGGACTTTCATAAACTTGTCTGAAACCATGATTGGAAGTTGAATTCTCACAATATTTACACGAATCTAACAAATCAATTAAAGCTTTCCAATTTCAAGTGGCAAATTTGGCAACGGATCGATGATTCTTAGAATTCATTCAATTTTATACAATTTGAGTAACACAATAGAGATATCCATATATAGATCCGATAATGATTTAATTCATTCAATTTTAGTCACAACAGAGATATAAGAACCTAACTAATTTCAAATTCTAAAATATATTTTATATATTTTCGCAATTCGACAGCATAAGAAAATATTCTTAAAGAGTAAAAGCTAATACGATTGAAAAAAGCTATTAAAATTTGAAACTTAAGCTCACACTGCTCTAATAAAGTGTATAAAGTTTAATACACTTTAATATATGACACATTAATAATTGAGGCTACGTTATTCATGTTGTTTTCCTAGTTAGTTTAGTATTTACTCATTTCAATCGTATTTGGTTTAAATCTAACAACCTACAGCTAGCTTATATAAATGCATACAATTTCTTTACCTTGTGCAATTTTCTTTCTTGACAGTGAGTCAAAGGAACCTCCAAGGCTCCAACAAAGAAAATAACCAAAATTAAATTCTACTTTTTCCCACAAACCAAACAGTCTCAACCAAGGCCAAAAAAGAAGAAGAAAATATATTTTTTAACGCTACCCAAGTGCCATCCATAATGACCATGATGTCTGTTGTAGCATCTGCAGCAGCTACCTTTATGCTTGTTCGATCCTACGCTCGTCAGTTCATGCCTCCTAAGGTTAGTGCCTACATTGATCAGATATTCAGGAAGCTTGTTGCAAGAATTTTTAGTGAGTTAACGTTTGTCATTGAAGAGCATGATGACGGCCACAACACAAAAAAAAAAAAAAAAAACAAAAAAAAAAAACTCTTTAAAGCTGTACAACTTTATCTTGAACCCAAAATCCCTCCTAATGTGAATAGAATCAATATCTGTTTGACAGAGAAGGAAACCAAAGTTTCACTTTCTGTTGAAAAGAATGGAGAGATTGTTGATTCTTTTCAAATCAAAAAGACAATACTGTGTTCCAAGTCCTTTGAGCTGAGATTTCACAAAAGCATAAAGACACTGTCTTGGGTGCTTACATACCTCATGTCTCGAAAAAATATCAAGAATTAAGTAAGAAAAGGAATATTTTGAAGCTTTTTACATTGAGGTCTTACAGACGGGGAGATAGCTGTTGTGATCAAACCAGCAAGATGCTGACTTAATAGTCTACCCTAAGACCCAATCTCAATGCTTTAGATCTCAAACTTCCCAAGAACTGCAAACTTGATCAATTTGTTTCTGATTTGTTTAACACGAAACAACAAGAATGAATCTCAGAAAGCAAAATAATAAACAAAGAATCAATGCAAAGAGATTTAAGTGGTTCGGCAAATTTGAGCCCACATCCATTGTGAAAAGAGAGCTAAGATTTCACTATTTTCAAGTTGTTCAGAATACAGAGTTACTGAGAGAATATATCTAAACAAGAAGATCTCTAACAAATCACAAGACCCTCTTTACATACAAAGAAAGTAGCTTCGAAATTTCTATCAAAGGTCAGCCAATAGTTTCTGAGTTTGTTAGCCAAAAATCCCAGAAACTCCCGCCTGAACTAACGGCTTTAACAGCCATTCGAACCAAAATGTAATTGATTCTGTCGTCTAGAGTAAGTGATGCATGTGCGAGATCACGTGTATTACTTATTGAATTAACCGACAGTAAACAAGCGTTCTCCCAGAAACTTAGCAACCAATATGTCATGCACAACCTGAACCCAGAATTGACTTGTTAGCTCCAGCCATAAATCCAGATTTGAGATTTACATATCACCATTCTCCACTTTGAACTTAAATCAGCTACTCCTTGTCTTATAATTTCACCAACACTTGCAAACCTAAATTTTGCAGTTTCCAGCTAAGTTAAGCAATACTCAAACTTAGCTCCAGGTACTACCTTGGTAAGTATGTCAACAACAATGTCATCAGTGTGAATTTTCTTCAAGTTCACCACTCCCCTTGACACTTCAAGTCTGATGAAATGAAACTTTATGTCTACGTGCTTTGTCTTCTCATGATGAATTTAGTTTTTGCTCAGATAAATTACACTGACTATCCTAGAAGATAGTTTTTTGCTTCTGTTCATATCCTAACCCTGTTACCATCCCTTTTAGCCGTATTGCCTCTTTTATTGCTTATGCTATTGTATATATTCTGCTTCAGTCGTGGGCAAAGCCACAATAATTTATAAAGTAGCTTTTCAGTTGATAGAGCAATTGTTGAATGAGAACAGATCACTAATGAGAGAACTCATCTTATCCAGATCACCTACATAACCAAAGTCCACATAGCCTATAATCTTTGAACTCTCATTACTTGCATTACCATATAACAAATCATAATCAGTAGTGCCTGCTAAGTATATTAGAACCCAAACCACAGGTTTCCAATGTTCCTTGCCAGCTCTAGCCATATATCTACGAACTACTCTCACAATATAAGAGATATCATGTGAGGTATGGCTTTCTCACTTAAGTCTAAAAGAATTAATCTCAAGAAAATCCCCTTAAGTGTTAAGTTAATAAAGTTAATTATAATAATAATATTCAATGATGACATAAGCAATGACATAAGTGATGATGTAAGGTATGTTATAGAAATTAAAGAATCTAGAAGCATGTTGAAGAGATTAAAGAATCTAGAAGCATGTTGTAGAGATTAAAGAATCTAGAAGATATTTATGAGAAAATAAATCCTAACCATTGATCTAAATTTGTGGTGGCAAAATCCTAGCCATCCATTAGCCTTAGGAAAGCCTATAAATACCCCCTAGCCCTTCCATTTTCCAAATTAATCCTAGAAATCCAATCGTCCTCCATTCTAAGCTAAGACACCCAAGAAAAAGAACTCATCAAATTAAGAGGTTTAGAGAATTCAAGATATCAAGGTAAGTAATACTCCAACTGCAATGTAAGGACAAATTCCTTTTATATTTGAAATTTAGTTTTATTCAATCCTTTCTCTTATGATAACCAGTAGGATGTGATTGGTTACTATTTATCCTTGTATTGTTCACTTATTAATTATCCTTATATGACTTAGTTATTGTTTATTTATTTCGTGATCGGCCATGCCGCCTACACAATAATATTCCTCTATAACTTTTTATATGATCGGTTTTGCTGCCTAATCCATAATGTCTTTATTTAATCATACCATGGTCAGCTTTGCCGCCTAATCCATGATGTCTTTATTTAATCATGCCATAGTCAGCTTTGCCACCTAATCTATGATGTCTTTATTTAATCATGCCATGGTCGGCTTTGCCGCCTAATCCATGATGCCTTTATTTAATCATGCCATGGTCGGCTCTGCCGCCTGTATTGCGATATGTTCTTAGTTATCTCTTTCATGGTTGGCACTGCCGCCTATACTAAAGATTTCTATCCTGGTATCATTGTGTGATAACCTTAATGTTTATGTCATGGGATGTTGTACTACAAGGTGGCAAAGTTTTCTAGGGAGGGCAAGCCCTCCAAGCTAAGCAAAGGATAGTTTTTTGGGACAGCGATACGTAACGCCCAAAAGACCAACTAGTGGGCCCAAAGGCAGGATTACAAAGTGCTAGCCTTGTAGTATGACATACCTAGGGCCCTAATAGAGTAGTGTTGTAATCTACATGCATCATGATCCTTGCATGCATTAAAGTGTTATCTTACTGGGCATTGGCTCATTTAGTCCTTACATTGCAGGCAATATCGAGTAGTATCACAAGATGCCCGTTCCTATCTGAGGTAAAGTGCATATATGGGCAGAACAGACCTTGGGTTTTAGGATAGGCTCAACTAAGTATCCAGATTTTACCCATGGAATGTTTTTTTTAAAATTTTGTATATGTGTATACTAAAGAAAACTTCGAATTTTGTAATGAAGTTTTTGTGAAATAAGGTTTTATTTCCTACTTTTATAAAAATGTTATTTTGAAATTGAGGTTTCATATATCTTAAACTAATTACTTTAATTGGACATGGAGTGTTACAAATTGGTATCAGAGCCCAAGGTTTGTAGTGATTCTGTAGACCGTCCATATGCACTAGCCAAGGGTAGGACAAAGCTTAGCTTTAATAAATAATTTAGAAATAAAGATAGTTGAAAATCTTATTCTTGATTTGACTGATACGTAGAAGGTAGGTCAAAAACTCGTTGAGATGCCAAGTGTTAAGGGTAATGGAGGTAGAAGGGCATGAGGAACTTTAAGGGAGCAATCCGCAATGAATCGACTTACAGATATTGTGGCGCGACTCTTGAAAAGAGAAGTTAGAAGAGATGATCATACCCAAGCTACACACAATACAGGAAGCGAATTTAGAAGATTAAATCCACCAATATTCAAAGGGGGAGTTGATCCTATTGCCGCAGACCAATGGCTGCGAACTATGGAAAGAATGATTGAAGTAGCCAAAGTACCAGAACAAGAAAATGTCACTTGTGTCTCCTTTATGCTACGAGGAGCGGCAGAATACTAGTGGGATTCTATCAGGCGATACCACAATGAAACAACAATACAATGGAAGGAATTTAAGGAACACTTGTACAACAAGTATTTTTCAAAAACTGTTCGTTCAGCCAAAAGAAGGGAGTTCGTTTATCTACAACAGGGGAGGATGTCAGTGCTAGAATATATTCAGAAATTCGATGAACTCTCTCGATATGCCCCTCATATGGTTGCAACAGAAGACCTAAAAAAGAATCATTTTATGCAAGGACTACGTAAAGACCTTGTAAAAGATTTGAAGGTAGCTGGTGTAAGGGATGCTTCTTTCAGTGAACTCATTAATCGAGCCCTAGTAATTGAGCAAGCGAATGAGGAAACAAATGAAGAAAAACGAAAAAGCAAAGGAAATGTAGTCCAGGGGAACTTTCTAGCTAACCACGGGAAAGCACGCTCAAATAATAGTAAGAGAAAAGGAGTGCCAGTGGCCAAGGACCAAAACGGAGATAAACGCCCAAGAAATCATTAGAAGGAAGTCATACAAAAGCCATGGTGCAATCAATATGGCATAACTCATCCTGGGGAATGCCGAGCTAGTACCAGAACATGCTTCAAATGCGGAAGGGAAGGACACTTCATCAAGGACTGCCCAGAGAATGGCACACCACCAGAAAAAGCTAATGCTCGAGTATTCACACTCACTAAAGTAGATGCAGAGGCAAATCCATCAGTAATATCAGGTGAACTATCTATCTCTAAAACTTCTGCACATGTGCTAATAGATTCAGGAGCTACACATTCATTTGCATCACCAACATTCGTTAGGAAGGTAAAAAGGGCCCTTGATATCATAAATAGGCCATTTAGCGTAATGGTACCCTCAGGCGAAGTATTAAACTCGGGGTAATTAGTGAAGGCATGCGAGGTCAGCATTGGTAACTATAAACTGTGTGTTGACCTAATCATTCTTGAAATGCATGACTACGATGTAATTCTGGGCATGGATTGGTTATCGAAGTACCATGCCCAAATAGATTGCGAGAAAAAAGAGGTAACTTTTTGACCACCACAAAGGGAACCATTTACTTTCAAAAGAAGGCGTTCAAAGAAAGGGATGCCGGTCATCTCTGCCTTAAAGGCAGCTAGATTATTAAAAGGAGGATGTGAATGGTACCTGGCAAGCATTATTGTTGAAACAAAAGAACAAGCGACGAAGCTTGATGGCATTCCAGTGGTGAATGGATTTCCTGAAGTGTTCCCAAAAGAACTCCCAGGAATGCCACCAGATCGATAAATTGAATTTGCAATCGATTTATTACCAAGAATCACCCCAATCTTAAAGACGCCTTATAGGATGGCTCCAGCAGAATTAAAAGAGTTGAAGAGTCAACTACAAGAATTATTAGACAAGGGCTACATACGCCCAAGCCATTCACCATGGGGAGCACCTGTACTCTTCGGTAAAAAGAAGGATAGGTCAATGCGAATATGCATTGATTATCGAGAGCTAAATAAAGTGACTATCAAGAACAAGTATCCACTCCCCCGTATCGATGACCTATTCGATCAATTACAAGGAGCATCAGTATTCTCCAAGATCAACCTAAGGTCAGGATATCATCAGTTATGAATCAGAAAGGAGGATATTCCTAAAACAACTTTCAAGACACGTTATGGGCATTACGAATTCATTGTCATGCCATTTGGTCTAACAAATGCCCCAGCAGCCTTCATGGATCTTATGAACAGAGTGTTCAAAGACCACTTAGACAAGTTCATCGTGGTATTCATTGACGATATTTTAATCTACTCATGAACCAAGGAAGAACATGCTGAGCATTTAAGGATCACTCCTCAGACATTAAAGGAGAAGCAGCTATATGCCAAATTCAAGAAATGTGAATTTTGGCTTGAAAGAGTTATGTTCCTCGGGCATGTCGTATCCAAAGATGGGATTTCAGTTAACCCCTTGAAGGTAGAAGCTGTAAGCCAATGGCCGAGGCCGACTAATGCAAAGGAGGTCAGAAGCTTCTTAGGATTGGCAGGATGCTACCGAAGATTTGTAAAAGGTTTCTCTAAGATTGCAATGCCGTTAACTCAATTGATGATGAGAAATGCCAAGTTCGTCTGGACACCAGAGTGCGAGAAAAGCTTTGAGGAACTAAAGCAGCGATTGATCACTGCTCCAGTCCTTGCCATTCCCAATAGCTCTGAGAAGTTTGTCGTCTATAGCGGCGCCTCTAAAAATGGCATAGGATGCGTCCTCATGCAAAACGAAAAGGTCATTGCATATGCTTCCAGACAATTGAAGGAATATGAGAAGAATTATCCAACGCACGACTTGGAATTGGCAGCGGTGGTGCACGCATTAAAGATATGGCGTCATTTTCTGATGGGAACGCATTGCAAGATTTACACTGACCATAAGAGCCTTAAATATTTCTTCACACTAAAGGAGTTAAATATGCGACAACGACGTTGGCAAGAGCTTGTCAAGGACTACGACTGCAAAATAAACTATCATCCTAGAAAGGCCAATGTGGTAGCAGACGCATTAAGTCAGAAATCGAGTCTATCAACTCTGAGGATTCTACTTAAGCCATTACAAGATGAGATATGCAAGGCAGAGGTCGAGCTGGTCGCAGAAAAATTAGCCTATATGACTCTTCGCTCAACCTTATCAGAGAAAATTAAAGAAGGGCAGGAAACTGACTCCTACTTAAAGAACTTGAAGATCGATGCCAACCCAAGAAAAAAGACACCATTTAGAAAGTCCCAGAAAGGAGTCATTTTGTTCAAGGATAGGGTTTGTGTACTAGATAATGGAGATTTAAAAAGGGAAATTCTATTTGAAGCTCATACGACCCCATATTCCCTTCATCCTGGTACAACAAAAATGTACAGGGATTTAAAGCAGCATTATTGGTGGCTTGGAATGAAGAAGGATATAGTCAAGTTCGTGGTGCAATGTCTCACATGCCAACAAATCAAGGCCGAGCACCAGAGGCCAGCAGGACTTTTAGAATCCAACCAAATCCCTCAATGGAAGTGGGAGGAAATCACCATGGACTTCATCGTTGGCCTTCCGAGGACTGCAAAAATGCGTGACACCATTTGGGTAATCGTCGATCGACTCACAAAGTCCGCTCACTTCTTACCAATCCGAATGACCTACAACCATGGACCAGCTTGCAGAAATATGCGTAAAAAAGGTAGTAAGGCTCCATGGCATACCTGTGTCTATTATCTCTAACAGGGATCCAAGGTTCACCTCAACATTCTGGGAAAAGTTACACAGCGCTATGGGAACAAAGTTAAAATTTAGTACGGCATTTCACCCTCAGACAGATGGCCAATCAGAGAGGACAATTCAGACGCTCGAAGATATGTTACGTGGTGTGCTATCGATTTTCAAGGATTGTGGAGCAAGTATTTACCATTGGCAGAATTTGCCTACAATAATAGTTACCAAACAACAATTAGCATGGCACCGTATGAAGCTCTATATGGAAGGAAGTGTAGATCACCCATTCATTGGGATGAGTTGGGTGAGCGAAAGTATCTTGGACCCGATTTAATTACTACCACATCTGAAACGATCGAGAAGATACGCCAAAGAATGCATGCTGCGCAAAGTCAATAGAAGAGTTATGCAGATAAAAAGCGAAGGCCTTTGGAGTTTCAAGTTGGTGATAAGGTATTCTTAAAGGTTGCCCCAGTAAAAGGATTAATGAGGTTTGGGACGAAGGGGAAGTTAAGCCCAAGATTTGGACCCTTCGAAATACTGGAGCGTGTTGGGAATGTTTCCTACCGACTTGCCCTCCCACCATCGTTGTCGACGATACACAACGTCTTTCATGTTTCCATGCTAAGGAAATATGTTGCGGACTCCTCTCACGTACTAGATTATAAGCCTCTCCAACTAGAAGAAGATTTGACCTACGAAGAACGTCCAATTCAGATTCTTAATAGGAGGATTAAGGAATTACGCAACAAAAAGATCCCTTTAGTTCAGATTCTATGGCGAAATAGCTCAGTAAAGGAGGCAACATGGGAACGTGAGGATGAAATGAAGAATAAATACCATGAGCTATTCGATAAGTAAATTTCGAGGACGAAATTTTTCAAAAGGGAGAGGAAATTGTGAGGTACTGCTTTCTCACTTAAGTCTAAAAGAATTAATCTCAAGAAAATCCTCTTAAGTGTTAAGTTAATAAAGTTAATTATAATAATAATATTCAATGATGACATAAATAATGACATAAGTGATGATGTAAAGTATGTTGTAGAGATTAAAGAATCTAGAAGCATGTTGAAGAGATTAAAAAATCTAGAAGCATGTTGTAGAAATTAAAGAATCTAAAAGTTACTAAAGATATTTATGAGAAAATAAATCCTAACCATTGATCTAAATTTGTGGTGGCAAAATCCTAGCCATCCATTAGCCTTAGGAAAGCCTATAAATACCCCATAACCCTTCCATTTTCCAAATTAATCCTAGAAATCCAATCTTCCTCCATTCTAAGCTAAGACACCCAAGAAGAAGAACTCATCAAATTAAGAGGTTTAGAGAATTCAAGATATCAAGGTAAGTAACACTCCAACTGCAATGTAAGGACAAATTCCTTTTATATTTGAAATTTAGTTTTATTCAATCCTTTCTCTTATGATAAACAGTAGGATGTGATTGGTTAATATTTATCCTTGTATTGTTCACTTATTAATTATCCTTATATGACTTAGTTATTGTTTATTCATTTCATGGTCGGCCATGCCGCCTACACAATAATATTCCTCTATAACTTTTTATATGGTCGGCTTTGCCGCCTAATCCATGATGTTTTTATTTAATCATGCCATGGTCGGTTTTGCTGCCTAATCCATGATGTCTTTATTTAATCATGCCATGGTCGGCTTTGCCGCCTAATCCATGATGTCTTTATTTAATCATGCCATGGTCGGCTCTGCCGCCTGTATTGTGATATGTTCTTAGTTACCTCTTTCATGGTCGGCAGTGCCGCCTATACTAAAGATTTTTATCCTAGTATCATTGTGTGATAACCTTAATGTTTATGTCATGGGATGTTGTACTACAAGGTGGCAAAGTTTTCTAGGGAGGGCAAGCCCTCTAATCTAAGCAAATGATAGTTTTTTGGGACGGCGATACGTAACGCCCAAAAGACCAACTAGTAGGCCCAAGGGCAGGATTACAAAGTGCTAGCCTTGTAGTATGACATACCTAGGGCCCTAATAGAGTAGTGTTGTAATCTACATGCATCATGATCCTTGCATGCATTAAAATGTTATCTTACTGGGCATTAACTCATGTAGTCCTTACATTGCAAGCAATATCGAGTAGTATCACAAGATGCCAGTTCCTATCTGAGGCAAAGTGCATATATGGGCAGAACAGACCTTGGGTTTTAGGATGGGCTCAACTAAGTATCCAGATTTTACCCATGGAATGTTTTTTTAAAAATTTTGTATATTGTATAAAACTTCGAATTTTGTAATGAAGTTTTTGTGAAATAAGGTTTTATTTCCTACTTTTATAAAAATATTATTTTGAAATTGAGGTTTCATATATCTTAAACTAATTACTTTAATTGGACATGGAGTGTTATATATCAGGCCTGGTTAACACCATGGCAAACATCAAACATCCTACAACACTTGAGTAATGTATTGAGTCTATTTCTAATTCTTCTTCTACAGTCTTAGGACACTGTTGACAAGATAATCTGAGATGGGTTTGGTTTTAACCATTCAAAACTTCTTAAGTACCTTATGAATGTACTTCTACTATGTAAGAAAATGTATGCCTTTCTTCTGTTTCTGATCAATTTAGCCCTTAAAATCTTTTTGGCTAAACCAAAATCTTTCATTTCAAACTCACTTCTTAACTGTTGTTTCAAGAACTTTATTTGATTTATATGTTTGCATGTTATCAGCATGTCATCAACATATAACAATTGAAAGATTTTATCACCATCTTCTAAGTCTTTGAAGTACACACAGCAGTCAAAGTTGCACATTTGAAAATCATACTAAGCCATGAAGGTATCATACCTTAAATACCACTATCTCGGTGATTGTCTGAGACCATATAAGACTTTTTAAGATGACATACCTAACCAGATCTCTCTAGATCCATATAGTCTTCTAGTTGAGATATTACAATCATTTCATTCAGTTTACGATGCAAAAGAGTATTTTTTACATCCATTTGTTCAAGATGTAGAGCATTTGTAGCAACCATAGCCAGAAGGATTCTCAAATAATAGTATCTTACCACTGGTGATAATACCTTAGTAAAATATATTCCCTCCCTTTGTGTAAAGCCTTTGGCAACAAGCCTAGCAATAAACATTGGTGGTTCAACCCCAGATATGCCCTCATTGATTCTATAAACCCACTTGCACCGTACCACTTTCTTACTTGCTAGTTTCTGAATTAATACCCTTGTCCAATTCTTCATCAGTGATCTTATGTCCTCATCCACAGCTATCTTTAACTTGTCTGATTCAGTGCTTTCAACAGCCTCTTTATAAGTCTTTGGTTCTTTAGTTGACAATTCATGAGCTGTTGTCAATGCGTATGTTATTAAATCAACATATGCATACCTCTTTGGTGGCTTGACTACTCTTCTTTCCCTCTCTCTTGTAATTTGATAACTTCTCAAATTTTGATCATCAACTAACTCACTTTCTAATTTAGAAATATGCATATCAAAGCCTGAATTATTATCAATTTCTAAAAATAAAGTCCCTTTTGATCTATCACCAGATAACTCCACTCAAACTGAGATTCTTTAGCTTTGTCTTGTTGCTGTTCAACCTTATTATCAGATGCTTGTTGTTTTTGAAGCATCTTTGTCTCATTGAATATAACATCCCTACTTATAATTGCTTTTGGTGGCTGCAAGCCTGTATACCACAACTTGTACCCTTTAAAGCCATCAAGGTATCCCAAAAATACATATTTTAGTGCCATGGATTCCAATTTCCTTTGTTTGATGTGTGCATAGGCTTGACAACTAAAGATCTTTATGGCTGAATAGTTTGTTAGTTTCCCTGACCATAATTCCATTGGTGTCTTGAAATTCATACCAAAATGAAGGGCTTATGTTGACTATGTAACATATAGTAGATAAAGTTTCTGCTCATAAAAATGTAGGCAACTTAGAGTGGATCAACATACACCTTTCTTTATTAACTAAAGTTTTGTTCATCCTCTTTGTAAGCTCATTTTGCTGTGGAGAATGTCTAACTATCTTGTGTCTTGTAATTTTATTTTCAGCACAATAATCATCAAACCTTTTATTACAGAATTCTAAACCATTATCAGTTCTTTGCCTCTTAATTTTCTTCTTTGTTTGTGTTTCAATCAAGTTCTTCCAGACTTTAAATTTGTCAAAGGCTTCATCTTTATTCTTCAACACATATACCACAACCATTCTTGATAAATCATCAATAAGAGACATAAAGTATCTACCTCCACCTGAGGATATGATCTGTGCTAGCCCCCACAGATCAAAGTGAAAATACTCTAAAGTACCCTTACTTCTATGCATTGTAGTGTTAAACTCAATTCTTAAAGACTTACCTAGGACATACTCTTCACAAAATCTTAATGTAGATATTCTGTCCACACCTAAGACCCATGTTTGTTTAGTTCCTTTAAGCCCTTTCACTTATATGGCCTAATCTGAGATGCCATAACATTGCTTTGTCTCGACTCTGATTTGAGACGCTCACTTCACTAGTCATAGCTGTTCCTTTAAGGATATATAAGCCATTGCTCATTACACCTTTCATTATGACCATTGACCCTTTCAACACCTTCAAAGTACTTGATTTCTTTTAAGCATCCTAAGAGAGATAAGATTTCTTTTAAGTTCAGGGACATGTTTCCCTAATCATGCCATCTGACATCTTAAACCTAATTAAGCCTTTATGTACAACTCTGCAACAAGCACTATTCCCTATCATTACTATCCCACCATCATAAGTTTGATAGTTTACAAACAAGGATTTATCAGGGCACATGTGAAATGAGCAGCCAAAGTTAAGGACACAATTACCTTTAGATTTGCGATTAGTAGTTATCGGAACACTAGAGGAATCATAGCCATTAGAATTTTTGAGCTTCTGATGCAACAGGAGCATCACGACTTCTCTGTTTTCCATCTTTATTCTTGTGTTTTCTCTGTAAAATCTTTCTTGAAATGTCTTTCCTTATGGCATTGGAAGCATTATAAGTTCTTTGGCCTTGACTTAGACCTTTTTTTCTTCTTCACTTAGACCTTTTTTTCTTGCCTTTGGAACCATCTTTCTTATTTGATCTGCCTTTTATAACTAAGCCTTCTGCTTCTTTTAATTATTTCTTTATAGCTTGTTTAGAACTTAGGGTCTCTTTTACATCTACCATTATGAGTGTTTGTATCTGATATATCAATGTATCCATTAGATGCTCATAAGAACTTGGTAATGAACAACGCAGTATCATGGTTGTGTCTTCTTCATCAAGTTTCACATTTATGTCTTTCAAATCTAAAATGATCTTATAAAAGGCATCAATGTGATCTGAAATTGATGATCCTTCTTCCCTCTGTAGAGTGTACAACTTCTTCTTGGTGGCCAGTCTTTTAGCCATAGATTTTTCAATGTATGTGTCCTCGAGTTTCTTCTACAACCTAGCCGTTGTTTTCTCCCTACCAACCTCTCTAAAAACACCATCACCAAGACTCAAGATAATGGCACCATATGCCCTGTCTATAATGTTAGGTAGGTCATCATCTGAGACCTTTCTTGGATTTTTAAATAAAGATAGTTCTCCAAGAGCCTCTTCTAGTCCTTAACATATTGGAAGTGCTCTTATGTTGATCCTCCAAAAATAAAAGTTGTTTTCTCCTGTAAAATTACCTATTTCAAGCTTTGGCATTGATATGTTAAATATCAAAAGCTTAGGAAAGAAGCTCCGATACCAGTTTATTAAACCAGTAAGATGCTAACCTAATCTATCCTAAGACCCACCTCAATGCTTTAGATCTCAAACTTCCCAAGAACTGAAAACTTGATCAAAGTGTTTCTGATTTGTTTAAAACCAAACAACAAGAATTAATCTCAAAAAGAAAAATAAGAATCAAAGATTCAATGCAAAGATATTTAAGTGGTTGGGCCAATTTGAGCCTAAGCCCACTATGAAAAGAAAGGCAAGATTTCACTATTTTTAAGTTTTTAAAATACAGAGTTACTGAGAGAATATAACTGAACAAGAATATCTCTAACAAATCACAGGACCACCTTTATATATAGAGAAACTAGCCTCAAAAGTTCTATCAGAGGTCGGCCAATAGTTTCTGAGTTTGTTCGCCAAAAAACATAAAAACTCTTGCTTGAACTAACAACTTTAACAGTCATTCGAAAAAAAATGGCAATTGATTCTGTCGTCTGGAGTAAGTGATTTACGTGCAAGATCAATGTTTTACTTATTAAATTAACCAACAGTAAGTGAGTATCATACATCTTTAAGAAACTTAGCAACCGATAAGTCATACACAACCTCAACCCAAAATTGACTTGTCAGCTCCAACCATAAACCCATATCATCCATCCACTTTTGATACCTAGGCAATGGATATCAATACGAAGAAGATGATAATGGATGACCTTGGGAGGTTTTTAAGAGGAAAGAGTTTTACAGGGGAGTAGGCAAGGTGTGGAAACGCAGGTATTTGCTTTTTGCTCTTATAGGGACCGAGAAGTCAAGCTTGATTGCGCAATGATTAATTATCTCAATTTTAATGTCTATGACTTGGAGCTATCTAGTATAGAAGGAAATAAAGATTTAAGGCAAATAACGATTTCCACAAAGAACAAGTCCATTCTGGTTGCAGAGGACATTGATTGCGCACTGAGTTGTAGGACAGGCGTCCAATGGCTAGGGCTACAAATACTGATTTGTATGATTCAGGAGATGATCGGGGAAATAAAGTACCATTTTCACCCATATTCCTTTCTTTACTTGATGACTCTTAACAATGGAATATTCAATGTAATTTTCCTTGGTTTGGCTTTAAACAAATCAGAAACACTTTGATGCTGCTAGGTGATGAAGGTCGAAGATGAAGCTGAGGGATAATATCATTTGAAACCCTCATTTTTTAAAATTTTAGTATGGTCCAATATTTTGAAAATATTTGGATATAGAAATTCTATTATGTCCTAATATTTTTTGCAAACTATTCAAAAAGGTCCTTGACTGAAAGTCAACATGACTAAATGTCATCCTAATATTTTAATTGAATCGAAATTCGAACCATTAAGCTAAACGAAAAATCGATTTGTTAATTCAAATTGTTAAGCGAACCATTACCAAAAAACTAAAATCGAAATCGAACTAAAGAACCGACACCGAATCGAAATCGAACCAAATCAAACTATCGGTTTCGGTTTGGTTTTTTATTTCCTTAAAGACTGAAAGGTTTTCTTGAATTTTAGACCCGAACCAAACCAAAACCGAAGGTTTATCCCGAAACCGAACTAAACTAATGCCCACCCCTACCAAACACATTATGCCCATATAGGTGATTTGTAGATGGTTGAACTTCATCTTTTAGCAGCGTTGCTCCAACAAGATAATCGACCTCTCAATTTATTACATATGGTTTTAAAAGATAATGCTTGGACCAATAATATGGTTCTTAAGGTTGTTCAACTCAATAATAGCTATATACATCCATGACTTGATCATGTATTTTAATTTTTCATTCTTAGGTCACATTATCAGGATTGCTAAACTTCATAGATGGGTTATGGTCAAGCTGTGGTGATGAGCGGATCATAATAGTCACAGCCAATCATAAAGACAGGCTTGACCCTGCTTTGTTGCACCCTAGGCGTATGGATGTGGACATCCATATGCTTTACTGCACTCCATGTCGGTTCAAAATGTTGGCCTCCAACTATCCTGGGATCACAGAGAATCCACTTTTTTTGGAGATAGAAGAGTTGATGGAGAACGCGAAGGTGAATCCCACAGAAGTAGCTGAGCAGCTGATGAGGAATAAGCCACTGAGTGGCCTAATTGAGTTTCTTGAGATGAAGAAGAGTGAGAATGATCAGAGTAAAGCTAAAGAAACAGAACAAAGAGCAATGCAATCAAAAAGTAGTCAAGAACTTGATGGGGAAACCAATGAAGGAAAGAATCAAGGCATGGTAAAGATTCAGCAAATTTGTATGGAGCTATATATCTAACAAGTGTAATTTTTATTACTAGTAGTTGTAGTTAAAATTAGGGACTTGTTAGTTATTATGTTTGACAATGATATTATTATCTATGGCTTGGTATACATCTCTGGAATTTTATTTTTGCTGTATTTAGTTATGACTAAAGATTATCATATAACTTGGAGGAGCAAGTTTGGGTTAAGGACATTGGAGACCAGTGGTGTATTTTTAATTTCTCCAAGTCTTTTTATTTAGCTTAGCAATGCTGAGTTAATATTGTTGCCTCCTATATCAAGTCTTTTGATGGATACAATAATTTATTAAGATATTTTACCTCTAATTCCATTTTTGTTAATTAATTTTATTTATATTTTCAGTTTATTAGTTTATTTTATTGAACAGAGGCATGAAATATAAATTAGAGAATAAACATGCTTATTGAGATCAAAATTGAAGTGAATTAAAAGTTATGGGGACTATTGCATACGGATTTGGTGCGGCAGATTATAGACAAAGGCTAATTTAGAAGTCGATCAAATGAGAAGCATTTTTGGTCCATTTATTGGCCTTTTGGTGTGAAAATTACAAATCCTTTTTGCTTTTAGGTTTTGACAAAAGTGACATAGGTTTGTCTAAAATATGAGTAATGATATAGCCACAAATTCTTGTACAAATTTATTTTGTACAAATTGATGTGGCATGATTTAATTGGTTGAATTAAATATCACTTGGTCCACATGATTTGTTTCATTATTTTATATTTTCTTTCAACTAATGAATTAATGCCAAATCAGTTTGTACAAATTTAATTTATACAAGAGTTTGTGACGGTATCATTACTCTTGAAATATTCAGCGGCTTTAAAATCCTTATTATTTTAGGTGGCGACTTGGGGCATTACGTGTCAACAACGCTTTTAAGGCTTAGAAAAGGCCGCGGCTTGAACATGGATTTTATTGGTTTTATTATTCTCAATTTTGCTATGTCTTTCCAATTTTTTTATATTAACATTAAGAATGATACCATGTTGAACAAAACATTTTTTTTTTTATTTAATTGATTCCCAACATGTCTGCTTTAATTCTTATAGTATATTATTTCACATGTTTAGGTAAGGTGTAACACCCCGGCCTCCCCGGCCCAAACTCTGAGGCTAAATCTAATCACAACGCACCTATGTACTTAAATATTTTAACAGCGAAAGACACTAAAAATTTTGTCAAACCATCTACCATCCTCAATTCAAGCTTCTCCTAACTCATCAGGAATAAATTCTGACTTCTGAAAACTAAATCACAATAAATTATAATGAGTACGAAACTCAGTAAGCAAACTAATTTTTCATATACCCAAATTCATATATACTTATATATAATGCAAATGGATGATATGCCATGATATTTTCTAAACACTGTAAAACAAATTCATCTGAATTCATTTTTCTGTCGCTTTCAAACTTTCACATTTTCTTTCAATACAATACATATCATTCATGTGTCACTTTACGCTATGCATGGCACTTTGCACTATGCATGGTACTTCGCGGCACATTAGCCTTCAAGAGGTGGCCTCCACATAATCTCAAAAGGTAGTCCCCTATAACTTCAAGAGGTGGCCCCCAATGCAAAACTCTCAGAAAGCTTAGTATAGTAACAAAGTTCGCGTTTAGATCATAAAATTGCAAATGCAATTAATAAACTTACTTTTTATTAAAAAAAAAAAAATTGCACGTTGATACTTATGCCAATGAACTTTCACACACACATATGCCCATGTACAATATCACACTCAACACATAGCAATACATCTTATAAACACATGGGGAGAAACATATAAATCTATATCTGTACATATCAAAAATAGATTTTTCAAACATGTCAAACATATGCATATTGTTTATTCTGATCCATTTAAAAGTCTAATTTACTTACCTCTTGGCATCCACACGTAACAAATGCATATTGACATCATCAAACGAAAAATCATTAATAAAACTCTCATAAGATATAATCAAGTTATAATCATAAACTCCAATATTCTCAAATTTCTCATTTTAAACATCTCCTAAACTGAACCTCAAATACTCCCAATATTCGATCCCAAAACAGAACAGACCACAATCTTCGATTTTTAATAAATTATTAACTCATTGGAAAAATCTTAAATTTTACAGAGAATATGTTGACATAGTACAATTTCATTGTTAAAATTTCTAGCTAAATTGATTCCAAAACCATTGAAAATAATTTACGTTTCAGACATCATCAATTCTGTCAAATAATTTTCTGTTTTGAACATACTTGATTCAAAATTACCGAACAATTTATTGTTTTATCATAAAATCATGAAAATTTTCAGAATCACACTAGACAAATATAAAAATCGCTGGTCCAAATTTCATAATTTTTGAAGAAATCTAACTATGGTAAAATAATTTCATAATTCACGTTCTTCATTGAAATAAAAAATTTCTAGGTTTTCAGACTTGAGTTTAAAAAATTATAATTAATCGAAATCTTATCCGATTAGCTTGAAACAAGTTTCAAAACATTCTTGATTTAAATATCCAAAATCCAGAATCAAAATCAATTTGTTACAAATTACTATGATTTTTGAAATAATACACTATTAGTATATTTTCTACAAAACTAATCTTAAGTTCTACTTCTATTACCACTATCTGATCATGCTTCTCCATAGCAATTAACAAGGACCAAGTATTGAAATTTACCTCCAATTCTCTATCGGCACAATATCCAATTCAAAGGACACTACTTTAATCTCATGTGTTGCTGATGGCCGTACGAAAATGAAGACTTTCTTCTTATTTTCTTTTCACTCTTTTCCCTCTTCTTTTTCTTTCGTTCTTTTTTCCCTTTTTCTTTTTAAGCCGATCTCTCCTGCTCACTAATCGCAAAGCCAAGGCATCTTATTCTTTTTATACTAGGGTCTAAAGATTATTAATAAACTAAAAAAAACTAAAATACTCTTAAGAGAATTGGGGTATTACATAATGTTATTAAATTTTTTAATCAATTTTTTCATGCGTTATTAATTGTTACGATTGATATTTGACTAAACTATACATAGAAAAACTTTTACTCTTTATTATTTAATATTATTTAAGTATGATGCTTAGATATTACACTATTAAATAAAAAAAGAATCTATATAAAATTAATTTTAATTGAGTTAGTTGTTATATCTATGAATGGATATAAATTAATTTTAAGTTATCATTTTAAAATTAGGGATTAATTGATAATTTGATAATTTCTAAGGTGAGCAATGGTGGATTCTGAGACTCTAGTAAATTCAATCTTCTGAATTCTCGGTTTGATTTACTCTTCTTTAGTTACTTGAATCTTTAGTTTAAATCTCTTCAAACAATTTTTTTTTTCTAATTAGGATAAAGTTATAATTAATTTAAATTAGATTTAATTTCTATTAATTTCTTAAAAATTAACAGGCCCAATAGAAGCTCGATCTTGATATTTCTAATCTAAATAAACTCTCATGTTTGCGAATACATTAAAATTTGTTCTCACAACATCATTGACGCAGATCATTGATAATAAACAGTCGACTGATTTTTAATAAAGATTGCAAGCGATAGGGAGATGGACATGGCAGCATTGCAGTGGTTCCAATCACCAGCATTTGTAACTCCAGCATTACCCAATGCGTCACCCTTAATACTAATTGGATTAACGCTTGAACTATCTAAATCAGGCTCAACAATTCCCACCACACCAGATTTTAACAGGAAAGGGGCCTCATGAATAGCGGCAGACTGGAAATTAGGGGCTAGTTCGAACAATAACACATAACACAATTTAATAAGTTTTAATTAGTTTAAAATAAAACAATAATAAGTAGTAATTTTATCGGTGAAAATGATAGTCTCAAATTTTTATTCAAATTGATGTGATATTATTGCGTTAGTTAAATTGTTTTTGACATGTTAAATTAGCAAATATATTTCTTTTTCTATATATACAGTTAAATTATTATTCAAACATTGATCACCGGTGGATTATGTAATTTGATTAACCCTAGTTAAATTAAAGGAAAATGATTAAATTTCATTAAATAGAGTTCATAAGAGACGAAGTAAAATTTTATAAATAAAGAATTTACAATAAATTACAATTTTATAAAATTTTTAAGGACAGAAACAATAGCACAATCAGTTTCTTTAGAATTCTTTGGCATTTCTTATTGGTGCTCTTGAAGCATTTGTTCTTGTACGTTTACTATTTATCACATGTGTATGTATATCATGGTGATTGGTTGAAACATATATATGACAAGAAGTGAATGTAAACCCAAGAACATTTTTCCCTTCAATCTTAGAAAATTCATAATATGGCCCAATTATCCGTAGCAGAAACAAAAATCAGGACGTCTTTCATATAATACTGATAAAACATAATCCGCAAGGAATGAAAAAACGGACAAGCAAACCTTTCTTTCAATGGAATAGATACATTAATAAAAACCAACTAAGGTAATACAGTTTTCCTAATTGGTTTAGTATTACTTATTTCAATACTATCTGTTTCGCTTGTCTAACTAGGTTATGCAGCCTATATATAGATGCACACAATTTGTTTTGAGGGTACAAATAATGCTTTTTCTTTTCTTTTCTTTTCGTCTTCTAACACTCTCCGGTTCAGCCAAGACATGGGTTAGAATTGTATTATAAAGAAGAGTTGAACGAACACAGAAGCGGGAGCTTAAGCTGTGTTGCATGTCGTCTGAAATTTTCTTTCTTGACTGAGAAGGAATTTTCTTTCTTGACAGTTAAGAAAGAAAATAACCCTCTTTTACCCTTTCATTCAGTTCAAAAATATTTTCATTTTTCCTCGAACCAAACAGTCCAACCGAGAAAACAATGTTTTCTGAGACTAACGAAATTCCATCCATAACGACCATGATGTCAGTTGTAGCCTCAGCGGCCGCTACATTTATGCCTATTCAAATCCTACGCCCTTCAGTACTTGCCTGATGAGGTTAGTTACTCTATTGATCGGAAATTCAGAAACTTTATCCCGAGAATTTTTAGCGAGTGAACGTTCGTCATTGAAGAATACGATGATGGCATCAACAAAAATAAACTCTTTAAAGCTTTATCCTGAAACCAAAATTCCTCCCAATGTGAGTAGAATCAAGATCAGTTTACCAAAGGAGAAAAACAAAGTTTCAGTTTCCATTAAGAAGAATGAAGAGATTGTTGATTTTTTTAATGAGGTTCGCATCAAATGGAAGTTTCGGTCCAAATCAGCGGAAGAGCATGAGCTCATCATAATCATGAGACTGGCAACGTTATGGTTAAAACCCATGTCCCGTGCTTTGAGCTGAGATTTCACAAGAAGCATAAAGACACTGTCTTGGGCGCTTACATACCTCATCTCTTAAAAATATCTAAAGAGTTAAGCCAGACAAAGAAAACTTTGAAGTTTTTTACTTTGAGGTCAAGTTATAAATGTCAATCAGTGAACCTTGATCATCCATCCACTTTTGATAGTTTGGCTATGGATATGGATATGAAGAATATGATAATGGATGATCTCGGGATGTTTCGGAAGAGAGTATTGTAGGAGAGTAGGCAAGGCATGGACACGTGGGTACTAGCTGTATGGTCCTCGGGAGACTGGGAAATTAAGCTTGATTGCTGCAATGGCTAATTATCTCAACTTTGATGTTTATGACTTGGAGGAAAATAAGGATTTACGGCAACTATTGATTTCCGCAGAGAACAAGTCCATTCTGGTTGTGGAGGACACTGATTATTGCATTGGTTGGAGAGCAGGCGTGCAAAGGCCAGAGCTGCAAATCCTAATTTGTATAGTTCAGGATACGATCAAGAGAATAAGGTAATCTTATCGTCCCATGTTTCTTTCTTCACCTATTGATTTTTTTGTTTAGCAAGGCTACTCTATGTCTAACACCAGTCAGGAATTTGTTCCCAATTACCTTTGAATTTCTTTTACATTTTTTTGTTCGAAGGTTTTTAGTAAATTTTAGTGAATTTTGGCACCAACACAGTGTATTCTAGTTCCAGGGTTTCGAATGACTTGTTCCGAACAATTGTGACATACTGAGAAAGTGATAGAGAGATTGCAAGCTCTAAATCATTATGAATATCTTTCTCTAGAGACAACTTTTCCTTGTAAGTATCCAATTTTTAGATTACTGATTCCTAGAGCAGAAACAATAGCAAATAGGAGGGACATTTGTACCGCTAGATGATTTGAGCAACTTAAGCAAGATATCCTACCTCTCCATTTATTACATATTGCTTCATAAGGTAATGCTTGGACCAACAATGCCTATTTACAGATCCATTACTTGATCTCTTTTTTTTTTTTTTTCATAGATGGATTGTGGTCAAGCTGTGGCGATGAGCGGATCATAATATTCACAGCCAATCATAAAGACAGGCTTGACCCTACTTTGTTGCGCCCTGGTCGTTTGGATGTGCACATCCATATGTCATACTGCACTCGACGTGGGTTTAGAATGCTGGCCTCCAGTTACCTTGGGATAACAGGGCATCCACTTTTCTAGTAGATTGAAACGTTGTTAGAGCATATTTTGGTAGATTGAAAGCTATAGTTGTTCAACTACAATTGATAGCATGGCTTTAGATAAGAGAATTAGGCACATCCTATTCCTGCAAATATCCTCAGTCAGCACATAGGAACGCTGTAAATGCGCACCCAAAATGCCGTTTTATCGAAATTTTGAAGAGTTTAATAATTCTTTTTAAAATTTTAGTCTATATCGACATTACAAGATGAGAAAATAAAACGGCATCTCAGGTGAAAAATTTTTATTGTTCAATAAAAGAAAAACGAAGTAGATCTAACAAAAATAAGAAAATAGAATTTCGTTAAATGTGAAAGTGAAACTATTAAAGCATATTTTTTAAAAATGAGGTGATGAGATGCTCACCACTCCACCCATGAGTGGTTCGTTAATTTATTTTAAGTTGAATTATAATTTGTCAAAATAATCCAATTCTAAGCTTTTTATTCCTTAACCAAACACACCATTAGACATAATTTGCATTTTTCTTTCGAAATATATCCCTAACATAGTAACATTATGTAATGTTAACTTGCATGATGTTGTTGTTGTTGTTGTTATCATTATTTTGTTCATGCTAAAAGAAAATTACATAATTATTTAACAAAAATTATAATAAGACATATTTCATTAATATTAAAATAAATTAGCTCACCAAATGACATATAAGAAAAACCAGATTCATAAAATGGAGTTCTCTCAAAAAAGACAAAAAGCTTAAAAACAAAAACCTTAATTATGGTAAATAGATTGTTCTCAATCCCTAACTGAAAGGTATAGTATAACCTTTATAAATTAATATTCCACAAATTAATAACCTCATGGCCGACTTTAGAGTAATTGAGGCCTTAGACGAATTTTTTTATGAGGCCTCTTTTTATTTTATAATTTCAATATTCAAAGAAATATAAAAAGACTCAAAATTCAACTCAAAATTTATTCTATCTCTAACATTTGAATTTCAACACTAATAAAAAAGATCCTAAAAATTTTCAAAAACAAAACCTAAAAGAATTAGTCAAGAAGATATCTTTTTACCTTCCATTAAAACCATTACAAAATAAACAAATAAATAAATAAGAAAAATATTATTTTCAAATAGAATATTTAGAATGATAGAATATAGAAAAAATTGAGTGATGAATTGATGATTAGATAATAGTTATGAACTTTTTAGAATTAATTTTTTCTTTTTTTAAATGAACCAATGAATATAATTATTTTCTTTGTAGAGAAGAAAGTAAGAAATTTTTTCATTTTTGATTTTTGAGATTTTTAAAGTTTGAATAGAAATTAAAGACTAAAAGTCAAATATTACAACGTTGAATAATTAAAGTTTTTTAGGAAATTGAAAAGGTAAATGGTTTTTTTTTTCTTAGAAACACTAATAATGAATGAATTAATTGTTAAATAATATTATTGGTTATATGTCTTTAACATTAAGGTTAATAAATATAGATTTTCTATTTTAAAAAATTCATGATTGTATGATGATTATTAATTAGAAAGATATCTAATAGACTTTTCTATTTCCTATAATACATAATTTAAGGAAAAAAAATCTTTAGAGAATCAATAGTTAAAATCAAATAATTAGAAATAAGAAAATATCAAAAAAAGAGACCTTCTCAAAATATGGGGTTTTAAACAAATGTCTTCTTCGCTTATACTTAAAGCTACCACTGCATAACCTCTAATAGCTAGGCTATATCAATAAGGAATTTTTTTTTTTTTTAAACTCTTATGATATAACTCTATTTATGGTCCCATGTATGTCACAAATTAATAATTTGCTAAATTTTAAAAATATAATTGCCTATGAAGTTTTTTTAAAAAATATAACTTTATTATTATTTTTTTCTTGAAATATAAATTTATGTTAAATCTATCTCTAATTTTTCTTATTGCATTTATAAGTTATAGGGTTAAACTCTAAATTGCAATAAAAAAATTACGAAGTATTGTTGCTACTTTGAGTACTTCCTCGTACGTAACATGTTCCAAAGTTATTGTATTATCCTTAGACTAGTAAAATACAATAAATTTTTAATTAATTAAATGTATATTCATTGAATAGTAAATGTAGTCTAAAAATTAATTATTTTTTTATGATTATGACACTATTAATTTATAGAGATTATATTAATGTTAATTACATTCAATACTCTCTCTCTCTCTACATATATTTATCTCCCCCAAGTTTAAGAATTTGTGGTATCTGTTATTTTTAAGAAGAGAAATTAATAACGCGATTTTAATAGAAATTTGAGTCAAATAAAGGTATAAGAATCTAATTAATTAAAAATCTAAAGGGTAGTGTTAGACCTAGCTATACTTTATTTAATGAAAATATACCATGGCATGAAAACTATCACGGGAGAAAACTACGTAAATGTGAAACTTCTAGACGCGTGTATATATATATATTTTAGACCTAAGTAATTTTCAAGTAGTTTTATTTAGTTAGCTATTCTAATTTTAATTTTTGGGAAGGAGAGGAATATAAAACTAATTTAAACTTGTCCGCCCGATCAATTTTTAAAAAACATAAATTAAAATATATAAATTAATTTAGGCTAGTTTATTCATGTAATTTTCCTAGTTAGTTTGGTATTACTTGTTTAGATAGTATTTGTTTACCTTATCTATTTAGGTCATAGAACCTATATAAAAATGCATAAAATTTCTTGCGAGTCATAAAACTTTAGATAGAATTTGTTTCCCTCACACTGTCCGATTCATCAAAGACAGAAGGAAGAAGATTACGAAGAGAGGCGAATCAGGCGATGCTGAAGCGGAAGCATAAGCTGTAGTGAGTGCTATAATAGTAATACTAAGCCAGCTTCAAGGATTATATAATTGCATATCGTCTACAATTTTCTTTTCTTGACAGCGAAGAAACAAAGAGAACAACCAAAACGTCCTTTACCCTTTCATACCCCTCAAATACTGTGATTTTCCCCCAAACCAAATGGTCCCATCACCACAAACAAGAGAGAAAAAATGTTTATGTTTTTGGGCACTACCCAGATGCCATCCATAACAACCATGATGTCTGTGGCTGCCCCTGCAGCTGCTACATTTATGCTTATTCAATCCAACGCTCGTCAATACTTGCCTGATGAGGTTAGCTCATATTTTGATCAGAACTTCATAAACTTTATTGCAAGAATTTATAGTAACGTTTGTCATTGAAGAATATGAGGATGGCCTCCACAAAAACAAACTCTTTAAAGCGGAAAATCTTTATCTTGAACCCAAAATCCCTCCCAATGTGAATAGAATTAAAATCAACTTGCCAAAGAAAGGAATCCAAAGTTTCGCACCGTGTCCCCTCCTTTCAGCCGAGATTTCACAAGAGGCATAAAGACACTATCTTGGGTATTTACATACTTCATATCTTAAAAAAATCTAAAGAGTTAAGCACGAAAAAGAAAACTTTGAAGCTTTTTACTTTGAGCTCTAATAGGATAAATGATTATACATGGCAATCAGTGAATCTTGATCATCCAGCGACTTTTTATGCATTGGCTATGGATATTGATATGAAGAAGATAATGATGGATGATCTCGAGAGGTTTTTGAGGAGAAAAGACTATTATAGGAGAGTAGGTGAGGCACGGAAACGCGGATGTTTGGGGAATAAATAGAATATTGAAAATGAAGCACCACATGCAATGTAAAAGTTAAATGACTATAAGTTATCCTTGTAAGATACCCGTCCTATATCAGGTACGCCATGACAAAATTAAGGTACTAAAGAAAATATCCATAAGCATCCACCACACGTACTATGTCCATCACCCAAAGAGAATATTTAATCTAGAAAAATCAAACAAGGAATATTTTGTTAAGAAAGAATGGCCAGCTGTCTGTCACGCCTGTAAAAAGTAAAAAAACAGCACGCCAAGGATAATGGTCCTTAACTGTCACGTCTACAACCACTCAGACATCTTTTGTAAAGATATTTTGGACCATTTGCAGCATACAACATGTACACAAAACAATAAATCCTGCCAAATAACCACTTTCTTCCTTCTGAAGTGTGCTTCTGACGGCCCAGAAAACATGATAAAGGTGAAATGTTGAAAATTTCTCAAAAAGGACAATAAAATCACCATTAGAGATGTTCCACGTGGCAGGGTACCCAAGGTATACTATATAAAAGCAATAAGGTTCTATCTTTCTCCTACTTATCACAAACACACACAAAAAAAAGAGGTTGAGATCTTCTTCAACTTCCATCCACCATTTTAGAGAGCTTGCAAGCTCTCATCACCTAAAAAAGACAAAGCAGCTGACTTAAGGTCGGAGTGTGACCGCCGGCCACTGTTGGCTCCACCTCTAACCTCCTTTTGTTGTTTTATAGGCCCAAAGGCGGTTCCCCCCCTTCCCCCATCTGACCTCTCACCATCATCAGCCATTCTCCCACTCTTTTTGATCTCCTTCAAAGCCCTAAAACAGCCCACATACTGTGATTAAGGGAGGTACCCTGAATTCAAAAAAACAAATTCACTGTTTTAGTAAGGTTTTCCCCTTTTTTCTTGCACCCAAAATCTATTTAAAACAATTGGCACCCTCTGTAGGGAGTGCACAAAAAGCCTCTGCAATAGTTGCTAAACTGATTGTGGTGTGTGTTCATAAACCATGACACACAATGTACCCTTTAATGCAATGATGACAGATTTTGCTCAAATGGAAGGTGATAGCAATGAAGAGGCCAATGATCCAGTAAAGAGAGCAGCCCGACCTAATAAGGGCAAGTCCATCAAACAATCTACAGGTGTTCAACTAGATGAAGAGCCCCGTTTCCCAATAATCTTTAAAGAGCTTGCTCATGCTATTTTTTGGGCTATGGGCTCTTAAATACATGAACCAGCAGTTCCAACCACAACTCAAGATGCTCTGCCAACACGAATAGAAAAGGAAATTGTCTCACATTTTTAGGTGCTCGAAGGCAACGAACTAAGGTAGGATCCCTTAAGTACCTTACCTAAGTCACAACCCGCACCCCCAAGGGATGAGCCTTATACGACCTCTAGCTACTCACGCAGTAACTAAGGTACCAAAGGTAACAAACAAGCCTGCGAGGATCTCCGACACAAGTTGGATGCCAAACGAGCTTCTCAAATGAGAGTCGTATCTCAAGTTGCACCTAGGGTACTCCCAGAGTTCTTGAAAAAATAGAACACTTGGAAGCTCAAGTAAAGCTACCTTCTGAAAAATAAAACGTCACTAGTGTTCCAACACCAGTAGGGTACAACTTAGCATTTATTATGGAGATTCAGACAGCAGTTCTCCTGAACACTTTCGCCATGCCTTAGATACCCTAGTATTCAGATAATTTAGATCTGATAGAGCACGCTGAGCTATATCATGATCAAATGCTCATCAAAGGTGTCGACGACAAGGCTATGTGTCGAATGTTTCCTCACACACTCACTAGACTTGCCAAATCTTGCTTCAGATTTTTGAAAGTAGGAAGCATATCCTCCTTAGACCAGCTCTTCACAGAGCTCATTCATAAATTTGGGTGTGTTGCATCAAGGGGCATCCAAGCTTGCCTTTATTAAGCAAAGGGAAACCAAGCCCCTTGCTAACAATATGGCTTGCTTCTACCAAGAAGTGTTGCAGACAGGCACGTTTAGTCACCAACACATGCTGACCTACTTTGGCTAGGAAATTTATGGCGTTTTTTTCAAAAGCGTCACCCTCTCTCATATGGGGAAAATCCACTCTCGAGCCTTACAGTAAATCGAGATAGATGAGGAGTGGCACTTGAAATGGCAAAAGACAAAGTGAAGGTCATGAAAAATAAAGAGAAATCTAAGAAGGCTGAGGTACCACAAGGTAGGATACCCCTCCTACTACCACTTGTCAGACCATCTCAACTATAGCTGAGAGAACCACCACAAAAACCTTGGTATGAATCTTATCAGCCCTTGAACTGCCCTCCAAAATGGATCTTCTACTAGATTCGGGACAATTGCCTACTCTGCCCACCCAAGCCCATGTGTAGGTACCCTAACATGAGGCGTAGCCTGAAGTATTGCGAGTTTCGCGAGGATTTTGATTATAGCACTGTTGAGTGCTTTAGTTTGTGTGAGGAAATCAAATCTCTAATTATTAGTTGGTACCTCAAGGAGTTCGTTGCAAATATGAGACAGGACAGGAAATCTATAAAGCAAGATAAAGGCAACCACGTACCTGATACCAGCCCTGAGCGTGAGGCACCCCCGGGTTCCAAGTAGGGGTGGGTGTTTGGATAAAATTTAGGTTCAGTTCGGGTTAGCCTGTAAAACCTGAATGGGTTAAAAGCCAACACGATCCGTTTTAATTAACCCAAACTAAAATTTAAACCTGATCGGGTTAAGCTTTTAAAATATTAAAAAAAAAAATTCTCTATCTCACTCTCACATCTCGATTTCGCGTTGCCACTCTCTATCTCCTCACACCCTTGGCACTCGCAAACAATTTCTAAATTCTTTCTGTGACAGTAAGTGAAAGCCCAGCTCTAGCCGGCGCCCGAACTGCTGTCCACCTTAGCACCACACTCACCTTCAAAGTGCCTGCAACATGCTCGCAGCTGCAGCCGTTCATCTCACGGCTAACTCACTTCCACATGGCCATATTGCCGACGCCAACAGTTTCACCCCACACAGTACGCTTATAAACCAACTGCTGTCTCTTGACTCTCTTCCATCTCTACCTTGCTTCGGCTCCATCAAGTCATCAAGGTTAGAAATTATTTAATCTTAAGAGTGAGGTTGATCTCTCTTGTCAATGCCATATTATAATTCTGCTAATTGCAAAATTGTTAATGTTCAATCAACTATCAAAGCAATCACCATTGAGTTGTAAATAGTGCTTTTTTAAAGCCAATTTTCTCAGAATGCTTTAATTTATTTAAGTGTATAATTAACTAATTAAGTAGCTGACTAACTGTTACTAAATATGAGTAACCCCAGGAATCCCGATACAAGTCAAATCATTTTTTTAATCATGTGTTGATTAATAGATTTTACATTTTCATCATCATTAGTAGTAGTAATAGTTGCAAATAATTCATAATTATGCTATTTGTTTTAATAACACACACACACACACACAACACAACACACACACATAGAGACATGCTTGTATGACGAACAAAATAGTTAATTTTGACACTAATTAGTTCACAATAACCTTAATTGGTTAATTTAACTCGACGCCATTAATAAACAAGTGACACATATCTGATATAACTAAAAATTTTATTCTTTATGTGAGTTTAAATTTTCTAATTTTATACCGAGTAACTTAGTTGGATTTTATATCTTGATGTCTGAAACAGATGGTTCAGGAGTTCGAGACATCATCAAATCCATTGAATCTAATGAAGTTAATGATATGTCACCAATAGTTACTGAACGCCCAATCTGAATCGAAGAGGAAGAGGAAGAGATCATCGAGGACGACATCAAGACCACCTCATCCAAAAAAGCGATGGCTCCAAGATCAAAGGTGTGGAAGGATTTCAATAGACTGCCTGAAAATTACAATCGATGCAAGTGCAACTATTGTGGCCAAGAATATTCATGTAAAACTATTGATAAGACTAGAAATTTGTCAAACCACTTAAAAAGGTGTTTTGAATATGAAAGCTATCTATAAAATTCAAGCAATTTTAACTCAAGAACTTACTGGTGCTGGGAATGAAGAGGTTGGTCAAGTTGTGGTTAGGGGATTTAATCAGGAGGCTGCTAGAAGGGTAACTGGTAAAATGATTATTTTTTGTGAGAGATCATTTTCGCATGTGAAGAATTCTGGATTCAAACATTTTTGTAGTGTTACATGTCATCAGTTTGTTGTCCCATCTTGTAGAACCTTTATCAAGGATATCCTTGACATTTTTTCAGCTGACAAGGCTTCGTTGAAAAGTTTATTGTGTAATAAGAAGCAAAACATCTGTCTCACTATTGATATTTGGACTTCCACCATGACATCCAGTTATATAGTGATAACAGCTCACTTTATTGACTAAGATTAGCACTTACACAAAAGAGTTATCATTTTTAACATAGTTTCTAATCATAAGGGAGAGACGATTGGTAAGCAACTAGAGAAATGTTTGCTTGATTGGGGTATAGAAAGGGTGTTCACAATCACCATGGACAATGCAAATGCAAATAACATTGTCATTAGCTATTTGAAGGATAAATTGAAGACTTGGAGAGATAATACATTGATGTTGAATGGTAACTATATACATGTACATTGTTGTGCGTATATTATGAATCTTATCATTGATAAAGGGTTAAAAAAGCTAGAAAATAGTATTGTTAGTATCCGTAATGCTATTAAGTATGTTAGATCATCGATTGTGAGATTGAAAGCATTTCAAATTCGTGTGGAGCAAGAAAAGATTTTGGGGTAGAATGGTCAACCGTCTAGAGGAAATGTGGTTTCAGATTGTCTAGCTAGTTAGAATTCCATATATACCATGTTGACAACAACATTGCAGTTTAAATCGGCATTTGATCGAATGGCAAATGAGGATAAGCTTTATAATGCTTATTTTCAGGAAGAAAAAGGTAAAACTAAGAGGAAGTTATGATTAGGATAATGCTCGTTGAATGGTCAGGCTTCTAAGGACTTTTTATGATGTCACACTGACATTTTCTTCTTCTATGAAGGTGACATCTAGTGCTTCCTACAATAAGATATGCAAAGTTAAAAAGGCCTTGAATACAATAGCGAATAACCTTGATCTATACGTTAGTATAATGGCAAGTAACATGAAGGAGAAATTTAAGGAGTATTGGGAGGGCCCTCGAAGATAAATAAGTTGTTGATTGTTGCTTCTGTATTAGATCCACAAGGGAAAATGAAATTTGCAACACTTTGCTTTTATACTTTACAGCAAGGATATTGCAAAATGTGTTAAGATAAAAAAAACATGGTAAAAGATATGTTAAACAAGCTTTTTATAGTGCGAAACACTTAAAACAAGTGCTAGTGCAAGTGCAAGTGCATTTCCAAGTGCATGTACTGGTGTTGGTGCTAGTAGTAGGCTAACTTTTATAGATGACAAAGATGAGACATTTGAGGACTTTTCTCCGAATACATTAAGATAGTTGCTGTTACTAGAGATCACATAAAATTATCAAATGAGTTAGATCTTTACTTGACTGAATTGATTGAATGTCAAGTACCTAATGCATTCGGTGCTCTGTTTGATATTTTGCTATGGTGGAAGTTTAATCGTTTGAAATACCCAACTTTGTCACAAATAGCAAGAGATGTGCTTGTCATTCTAGTATATACTATTGCATCTAAGTCCGCCTTTAGCACGAGAGGTCGTATTTTAGATGAATATAGGAGTTCTATGACTCCTGATATGGTGGAAGCATTGATACGAACGCAATATTGGTTGCGGTCTTCACTTTTTGTGGGTTCAACAACAAACCTTTAAGTGTTGGTTGAGGAAAATGAGTTCATGGATGCTCTTACAGAAGGTATAAATATTAATGATTACTTTTTTTTTAACACTTGTTTATTTTAAGAGTTATTTATTTCAAGTCTTTTTATTTCATGTAGAGCTTCATAAATCAATGCAAGCTGACCATCAAAGTGTTCTAATATGAAGATTTTTTGGTTGCAACAGAAGGTATGTAACTATGTATATTCATTTAGATCAAGCATAATAATCAATTACACAATTAAGGCATAGTCATAGTGCTAGTAATATTAACAATACACATTATCAAGGCATATTGAGTGATTTTACTAAATGTCAATTAATTTTTTTTCATCTTTTTGTAGAATAGACTGATTTGCTTCATTTTCTGTCCATTTTTGCTTGATTTGATTGTTGATGGTTAATTATTGCTAATTTGAAGGTGTTGTCTTGAGTGTTGTTGCCTTGATGGTGTTGGAGATGGATTATTAATGTTGTTTGTCATGTGGAGATGTGTTGAAGGAGATGAAATTATTAATCATGATTGCCATTTTGATTTTCAGATTTGTAATTTCAAAAGTTCTATTGTACTTGACTGCATGTTTTATGTTCTGTTAACTTTAAAAAGACTTGTTAAAACATTGTTAAGGATGCTTGGTAGTTGATATTTGTTGTTAAGGATGTTTGGATTTGAGATTTTAGGATTTTAGGTGGTTGCTAACAAGAATTTATTAGATTAAATTGTTCTAACCAGTTCTAATCCAAACTAAGTCTAATTTTTGGATTGAACTAGACTAAACCGAAATAACCCAAACCAAAATTTTAACCCAAATTACCAACTCAATCCGATCCAAATTATAAACCCGAGCTGAACCGAACCGAATAAAATTCGGTTCGGTTAAGCTTGAGTATGTGATTTTAACTTGATTGGGTTCAATTCTCCAAACTAATCAAGTTGCAACCCAATTCGAAACCTGAACAAACTGAACCGAAATTCGATTTGCCCACCCCAAATCTAATAAAGGAGTTTATGTTTGGGTAATTGCATGCGGACCTACTTCAGCCGGCCAGTCCAGAAGAGTTGTAAAAAATTATGGTAGATCACCATTTTCAGCTCCAACATTAGCCAGGAAATATATTTCAATGACTATGGGGCACCTCAAGTACCCCACCATCCCATTCCAATTCTTTTCATAGAAAAAGGTATCTCGTAACCCCATGACAATGCTTTGGTTATCACATTAAAGCTTGCTACTAGTAAAGTGGCAAGAACACTGGTGGACACGTGCAGTTCCACAGATATTATCTTCAAAAGCACCTTGGATTGATTATGATTGAATCACCAAAAATACCTCTGAACAGATCAGCGAGGTACCCCTTCAATGCTTTATTCTACTGACTAAGCTTCTCATCATCGGACTTGTGCCTTTGAAGTTCACCTCTCAACTTCTCCACTTTAGACCGAGCGTTAGAGGCAGTATTGAGGTCTTGGAAGTAATGACTCAAATAAAAAGTCACCTGTAGCCAGTAAGAGGTACCATAACAAAATGAAAGTAAAGGGTCGCCTGTAGCACTAGTCAGGCCCAACTTATCCGAATCGACACAAGCTTTCCTTCAACAAAATTCTCAAGCAGTGAGAAGAAGGATCCTAATTTTCTTTCACAGGTAGTAGGGGTACCCCTGAAGTTGCTCGCTTTTTAACTAAGCTTATCCACATGAGCAATTTTACCGAATGAACAAGAAAGTAATATCTGAGCTTTTAGGTGGCCCAGTTCACCCCCGAGAAGCGAGAAGGCCAAACGCTCTTCGTAAAAGGATTGGTACCCAAGCCACCCAAGGAGCCACCGTTCATTTGACTTAAAAAAGTATCAAAGTTATCTAAGGGAGGATTTACATCTACTAACTGCCATGTGTAAAGAAAAAAGGTCAATTGCATAAATACTGGAATCCATGGTAAAAAATAAGAAAGAGGGTTATGAAATGTAGAAAACAGAAACAAACACAGGATGAGGAGGGGTATCCCAGGAACATCATCTAGTTATATATGGCCTCTGATAAGAAGCTGATAAGGGGCTTTCATCAGCCAGCCCAGCTTTCTCTAATCTATCCATGGTCAACACGTCATTTTCCCTCTGTAAAGCCCCCTTAACTCTTTAAATGAAATATCTCTCAAGTAATTCCAACCACAACACCTAAAGGCTGGTAAGTACTCTTTACCTTGGCAGGGACAACTGCTCAAGAGTAATTTGGAGATAACTAAACATCTTCTTATAAAAGGACTAGAGGGATATACAGAGTCCTAGATCAATATGAAGGGTTATCCTATTTGTTTTGGGGCGCTCTAGGAATTCATTTTTGTAGGGTGCCTAAAGGTTAACCAAAGAATAAACGTAATACTCAACCCTGATATGCATTAGGTCTCGTAGAGTAGCCCTCCACCCACTTAAAGAGCGCGATTTGTTAGACTTGGAGACGAAAAGTGCGGGAACGATTTTTGGACGTGAGAACCAATGTGGTTAGCCTAGAATAGGGCAAGTGAGGTACCTTTTCTTTCTTACTCAACCATCAATGAATGTGGGTCAAATATCGCCACGTGTCATTCATAATTCTTGTATGAGTTTTTTTTGCCTCAAATACTTTCGTCATAAAGAAACTAGGGGGATGTTGTTTGGGGAATAAATAAAATATTGAAAATGAAACGCCATGTGTCGAGGTGAAGGTTATATGATTATAAGTTATTCTCGTAGGGTACCCGACCTATATCAGGTACATCTGTTAATTAAGCTGGTACACGGGGGAGGATTAAAGTACTAAAGAAAATATCCAAAAGTATCCACCACACGTGCTATCTCCATTTCCTAAAAAGAATATTTAATTTGACAAAATTAAATAAGAAATATGGAAAAAAAAAATGGACAACTAACTGTCACACCTGCAAAAAGCAAAAAGTAGCACGCCAAGGATAGTGGTCCTCAATTGTCATGCCTACACCTGCCCAGACATCTTTTATAGAGATATCATGGACCACCTGCAATACATGCCACATGCACAAAATAACAAACCCTACCAAATAATCGCTTCCTTCCTTCTAAACCATGCTCCTAACTGCCTAAAAAGTGTATAAAAATGAAAAATAATGAAAACATCTCATAATGGACAGTAGAATCACCATTAAATATGTGCCACGTGGTAGCGTACTCAAGGTATACTAGATAAAGAGAATAAGGTTCTATCTTTCTCATACTCATCACAAACACACACAAAAAAATGGGGTTGATGTCTTCTTCAACCTCCAACCACCATTTTGAAGAGCTTGTAAGCTCTCATCACTGAAAAAAGACCAAGCAACTGACTTGAGCATCGAAGTGTGCCCGCTAGCCACTACCGGCTCCATCTCTAACCTCCTTTTATTGTTTTACAGGTCCAAAGGCGCTCTTTCAAACAATCTCCCCCTCATCTGACCTCTCACCATCATCAGCCCTTCTCCCACTCTTTTTCATCTCCTTCAAAGCCCTAAAACAGCCCTCATACTGCAATTAAGTGAGGTACCTTGCATCCTAAAAAATAAATTTGTTATTTCAGTGAGATTTTTTTCCCTTTTCTTGCACCTAAAATCCACTTAAAACAGTGGGTATTTGCTGTTTGGTCCTCCAAGGACCGGGAAATCAAGCTTTATTGCTGCCATGGCTAATTATCTCAATTTTGATGTTTATGATTTGGAGCTGTCTAGCGTGGAGGGAAAGAAACATTGAAGGAAGGTATTGATTGCCACAGAGAATAAGTCCATTCTGGTTGTGGAGGACATTGACTGTTGCACCGAGTTGCAGGACAGAAGTGCACAGGCCAGAGTTGCAAGCCCTGATTGGCATAGTCCAAGAGGTGATCACGTAATTTTATCACCCTATCTTTCTTTCTTTACCAAGTGATCCTTAATCTATGTTTAATACTAGGATTTATAGATGCTGCAAATCAGGAATTTGATTTTAATTGTAGAGAGGATTTTAGAAACTTTTTTGTAATTTTGTCAATACGTAGCTAGAACCAGAGGATCTGAAACTTGTCGATGCCACCAGCCCAAAATATTCTGGTTAGATTTTAGGTGACTGGTTCCGGACAGTAATTGTGAGATACTGAGAGAGTGATAAAGAGATTTGAAGCTCTAAATTATCCTACATAAAGTGGTTCCTCCAGATACTCTTCCAATAGGATTCCAATTTTTGGATTACTAATTCCTAGAGCAGAAACAATAGGAAGTAGGAGGGACGACATAATCGAGTAGTCCATTTGTTACATTTTCCTTCAAAATATGATGCTCGAACTAGTAATATGGTTCTTAAGGTTGTTCGAATCAATAAATCCTATATACATGCATGGCTTAATCATGTTTTTTTTTTCTCAATTTCAAATCACCTTATCAGGATTGTTAAACTTCACAGACGGACTGTGGTCAAGCTGTAGCGCTGAGCGGATCAGTATATTCACAGCCAACCATAAAGATACGCTTGATCCGGCTTTGTTGCACCTTGGCTGTATGGATGTGCACATCCACATGCACAGTGCACTCCATGTGGGTTCAAAATTCTGGCCTCCAACTACCTTGGGATCACAGAGCATCTGCTTTTCTCGGAGATTGAAGAGTTGACAGAGCAAACAAAGGTGACTCCAGCAGAAGTAGCTGAGCAGCTGACGAGGAATAAGTCACCTGAAATTGCGCTACGTGGCCTACTTGAGTTTCTTAAGATGATGAAGACGGGCAATGATGAGAGAGATGCTAAAGAAGCAGAACAAAGAGCAATGGAAGCAATAAATATTCAAGAACTTGATGAGGAAACCAGTGAAGGAAAGAGTCAACACATGATAAAGATTCAGTAAATTTTTATGGTGGTTTACAACAAGAGGTAGCTAGTTTGTAGTTAAAATTGAGGACTTATTTCAGTTATCTATAGCATTTACATAACTGGGTAGTTTCTTTCAATTGAAAAATTTCTGACTTAGTATCTATGAAAATGCATATTTTTGCTGCATTGTGTAATGATCAGAGATTATCAAGTAACTTGGAGAAGAGGCCACAGGTCATTTTATTTTGCTTAGCAATGCTGGATCAATATTATTGCTCCCTATGTCAGTTATAAATATTCGTTGTTTTTCAACATTATAGGTACAGCTCTGAGAGACTTCTACGTACAAATCATCATTGATAATACAATCTACTGATTTATTTGCTCTCTTTGTAAATGTACAAAGTGTGGAAAATTTCTTAGATGGGAATCAATTCTCACAGTTTAATAATCCATTTTAACCAATATGTTAAGTTCTGCTTGATGTAGTTTATCAATTCTTCTTATTAACCAATTTGCCTTATTTCTCCCCAACCGACTTATATTGTGGCTTTCAAAGTAAATGAGTTGAAATGAAGGTTCACAATATTAATGCTTGAAAACTTACTCAAGAAGGACCATTTATTGTTTTGTTTTATTGTTTTGTTTTATTGTTTTGTTTTATTGTTTTGTTTTATTGTTTGGTTTTCTAGCTAAATTTTAAAGACGGGAATCTATGTACACTTTTTGCTTTACATCTTCAACCTTTGAAGTTGTTTCAGGACACCTTCGCTGAGAAGGAAGCATTTTATAGTGGAATTCTAAAGTAGTGTTTCCCACGTCTCAGTCAACTGAGGTCTAAGCAGCAACCAACACATTCTCACACTCATTCTCACTCCAACATTGTTAAAAACTCACCACTGTCTTTCATTTTTCTCACAAACCAAACAGCCCCAGTTACCTGCATCATCGAGCTCAAAAAATCCATATTTTTCTCTCAAACCAAACATCCCCAGTTCCCAAAAAAAAAAAAAAATGTTTTTTGACACTACCCAACTGCCATCAACGAGGACCATTGTATCTGCAGCTGCCTCTACAACAGCTACATTTATGGTCATTCGATCCATTGCTCGTGATTACTTGCCTGGTGAGGTTCAATCTTACTTTGCTCTGAAGCTCAGAGATTTTATTGCAAGGTTTTCTAACGAGTTAACCTTTGTCATTGATGAATATGATAATGGCCTCAACCGAAACAAGCTCTTTAAAGCTGCAAAGCTTTATCTTGAACCAAAAATCCCTCCTAATGTGAAGAGAATCAAAATCAATTTGCTAAAGAAAGAAACCAATCTTTCACTTTCTGTTGAGAAAAATGAAGAGATTGTTGATGTCTTCAATGGGGTTCACGTAAAATGGAAGTTTGAGTCAAAACCAACCCCATCTGAGGTTATCAACAATAGGCCCTTTGCTAGTCGTTATAGCGTTAAAACTAATGCTACATCCTTTGAGTTGAGCTTTCACAAGAAAAATAAAGACTTTGTTTTAGGTACCTATATACCTCATGTCTTGACGAAGTCTAAAGAAATAAGGCAGAAAAAGAAAACTTTGAAGCTTTTTACTTTGGGGTCTCAATCAAGAGTGATGAGTGATAAATCAATATGGCAACCGGTGAATCTTGATCATCCGGCGACTTTTGATACATTGGCTATGGATTTTGATATGAAGAATATGATAAAGGATGATCTCGAGAGGTTTCTGCAGAGGAAGGAGTTTTATCGAAGAGTAGGCAAGGCGTGGAAACGTGGGTATTTACTGTTTGGTCCTCCAGGGACTGGCAAATCAAGCTTGATCGCGGCCATGGCTAATTATCTCAAGTTTGATGTCTATGACTTGGAGTTGTCCAATCTTCGGGGAAATAATGATTTAAGGCATATATTGATTGCCACAGAGAACAAGTCCATTCTGGTTGTGGAGGACATTGATTGTTGCATTGAGTTGCAGGACAGGCTTTCACGTGCAAGGGCTAAAAATCCTGACTTTTTCATATCAGGATATGAACAACAAAATCAGGTAATCTTATCATCCTACATTTTTTATTTAACTTAATAATTCTTGATACTGTAAAACGATCAGCACCGTACGTGTTTTTAATTGTCCATAGTGAAAATGGATCATGCTGTATACCTAAGCTAAGCCAGTCCAGGTTTAACACCAGGATATAAGTTAGCAAATCAGGAAATTTGTTCTGTTATTTTTTGTATTCATTTACATGGTTTTTAGAAGTTTCTAGCGATTTTAATTTCCTAGTTCTAGGATAGCAAAGATATGCACATGAGAAACTGTAGAATGTTGCTCGTATATAGACAAAGTTCAGCCATCTAAAAACTAGTGTTATGCTATGCTTCACCAGGTAATGGTTTGGACTTGTAAAATGGCTAAGGCTGTTCTTATCAACAAAACATATATATATATATATCCCTGACTTCGCCACATTTCTTTTCCTCCCTTTTTTCAGTATCATATAACCTTATCAGGACTGTTAAACTTCATCGATGGATTGTGGTCAAGTTGTGGAGATGAGCGGATCATAATATTCACAACTAATGATAAAGAAAGGCTTGACCCTGCTTTGTTGCGCCCTGGTCGCATGGACGTGCACATTCACATGTCCTACTGCACTCCATGTGGATTCAAAATGCTGGCCTCCAACTATCATGGGATCACAGAGCATCCACTTTTCATGAAGATTGAAAAGTTGATAAAGACAGCAAAGGTGACTCCTGCGGATGTAGCTGAGCAGCTGATGAGGAATGAAGCGCCGGAATTTGCACTAAGTGGCCTCATTGAGTTTCTTGAGACTAAGAAGAGAGCTAACGATGATAGTGAAGCCAAAGCAGCAGAGGAGAGAGCTGTGCAAGCTAAGCAGAAACTTCTCGATATCTGCAAAGAGTAATAAATGAGACAAGCTAAAGATTCAGTAAATTTTATGAGACTTGCTAGAAGCAGTAGTTTATGGAGTTCGTAGTACTTTTATCTATAACATACGTTCCGGGGCAGTTTAATTTCCTTGAAAACTTACTTTTGGTGACAGGGTTTGGCTTGGAATCTTGCTTTCATTTCATTTATGAAAGTGATAATATCTATGACTTTATATATAAATGAAGAGTCTGGTTGGTGTCATTTTGTATGAATTCTCTATTTGTTCTCAAAACATTGTTGCTATAATTATTATGGGCACAGCTTTGAGAGCCATCTTTGATTGAGATGATAATTAAGAAAAAGTTTGATAGTACTGATGCCTGAAAAAAGGAATAAATATGTCGAAGGAATTAATGAAGAATATAATTAAAAATTGAATTTACAAAAATTCATAATTATCCACTTAATTATGACAATTAAGCAGAAGCAGGATCAAATCTTAACTTTCCAACTAACTACTTGCCACTAATTCAACGTGATCTATTTTGTAACTAAGAATTTCTCCCAATTACCAGCTACTAAACAAACTCATCTTTCCTCCTTTAGATCAAATAAATCAGAAGGATGGAACAGATTATGATAAGTTATAGATTACCGTTAGATAATTAAAAAAATCAACAATATTAATAAAATCTGATCATCTAACGGTGATTAAACTGTAAGCTACTGTACTACAAAGTGCCCGCCAAAAACCGAGGAATTGGTATTAATAAAAATAATAATAATAATGAAAAAAAATTAAGAGCGACCAAAACCCATAAATTAAAAGCCCTACTTGGTATCATTTTTCTTTACCACCTTGAAACCCCATCTTTGTTTTACATTTTTTCATGGAAACCAAACAACCCCAGCAGGAAAAAATGCACGACAAGAAGAAGTTTTTTAGCGAAACCCGAATGCCATCCACGACGACCATGGTATCTGCAGCGGCTTCTGCGGCAGCCACGGCTATGGTCCTTCGATCCATTGCTCAAGCTCTGTTGCCTTATGAGGTGAGAGCCTCCTTTGGTCTTAAACTGAAGGATTTCTTTTCAAGATTTTCAAATGAGTTGACCTTGGTCATTGAAGAATTTGATGATAGCAGCATTAACCAAAACGAGCTCTTTAAAGCTGCAAAGCTTTATCTTGAACCCAAAATCCCGCCCTATGTTAAAAGAATCAAAATCAATTTGCCAAACAAGGAGACCAAGATTTCATCTTCCGTTGAAAAAAATGTTGAGATTGTTGATATCTTTAATGGGATTCAATTAAAATGGAAGCTTGGTTCAAAACAAGTCCAAGAACCGGTGTTTGAGTCCGTGTTTCATTTTCTACACATTCAGGACAAACCTCTCGGTAAATCAGAAGTTAGATTCTTTGAGCTGAGTTTTCACAAGAAGTATAAACAAATAGTCTTGGATAGTTACATACCTCATGTGTTGAAGAAATCTGAAGAAATAAGTGAGGAAAAGAAAACTTTGAAGCTTTTTACTTTGAAGGATGGAAATTCGCTGAGAGGAGATGTATGGCAGTCTGTGAATCTTGATCATCCAGCCACGTTTGATACAATGGCAATGGATTTTAATGTGAAGAAGATGATCATGGATGATCTTGAGAGGTTTCTTAAGAGGAAAGATTTTTATCAACGAGTAGGCAAGGCATGGAAACGTGGGTATTTGTTGTTTGGTCCTCCAGGAACAGGGAAGTCAAGCTTGATTGCTGCCATGGCTAATTTCCTCAATTTTGATGTCTATGACTTGGAGTTGTCTGCTCTTCTTAGGGGGAATATGGATTTGAGGAATTTGTTGATTGCCACAGAGAACAAGTCCATTCTTGTTGTGGAGGACATTGATTGTTCCATTGAGCTGCAAAATAGGCATGCACAGGCACTGGCTGTGAATCCTATGGTTTCTAATATGAATTATATGGCAAGACCAGGAATTAATCAAGGCCCTCAGGTAATTATTTCTTTCTTTAACTTGATGATTCTGATTATTCCTGATTGATGTGATCTGGTAAGAAACTTAGTTCTATATTAGCGTTCGCTATCATGTTTTTAATTGTCAAAAGTAACTCAAGTCAAGTCTCTTGATAGCTAACTTAGTCTATGTTTAAACCACAATGCAAGTTGTGAACCAAGAATTTGTTGTAGTATTTCTGTGTCAGGTTACATGATCTTCATTTAAAGTTTTCTTAGTGATTTGCAACTGGGCAGACTCAGAGAGGTTTTAAACCCTGTGGCTGGAAACCAGCAGCAATAACAATATCCTTGTTCAAGGATTAGCAAAAGTTTGCACTGCTGGCAACTAGCTTGAAATCGCATGGACAATATGATGAAGAGCTGTAAAGCACCATAGTTTTAGATCTCTAATTCTCGGAGTTGACACAATAGGGAAAAAAGAGAGGCAAAAGGTCCCACTACGATTTTTTATGCGAGTCACATAGTCATTGGAGGTCTTCCTGAAACCCTGCATGTTCAGAGGTCATATAAGGCAGTTCTGTGAGAAAGAATTCTCACTAGTATTAGTCTCTCAAAAGTGATTCAAAAGCTTTCTTACTTGTTTTGCTTATTCTCCTTTCAATTTTAAAGGCATATCATATATAACATTGTTTGAGCACATGTTTATGATTTATACATGTTGAATTTTGTCTGTGACCAATAATGCTCAGGCAAGATTGTTCACCAGTCAAAGTTGTTAAATTATGCTTCACAGGACAATGGTTGGACTTGTAAAATGGCTCCTGCAGATTTTCCTTTTTCAATAGTACCTATACATGTAGAACCAGATTACATGATTTTCTGTTTCAGGTGACCCTATCAGGATTGTTAAACTTCATAGATGGATTATGGTCAAGTTGTGGAGATGAGCGGATCATAGTGTTCACAACCAATCACAAAGAGAAGCTTGACCCTGCTTTGTTGCGTCCTGGTCGTATGGATGTGCATATTCACATGGCCTATTGTAATCCAGGTGGGTTCAAAATGCTGGCCTCCAACTACCTTGGGATCACAGAGCATCCATTCTTCTCAGAGATTGAAGAGTTGATACAGAAAGTAATGGTGACTCCTGCTGATGTAGCTGAGCAACTGATGAGGAGTGAGGTGCCTGAAGTTGCACTTAGAGACCTAATTGATTTTCTTAAGATCAAGAAGAGGGAAAAGGATGAAAGTAAAGCTAAAGAAGTAAAAGAAGAGAGAGCGGGGGAAGCAGAATTGAATGGAAAGCCAGTGGCGCAAGTGGGGACATGCTAAAGATTCAGTAGATTGTAGGGAAGTCTTCAAGAAGCAATGTTTTGTGATCAAAATAGGGTACATTTCATTTCAGAGGCCAAAGAAAGTCTTACGTAGGATGTTCAAATAAAATTACATCAGAGTCACAAATCATACTTGAATATGTTCTATTATGACAATGAATTCGAATCATCAGATGATTAATGACCACCATTTTTTCCCCTTCTTTTTGGGGGGTTTTGCAAGAGTTATCCTTTTATACTTTATTCATCTTAATTAACCTTTTCTATGTCCTAAATTTTCAGAAATTATTTTAGGATTCATCGGTTGAATAGATTTGTATCTCCCAAGGTTAACATTATTATGCTTGGAGCTTCTTTAGTATGATTTATTTAATTGACATAAGTTTTTATTTAATTCTATAAGCTCTTTTCAAAATTTTTAGTATTATTTGATTACATTTTAGATAGAGCTTTTAAAGATTTAATAAGCTATTTTGTTTCTACTAGTAATAAGTTTAAATTTTAGACTTTTAGGAATAGGGGTTGTAGAATTTTTTAAAAAAAGTTAAATTATCTTTAATTTATTTCATAATCTTATTTCGCTTCTTTCATAGTATAGTTTAAAAAAAATTATCTATTAAAGTGATTTTATAATTTTTTTTAAAAAAAGTTCTCATCAATAACTAAACAACTCAAATATTTTTTTTTATATAAAATCTCTACTTGTAAAAGTCCTACAAATAAAAACTCTACTTCAATAAATTTTATTTGATGAGCAGTATCAAATTGAGCATTAGTCTAATTTGCATGGTGCAAAGGAATGTAATAATATATAATCTTGATACGGTACTTGTTGAAATAGGTTCTAATCCTTGTCGAAAAGGAATCAATGGGAAATGAATCCTTGCTTCCTTATGATACAAAATTCCTAAAATTGTTAGGACTTATTTTTGTTTTGTTAAAGATAACACTTGTCCGATTAAGAGACTAGAAATCCTACTCCTTGTAAAGTTTTAATTCTTTCTCGTTTAGGCTTAGAGTACTCACTGTATATGGGTGAGGTATCGGCACCCTTGCTATATTGTTTCTTAGGGTGAGAAACAGAACTACCAACAAGTACTGTATCTTGTTAATTTTCCCACTTCAAAACCCCATATATTTTTTTCTTTCCCAGAAACCAAACAGCCCCACGACCCAAAGAAGAAAAATAAAAAGATGGTTTTTAACATTATCAAAAGGCCATCCGTCACAGCCATAGTATCTGCTGCAGCTTCTGCCGCGGCCACAGCTATGGTTATTCGGTCCATTGCTCAATAGTACTTGCGTAACGTGGTTAGAGGCTGCTTATGCGTACAACTCGAAGCTCTTATGGCAGGATATTCTAATGAGTTAACATTAGTCATTAAAGAATACGCTGATGGCCTTAGCCAAAACAACCACTTCAAAGCTGCAGAGCTTTATCTTGAACCCAAAATCCCACTCTATGGAAAAAGAATCAAAGTCATCTTGCCAGATATGGACACCAAGATTTCGTGCTCCGTAGAGACAAATGATGTGATCGTTGATATCTTTTATGGGGTTCAATTAAAATGGAAGTTTCTTTCGAGACCAGCCCCACGAGAGGTGGCTCGTAATCCGGACCAGTACAGGGTTAAAGATAAGAACAAATTCTTTGAGCTGAAATTTCCCAAGAAGCATAAGCAAATGGTCTTGCATGCTTACATTCCTCATGTGGCGAATGTATACAAAGAAATAAGCAAGCAAAAGAAGACTTTGAAGCTTTTTACTTTAAAGGACAGGATGCATGGAGGGAGAGACATATGGCGATCGGTGAATCTTGATCATCCAGCCACTTTCGATTCACTAGCAATGGATTCTGATATGAAGCAGATGATAATCGATGATCTTGAGAGGTTTGAGAAGAGGAAAGAGTTTTATAGAAACGTAGGCAAAGCATGGAAACGCGGGTATTTGTTATACGGTCCTCCAGGAACAGGGAAGTCCAGCTTGATTGCAGCCATGGCTAATTATCTCAATTTTGATGTTTACGAATTGGAGTTGACCACTGTCAGGGAGAATATGGAGTTAAGCAATGTGTTGATTGCCACAGAGAACAGGTCCATTCTTGTTGTGGAGGACATTGATTGTTCCATTAATTTGCAAGACAGGCATTCACGGGCAAAGGCTGTGAATCCTGTGAACGCTAATGTGATCAAACCAGCAACTAATGTCAATCAAGAACCTAAAGTGACCTAATCAGGATTGCTAAACTTCATAGATGGATCATGGTCGAGCTGTGGAGATGAGAGGATCATAATATTCAGAACTAATCGTAAAGATAGACTTGGCCCTGCATTGTTGCGACCCGGTCGTGTGGATGTGCCCATTCATATGTCCTATTGCACTCCATGTGGCTTCAAAATGCTGGCCTCAAACTACTTTGGCATCACAGAGCATCCACTCGATCCTCTCAGAGATTGAAAAGTTGATAGAGAAAACGAATGTGACTCCAGCAGATGTAGCTGACCAGCTGATGAGGAATGAGTTACCCGAAATTGCACTTAGAGGCCTAATTAAGTTCCTTAAGATTAAGAAGACGGAAAATGATGAAAGGAAGGCCAAAGAAGCAAAAGTAGCCAGAACAGAGAAAGCACAAAATTGAAGGGAAAGCCGATGGCATATATAAGTCAAGACATGCTAAATATTCAGTATACTGGGTCTGTTAAAAAAATTATTGGATACGTGGGTAAAATATGTTCAATAATATATAGAGAGAGAGAGAGAGTTTTTTTTTTTTTTTTACCCCATCTAATCTTGTTATCATGCATGAAATTAATTTTGTTTATGACTACGTCCATGAAATTTTTTATCTGGATGCCTGATGCAGCGGAAGTTATATTTCAAAATATTTCATTATTTGAGAGAATACCGGAATAAATGAATAATTTAAATTCACGTTGATTCAAAGAATACTACGAATTTAGGGGTTAAAATTCGTTGATTCTACCGAGAATTAACTAAATTCAAATACTCACACAGAAATTTAAAAACTGAATATATTATTGAACTCAAAAATCTATCTTCAAAGGCTATAAGAGATGCTATTTATCTTAGTAGTAATTATCCTAAATCACGTAGTAAAAGTAAAATAAAATCCTAAATTAAAAAAGAAAATAAAAGTCTTAAACCATAATTAATAAGGAAATTAATCCTAGTATAATATTGACTCATAATCTGCGCATCAGTGCTTTTGCTTCTCAAATAATATCATGAAATGGTTTAGGAGATGATTTGAATGGTTAGAATTAGACAATTTTAAAAAAAAAATATCAAAAAAAGAAAGGTATTTTCTAATACCTCTCTTTTTCTTATCAACATTTCCCTTTTCTTTTCTAATCCTGTGTATCCAGTTCCGTCTACCAGGTCTTGAACCATAGTGGCTACGGTATCTGGGATAGTAATCCATCCATCAAGGCCAAGGAGACCCGGTGGCCCATTCTATAAGAGCATATCCTATATCAAAACATTTACACTTTGCACACCCTATTCAAAGATGAATTGATCAATGCGCATTACCCAACTCAAAAGGAAGGTATTTTATAATACCTCTTATTTTGATTTATTAATTTCCTGCTTATCTTCAATGCATCTTCTGTGTATCTGAATCTACCAAGTCTTGAACCCTGGCGGCAAACAAATGCCCAAATAGCATACTCGCCACCAAGGGCACATGTAGACTTGGTGACAAAATGATCTTCAAGCTAAAATTTTAAATTCTCGCAAAGGGATGGCAATAGACTGAGATAGGGATAGGGAGGTTTACCTAATTTTTCACCTTATTAAAAAATTTTATTTTTATTTCCTATTCTATTCCCTAATAAATTTAGTGGGGATGGGGATGAAGAATTTTCATGTGAGAAATATTTTCCCCACCCCATTCCTCATTTATTTATTTTATAATAAGTATAAATACATAATTTCAATAAATTAAAGATTTAAATAAAATCATCACCATATTATAAAATATTTAAATTATTAAAAAAACTCTAAAAGTTCGAAATAATATCTTAAAATGTTATCAAAATTTAAAAAATGTTTAAAGAGACCAGCACCTTAAGAGAAAAAAAACATAATAATAATTTAGAGTAGAATAATAATTATATTATAGAGTTTTCTTTTAGTTATAATTTATTTATATTATGTAAAAAAAAATTATTAACCAACATTATAATTGATAAAATAAAAATTATTAAATAAAAATTAAAAATATTTATATATAATGAAGATCGGAGTGGGGGTAGGGTAGGGAGTACAAAATTAAATTCCATTCTATTAAAAATTTAAAAATTATTTTTCTCTCATTCTCTATTTTAATCTTTAAAAATTATTTAAAATTTATTAGGGAATCCCATAAAATTCTAAACTTATAAAACATTTTATCATCCGTACGGAGAATACAAGAAGTTCAGCCCAGCAGCTGGCATTTACAAACGTTAAAATCTCAACTACTTTTTGAAATTTGAAGGCATCATTCAAATTGATTTGCTAACTTGTCCTCTAGGTTGGAATATGTGACTCGATTGTAGCTTGACCTCAGTTATTAATTATTGGGACCTTGACTTGCATAGAGTACGAAACAACTGAGCGTCCAAGTCTTTGGTCTCGTTAAATTAAAAGATTTTGGAGTAACTCTTATTGTAACTCAATTCACAATTAAATTTTTGGGAGAATTCAAGCCTGCCAAGTTTCCCTTCCATAAAATCTTACCTCATTTCAACACTTATGTTTCTTCTTACCTTAATGTTATAATAATACCTTCTGCTTAAATTCACAACATAATTAGTTTTTTTCATTTTTTAAAAATTTCCACAAATGATTTTAGGATTCACTGGTTGAATATATTTGTAAAATAATAATAATAATAATAATAAGAAGAAGAAAAGGGACGCCGGTGAATAAGAAAGCTCATATGAATTCTTTGTGAGGGGGGAGACCAAGTATTAGACAATTTCCACAAAGAAATTAGTCTAAACGCTTTTAAATTAAAGACTACGAAGTTGTTGAGAAGGTTCACTAACGTATTGAAAAAAATGACCCTTAATTCATTTCATGCATTTCCTACGAAGTATTAAAAGTCAAGGCGACTTCTTCACGCGCATCGAAAGATTTGACATAGAAGCCCATTTTGCACTCAATGCTAGCCACTGGCCACCGCCCACAAAGTCGCCGTCAAAATAACCCATTTTGTACGAAGCTGTTAAGGAAAATTATTCTTAATAACAAAAAATTAATATTCACTAAATTTTTATGGCATTTAACATAAGAACATAGATTTTCTATATGTTTTAATTTCAAATACATCCGTAATTTCTATTATAGTGAGTAAATTAACTGTTAATTTATATTTACAGTTCAAAAATTGACCTTGGCCTTGTTTGATATAAAAACTAGGTAGTTATTACTTAAACTTTATAACATTCAAGTGTTTTGCTAAACACGAGTTGTTGTGTCTTATAAGTTAAGTTGATTTAATCTATAATTTATATGATAAAAAATCTATAAAATTTTTATTATTTTTATCAAAATTATTATTTAAAAATCATATTACTACACACCATTAAATCTTATTATATATATATATTCGTATAGCACATGAATACCATATATTTTTGCATTTTCTCCCTCAAATTCATATCTCCTCCTTGTTTTTTTTTTTTTTTTTTCATTTGTATCCTTGCCTTTTAAAATTAATAACACGTGGCACGTGTAATAATGAGCGGTCTAATTAAATTTTTTATTATTAAATCTCATGTTAACTATTAAACTTTCTTATTTAATAGTTAAATCTTAAACACTTATTTTTAAATGAGTCACATGTCATTAAATCCTTAAAAATCAAGGACACATCAAAAAATATTGATAAGGTGAGAACCTAAATCTAAAACTTAGGTATAAAAAGAATAGAGGAGAGATAAAATTGAAATTAAAAAAAAATTAAATATTGAAAGGAAATGTTTAAGATTTAACATAAATATTAGAAAACTCAATCTTAATCATTCATATTTTATTTGCTACAGGTTTATTAGATCATTAAAAGTTATTCAAGGAGGAGGAAAAAAAAAAAAACAAAAGAGACAATGAGAGAATCCAAATCCGCCTCCCTCGCCTTCCTTTCATTGACATCAACCCCATTATATATTTCTTCCTCAAACTCATCATCTAAATGAAAAACAAGCAAAAGAACCCATAAATCAAAAACCCTCCTTTCACCTCAAAAAACCTTTTTTTTTTCTTTTTTTCTTTTTTTCTTTTTTCTCCCTTTCCCCTCACCAGCAAAAAGAGCAAAAAAGATGTTTACCCAAATGCCATCAACCACCACCCTAGTATCCGCTGCAGCTTCTGCAGCAGCCACCGCTATGGTTATTCGATCCATTACTCATGATTACTTGCCTTTTGAGGTTAGAGCCTACTTTGCTGTAAAACTCAAATCTCTTTTTGCAAGATTTTGTAATGAGTTGACATTAGTCATTAACGAATACGATGATGGCCTTAACCAAAACACGCTCTTTAAAGCTGCAAAGCTTTATCTTGAACCCAAACTCCCACCCTACGTTAAGCGAATTAAGATCAACTTGCCAAACAAGGAAACCAAGATTTCATGTTCTGTTGAAAAAGATGAGGAGATTGTTGACGTCTTTCGTGGGGTTCAATTAAAATGGAAGTTTGCTTCAAAACAAGTCCCTACAGAGGTGGTTCATCATCCAGACCATTACAACCCTGTGGTGAAATCCGAGGACAGATGCTTTGAGCTGAGTTTTCACAAGAAGCATAAGCAAATGGTCATGGATAATTACATTCCTCATGTATTGAAGCAATCTAAAGAAACAAGCACGCAAAAGAAAACCTTGAAGCTTTTTACTTTGAGGTATGATAGGATGCACGGGATGAGAGGAGATGTATGGCAATCAGTGAATCTTGATCATCCGGCCACTTTTGATACGCTGGCGATGGATTCTGATAAGAAGCAGATGATAATGGATGATCTTGAGAGGTTTGTGAAGAGGAAGGAGTTTTACAGAAATGTAGGCAAGGCATGGAAACGCGGGTATTTGTTGTATGGTCCTCCAGGGACAGGGAAGTCAAGCTTGATTGCAGCCATGGCTAATTATCTCAATTTTGATGTCTATGACTTGGAGTTGACTAATCTCAGAGGAAATATGGAGTTAAGGAATTTGCTGATCGCCACAGAGAATAAATCCATTCTTGTTGTTGAGGACGTTGATTGTTCCATTGAGTTGCAGGATAGGCTTGTAAAGGCAAAAGCTATCAATCCTGTGGACTCTCCCATAACTAATCTTAATCAAGTACCTCAGGAAATTTTATTTTATTATCTTAAGATTCTCAAGTCTTTTCTTTTTAATAGAACCTATATGCTTACATAACTTGATCGCACATTTTATTTTCCTCGATTTCAGGTGACCTTATCTGGAATGTTAAACTTCATAGATGGACTGTGGTCGAGCTGTGGAGATGAGCGGATCATAATATTCACGACTAATCATAAAGATAGGCTCGACCCTGCTTTCTTGCGCCCTGGTCGTATGGATGTGCATATTCACATGTCCTATTGCACTCCATGTGGGTTCAAAATGCTGGCCTCAAACTACCTTGGAATTACCGAGCATCCACTTTTCTTGGAGGTTGAAGAGTTGATAGAGAAAGTAAAGGTGACTCCTGCTGATGTGGCGGAGCAATTGATGAGGAATGATTTGGCCGAAACTGCACTTAGAGAGCTAATTCAGTTTCTTGATATAAAGAAGGGGGAAAGTGATGAAAGTAAAGCTAAAGAAGCACAAGAAGAGAGAGCAGAGGAAGCAGAGAGTGTTCGAACAATTGAAGCTTAAAATCTTGCTGTCATGCATTTGATATATTCTATGCTGTCCGAAAATTTTATTTGGGTGCATCTGCTTTTACAATAAGATCATCAAATGATTTAGGAGCAAATTGTGATACGCTTGCTTATAGCATTACAAAGGAAATAAAGAAATACAAAAGAAAGGTATTTTAGAATACCTCTTTTTATATCATTTTTTTTTTCCTTCTTCTTTGATGTTTCTTCTTCTACCGTCTCCACCAAGTCTTGAACCTTGGTGGCTTAGATTATTACAAAGATAGCAATCCAACCACCAGGGCAACCGGGAGACGGTAGACACATTTTCAAAAGTTATTTTTTAGCTATGCTAAGGCATTTAGCCCTTGTTTCCTAACACAACATCTAAAAAATAAATAAATAATAAAAGATTTTTTCCATGCCATACAAAATATCAATACAACATAATTTTTTTTTTTTTTAAAAAAAAGGGGAGGTATTTTAGAATACCTCTTATTTGGTTTCTTCTATGCTTCTCTTTCTCTCTCTCTACCAGGTCTTGAACCCTGGCGGCATACAAATCCCATCTGGCATGCTTGCCACCAAGGGAACAAAGAGACCTGGTGACAAAATTTTCCCCAAAATAGATCTTGTCACAGTAATTTGCATTAGGCATCATGACAGACCCACCGTAAAAGCAGTACTTCCAATAGTGGTGTGGCATGTCTGCAGCTGTGGGCCATAAACTCCACCCTCTCTTACGCAGTGACATTAGAAAGACCTTAACGTATCAAAAGGTCTTCCACAAACTTTTCAAGTAGAAGCAATTCTAATGAAGAATGACTAGTGAATGTGATTGGTTTATCACACATAAGGCTTCCAACCAGATAGAAAAGCAATAAATGGGAAAAACAAAGTAGATCCAAGTTTCCAAATCTCTTTCAAAAAGAGCGTTCGAGATTTTGAGCAGTAAGCACATACCGTGATAGTTTTCACATAACAAGGGAAAATGAAAGTCAAAAAACAAGAAAATACAAATATCCTAAATCACCTTAGAACCACTGACTCTTATGGACTAAAGGATTCTCGCTTACTACATATGCACTATTTAAAAGTTTATCCAACAAGCAGATTTTTATTTGGCTATTTGTATAAAACTCTGCATTGACACATGCCTCCAGTAGCGGTGCCTGCAATATTATATAGAAAAACACAACACAGCGTCAGTTTTCGAAATTAATTTTGTTATAAGCTCTAGACTACTTAAAACACACAAGGTGTAGCCAAGAACATGGAAGCTCCTAAAATACAACACCACTTATGGTTCAAACTCAAGTTCACTTCATACTGAACCATAAGGCTTTATGAAGGATGCAGTTTGGTTTTCACAAAACCTTGGAACTTTCCAACAAGAGGTCAAAAAAGGGAGTACATAGTGGCAAATCTCCAATAGTATGCACTTTATGATTCAAACATCCAACAAGGACACCAAGATTTTCCATTTGATGATGATATATATGCCTAAATTAAACAAGAAGAGAATCCACACCAAAAGTTTACAATACAGTGACATGCAATGGATTTTGCACACACTATCAAACATCGCCCAAATTGAAACAAATGAAACTTAGTGAATGTTAAGAGGATTCAAAGAGGGAAAATAAATCAATAAATAGAAAAATTGAGTGATATACTTGCCTCAAAACTTGGCAATTATTGCCTAGGAGGGACCAGAGTCTGTTACTGAACCTATAAGAGAGATCTATACCGCCATTTTCATTTCTATTTTCTGGTGAGGATCATAACCTATAAGTTTGAAATCCTCTGCTACAAAAGAATCTATATCTTTCTTCTCAGGATTGATCTTCAAAATCTGCATTACAACATGGTAAGAAAATATATACCATAGGGTAAAATGAGGAAAAAAAGTATTCAAGTACACCTTTTCCATCTATCATCATCATGAGTTAATAATTGAGTCATCACAGTATGTCTATAATTATACTTACCGGAAAAGGTTTTGGCAGTTTCTGAAGTTGTTCCTCCAGAGGCCTGACATGATTGCGATAAATATGAGCATCACCAATGGCATGAATGAAATCACCAGGAACAAGATCTGTACAACATAAAAGGAGGTCAAGAGAGTTTCTTAATGGACAAAACTCTAGCACTTAGACCGATAAAACCATTTGACTAAACTAGGCATAAGGAAAATTCACCCCTGTACAGATCACTTATTAGTTTCTATGTTTCCTATACTCTTAATTAATTCAAATTCCCCATTTACAATGGCATCACACTCTTCAAGAGTATAGGGACACACTGCAAGGCTCATTATTATTTCTCATCAGAAATTACTCTTTTATCCATTAATTACCAATGATACCCATCCAACTACTAAGTTTTAACAATTCTGCCTGAATGTGCGAACTGCAAAGTAAAACCAGTTTTTGGGGAGAATACATACCACAAACATGAGCAATCATGCATGTAAAGAGGGCATAAGAAGCAATGTTAAACGGCACACCCAGGCCCATATCAGCAGAGCGCTGATACATTTGACACGATAACTCCCCATTAGCCACATAGAACTGCCAAAACAAAAAGAGAGACTCAAAAAACAATGAAAGAAATAATGAGACAAAATTAAGGCAAAATATAAATGCTACCTGTGCAAACATGTGGCAAGGTGGAAGTGCCATCAATTTGAGATCAGAAGGATTCCAAGCCGAGAGTACAATCCGCCGATCATTTGGATTACTCTTGATCTTGTTAATAACATCTAGCAACTGATCAAAGCCTTGGCCAGAGTAGTCAGCATGCATGTTAGTGTACCTGTAAAATTTAAGATAATTAGCAAAGCCTGAAACTGAAATTCTTGAAGGTAATGTGATCCGTAGTAGAATCTTGAAAAACCAGACTCCACTAACCTTGCACCAAAGTGCCTCCATTGAAAACCATATACAGGTCCTAGGTCACCCTCCTCTCTGTCCGTGAAACCAACACTGAACAGACACAAATATCAGTGGTAAGTGCATGAAAGAACAATGAATATTACCTTTTCAAATAAAAATTAAATCCTCACACTTGCCTATCAAGATATTCTCTGGATGCATTACCATCCCATATATGAATATCCTTTTCCTGAAGAACCTGCCATGATACTATTGTTAGAATGTAGTCCTGCTCCAGACAGAATAAAAGGAACAAACAGCTCAATGGATGCCTTATCAATTTTTTTTTTATTATTATTAACAAAAGCAAAAGAAGGCCTCCATACAACAGAATACAAACATGATTGTTGATCAATATTAACAGGTCAAGTGAAAACTAGCATCGCTATTCTAAAGCAACACAAGAAGAATTCATCTCTGGCAGTGAAAAAACAAAAATTATTAATGCCATGGTAAGGAAAAGTTAATCTCCACTAGTGTGCATACAGTTAATCTCCACTAGTGTGCATACAGTTATTTCTGTCTGTCACAACATAGTCAGAATGCAAAACATGCAATTTGTCAGAACACATCTTGCATAGAATAAGTGAAAAAGAAAAACCTAACCTGTTAACCTAACTTTTGATAGGAAACCAAGAAACTAGTATTACCACAGATTACGCATTTTGAAAAAAACAAATTACAGAATATATGGATCATATGCAGTGCATTAAAAAACCATGACAGATGAAGTGGGACAGACTCTGAGCAGTTAAAAAAAGCTGAAACAAATCAAACAAGGACCCTCAAAATGCTAATCATTTTAACCACTCCTTGTAGCTTCATGTGCGAGCAAAGGTATGACTTTAGTGAAATGCAAACAAAACAAATAATTCTTCGAAGGATCTAAACCATTGAAAGACAAAGACTGATCTGCTCTATTGCTCCCAAGAATACATAAAAGATAAACTTTCAACAACAACATCATTACCTTAGCATTTGTTGAACCACTGATGAACCAGAGAAGTTCCTCAACAACACCTCGCCAAAATACTTTCTATGAACCAAATGATAACAATGAATGTCAACCTAAATATCAAATAAATGCGATTTTTTTTCCTTTTTATTATAAATTGATTTTCTGATAAAAAAAGGAAGCAAAAAATAAAATAAAACACCATGAGTTGGCTCAATCTCTAAGACCAAAGACAATTTCAGAAAAATAGATACAAAGACATGCCTTGGTTGTAAGAAGCGGAAAAGTAGTGCGCAAATTGTACCGCATCTGTGGGAAACGAATTTGAAAAGAAGATCAGCTTCCACAAATAGTTAAACAAGAGACTGTCAAACGGAAACATACTTCAGAAGCAAAAGTAGAGAAAGCTCTATTGATAATATGAGCTTGGCATTACCTGGCAACCAAATTTGGACAAAGTACCAGTTCCTGTCCTGTCATCCTTCAGATTGCCATCTGAGATGATGTCTCGAACAAGTCTTAGATACAAGTACTCCTCATGTTTCTCAAAAACCATCTTGGGCAGGAATGAAAACTGCTTCACCTCAAACTTGTCAGAATTTGTCTTACTATCAAGGACAATATCATTGTTTTGACTAAGGGATTCCACTGCAGCACTTCTCACACGAACATAAGTACTGAAGCAATATTTAATGTTGTTTTCCACGATGGGAAAGGATGAGTACCATGGCTGAAATACAGATGAATCAATCGATGGAATAAATGTGTCGCACTCAATGCTGGTCTCAATTTCAGTAATGTGGATAGCATCACATTCAGGAGCATTGAGAGCTTCCCTGTTTCAAATGAAAATCAACATAAAAAAGAAGTCAGAACGTAAAAAATAAAACAAAAAAAAAAAAAAGGCACTGCTGTATAAAGTTAAAAAACGAGCACACACCTTAAGATCTGGCCACCTCCAATAACAAACACTTTCTCAATTGACAAACAATAAGGAGAAGCAGCCAACAATTCTAAAGCAGAACCAATGCTTCCACATATCACAACATTCTCAACTGTAGCAATATCAAAACTTCCAGAACGAGTAAGAACCACATTAAGCCGACCAGGTAGAGGTCGATGCTCAACAGGAATACTTTCCCATGTTTTTCTGCCCATTATGACTGCATTCCTTTTCCCAGTATCTGATGTTATCTGAGTGATTTCCTTGAAGAATTTGAGATCAGATGGCAATTTCCAGGGTAATTTCCCGTCCTTACCGATACCCATATCTCTAGTTGCAGCCACAACAACTTGGTAAGTCCTCTTGGGATTAGGCTGGGTATTGACATTGCCGTTAGAAAGGCTTGTCTTGGAGTCAGCAGCCATAATCGAACTCAGAGATCGACAGAAACTTGAAGATGATTCCTCAAGATGAAACCGCACAGCCACCTTCCCTGGAAGTGCGGTATAACCTGAAAAGTGACAGAAATATTAACCACAACCAATATACTTCTTGCATTAATAATTGTTGCATGTCAATTCACACAAATTCCTCTTTTGCAAATTATGAATTCATTTTTTCCAGGAAAGCTAAAACTCAAAATACCACCCTAGAAAATTGATCAAAATTAAAAATAAAATATTATAAAAATAAAAAATAAACCAGCTGGAGCAAATCCTCAACATTTGCCGCAAAAAATAAAATAAAATATACAATGCATGATCACATTTCTTCTCACAGAGGAAATATACACAAATCAAATTGTTTACAACACCAAAATGAATCAAAGTAGAATCATCTTCACCAAAAAAAAAAAAAATAATAATAATAATAAATAAATAAATAAATAAAACAACATCTCCGTCAATTAAAATAAAAATTCTCAAAAATTAAAAAAAATCAAAGAAAGTTACCGACCGATCTGCAAGCGAGCCGCAAAATCTTGATCCTTCACGCTAAAAAAAAAGCGAGAGAGAAGAAAAAAAAAGAGAAACCTAGCAAAACAAATGAAAAATGACTAAGAATTAGGGTTTTGATTACAAAAAAAAAAAGAGCGTATATTTTAGTTTCTGAAATGTGAGTAATTTTTACGAAAACAAAATAAAATGAGTGCGAAAGCTGCGAGCAAAGGAAGCTAGATTCACTTTTCTTCACTGACAAATTTTCCTTTTCTTTTCTTTTTCTATTTTTCTTTTGTTTTAAATTTTTAAATTTTTTTTTTTATTTTTTATATAAAGTTTCAGATAAAAAGCAGAGGAAAGGAAAACACACTGAAATAAGTTTGAAACGACACAAAATCCAAAAGCACGTTTGACGCGGAGTGCCGCCAAGGCGAGTGCATGGTTTGGTAAGGGTTATTTTATTTATTTATAAGCACTTCTCTTACTTTTTTGCCCCTATTTGTTGCAATATTTACTTATTATATCCTTTCATTATTCATGTACCTACCCGTGATACTGATATTCTGTTCATTTGTTGCTGTGAGGGCAAACAACATTAAAAAGTGCAAAAACAAAAAGAGGTTTGAATTTCGTTAATATCCTAAATTGCCCTTTTATAATTATAATATTGTAATACAATTAAGAATGGATAAGAAATTAAGAACAGATTATTATTGTAATACAATTACAAATTTAGAATGCAAAATTAAATGCCGTATATAAGTCATCCTAGTACAAATCACCGTGGGTAAAAATAATAAATAGTAAGTAATTTTTTACATGTGGTAATTTATTATAATGTCAAATCATGTCATATCACTTAAAGATGTATATTATATATTTCAATTTTGTGAGCATAATATTATTTGAATTTTGTTATTTATTACCAAAAAATAATGACATTTAAAAAAATGGAGGATGTCCAAAGTCATTGTCTTTTTTTAAGCCCAAATAATACTGATACTGTTCTAACTTTATCATGTCAATTAATTTTGTTCTTATCTTATCATGTATGTTGTAATGATGTGGTCATCGTTAGGGATGGATTATTATTCTAATGGATAATGTCATTGATATCCCTTTTAACATTTTATTTAATTAAAATATCTACACTTTTTATCTCAAATGAGTAAGTTTTTAATTGGAATAGTTTTTTAAGTTTTTAATTGAAATATTTTTTCTTTTTTCTTTTTTTCTCTTTTGAGGTTGATGCTTGGGTTGAGCAATATATAAATTGAACTTTTAATCCTTATCTCCCTCAAAATTTACACTCGAATAAAAAAAAAATTGTTTTGTAAATAATTTGATTACACTCTTGGGAGATTTTGAAGGAATTTTTAGTTATTTAAAAATAAATAAAATTTGATTTATCAATAACTCTTTAGTTAAGTAAGTTGACATCTTCTCCCTTATTCTTAAGGTGGAAGATTTAAGTCAAGTCTTTTCATATAATCATGAGTCTTTTTTTCATGTGATTATTATGAATTACTTAAACTTATACACCTCTTTATATTATATAAAACAATTTTTTTTCATAAATCTATATGTAAATGAATTTTTACCATTGTTTGTGATTGGAGGGTGAGACAAAGCATGCTTTATCCTATTAGTGTTTAATTTATATTTAGGTTTAGATAAGTTCAAAATGCTGCATTGTAATGATTTTGTCTAAAATGAAAGAGGTATATTTGTCCTTATCATTTTTCTTTTTTTTTTTTTCAATTGCTGTTTGTTCTTATCTTAATCTTAGAGAAAATGAATTGTTTTGAATTTGTTGATGAAGTTCATGGATTATCTCCAAAATAATGATTCTGTCCAAATAATAACAATTATAACTATATATTGTCCAAGGATATCCTCTTAACTTTTTTATGTAAAGGTGAAACTTTATTAATAATAAAAAAAAGACAAGTAAGTTCTCCAAATTTAATTATTTTTATTATTAATTTTTATATATTTATTAATTTTTTTCATAAATGCTAATGTTGTCAAGAAAGTAGAAATAAAACCAATCGGCCTTTAGTTGAATGAATGTGAGAGCAGATGTTCGAGTCCCTATAAAAATATTATAGAGTTATTTTTAATGATTTCTCAGTTTATTCTTTAATTGAATAGAGAAAGTTTTCTTCCTTATGAAATTTGAGTGGAATGAAAAAAATTTTCTTCTTTACAAAATGTGAAAGCAGGTGTTCAAGTCCCTATAAAAATATTATAGGATTATTTTCAGTCATTCCTCAATTATTCTATATTTGAATGGAGTCTAATTATAAATACTAGTTATAATATGATATAATATCAATAATAGTCCTCTATATTAGTATTCAAAAGAGAAAAAAAAAAAAAAAAAAAAGGGGTAGAAGCAAGATTTCATATTAGTGACAAGGCTATCAAGATATTAGACACAAATCTTAGTGGCATTTTCGTCATTAAACTTAATTGAAAGTAAAAAGTTGGTTTAATTTTTATTTTTTATTTCAATAGCGAAAAACAGCCAACCCAAAGAGTAGAGCCCAAAAGCATGATATAAGGACGAAAACCGTGCCGCTTCGCCTGCAAAGACGGGAAATCAGCATGAAGCCAATAAAATCATGACAGCTGTCAATAAAAAAGCGACGTACCAACGGTGAGATCCTGACCGTCCACTTTTCAATCATCCAAGGATCAAAGTCATTATCATTTACTCATTCAGCTTTTGTTTGGTTAATCAAGACATACCATTACTTGAACATCTTAATTACTCCAACATGTACAATGTTGTCGTGAGATTTTTCCGATTTATCAAATTCTCTTAAGGTAGTTACCATATCAGGAGAAATTGGCGATGTTGACGTGGCAAGCGGTGATTGGCTATAAAGCACAGACGTCAGCAACAAGTCTCTGTCCAAAACACAACGGATTGATATGCTTTTCATTCGTGGGAAACCAAATGTCTTAGCTCAACGATAAGGGCACCAGGCATTGATGGGTTGGTGAGATAGAGATTAATTTCTAATTATTTATGTGAAACTAAGATAATATAGAAAAGTTTTGGTGTAAATATTAAATTTACTTTGAAATTAGGTATAATTTCTAAATATATATAAGAAATATTTGTCCACCTTGGTAAACTAAAACACTTCAAATCTAGTGACTAATCTTGATAATGTCAATTAGTGGACAGAGTTGTTGTTTGAGCTCTCATGAAGCATTATGGAAAACTAAATTCCTTCATAAATTATAAAAAATAACAAATAATTGAGTAGAGGATTGTAATATCAGTGTCAAAAAAAAAATTATAATATCAAAATTGGGACTTGATAATATCAGGTAAAAATTAATGGGTTATTGATAATTTATATTTTTTGATAATATGCGCAAATACCATATTTACATCAATCGGTTTAGAATTCACAACAATATTGTAATAGAAAAATCAGCAATGTCAAATTAGTACAAAACATTATGTTACATAAAATATGATGTTACAAAATTATTAAAATTTGAAATACACGAACAGCTATTGGGCAATATTTTAAAGATAATTGATTTTAGTCACATATGTGTAACATGTACCATCATAATCAAAGCATATTACAATGAAAAAAAAAAAGAAAAAAAGGATATTACAAGAATTTTAACTCATTAGCTACAATATTCATCATCACCAATCAACAAAGTACAAAGAACTAATTCCAATTAAAAGGATTCTGGTACCAGTCACGATCATAGACAATCTGGGACCACAAAGAAGCTTTTCTTTTTTGCTTAATATTTGTTAAAAGTGCTTTTTTTTTAAACCCTTTTAACCCCAAAAAAAATAAAAAAATCAGTAGTGCTTTGCTATTGCTCCTAATCTTATTGGCCGGAACCAACTCGCCAAGACCAAATCTTAGAGCATTTTGGAGATTACATGCATGAGTTTTGGCACCAAGCATGCCCCTTCTTCTTTTGTTTGCTTGTTTACGCTTAAAACAAGGATTATTAAGAATAATCTTTTGTTATCAGATAACTCCAGATGCTTCTCTGATCTGCTTGCAATCTGGGTGACAATTGTACATGAACAAATTGCGACGGGCATCTTTTATTTGATTGATCCTTTTAAAGATTTGTTTGATAGTATAGTGCTGGGGAATGAAAGCTCGAACTACTTAAAAGAAAGAAAGTTTATGGGTATTTAATTTAATAAACATCATTGGTTTTCAAGTTTGGACTGCAAGTATTTCGGCAACTTAGACCTTAACAACTAAGAACGTCACCAAAATAACTCTTCAAATGAGACTTTATTATTCATTTAAGAAGCAACATCAACAAAAAGAGTTACAAAAAACTCTTCGAATGAGATTCTTTGAGTAAAATTTTACTTCTCTCTTTTTAATATTTAGAGAGTCTTTTGAGCCTTTAATTTAATACTATATCATTTTTTATCTCATTGTTCTTGGAGAGAGAAAAATGTTATAATTACTATTATATTGGTAGAAGAAAAAGTTTGATTAAGATAATACAAATTTATTTTTATTTAATGAATCTTTTGGGAAATGACTTAGTTTTCCACTATTTTATTTACCATTTATATGAGTAAAAAGTATTTGAAGAGTTAAATTAGAAGAGTCTTTTAATTATACTCTAAACTACTAAAATGGTCGAACCCAAAGTTCTTTCAATAACATTGTAACATATATCATTATATTTGCAACATACCGAACAGTATCAACATGATCTTTCACGTTACAAGTACCACAATATAAAATTATTTGAAAGCTAATTTTGTGAATTGACTAATGAACTAATTAATAATTGTGTGATGTAATGTCATAGTCTATAAGAAAGCAGCCATTGCACAAAGTAACGTGGATTCAACTGTTTTCAATTCCACCAATTTAAGGAAAATTTTTGAATCATTATCAATGGCTTTATTTCACCTACCGTACGCCTTCAGTCCAAGCAAGATCGGTTTCATTTTTTTTTTTTTTTGGGTAAATACAAAGTACACGTTGATGTCTCATCAAAATTTCATTAATCGCTCGACTAAGTAATACACCAAAATTTTTTCTTTTCTTTTTCCTTTTTCTGGGGAATATTTATAAGCAAAACGTGACACTATTAAAGCGTATTTCACAATGATATTCCTATTGAATACGGAGTAAATTGTCACATCAATTATTATTCTCGAGAGTTATTACTTGTAGCCTACGTAAACTTCTTTTTTTTATCTCTTTTGAACAATTGAATATATGGCCCCGCCCTCCACGAGCATTAGTAGCAGTGCAGAGAGAGAATCCGATCGAAGTTTTCAATTCAATGAATCAATGATGCATTTTGTAGGCCATTAGTTAGACAAATCACCAAAAGTTGCTTTCCATGCTTGGAAAAACTTCACCTCTTTAAAGAATGAGATTCTCAGATTTTATTTAAAAACTTGCTAAACATTGTCACATCACTGGCTCTCCTCTGCTACGACTTTTAATCCCTCGCAATAATTTGTGAATGAAATCACTATTTGTCAAGTTCGAAGTACAAACACTTGAGCTAAGCTTTCGTGGCTTCAACGTTGTGTAAAAGCACGATAGGAGTTCCATGGCATCACGCATAAGTAGAGTGTAAGGTAAATTAAATTGGGTAACCGACAGATCACAGTGATGCATTGAACATACATCCTCAATAAAACTTATATTACAGTATAATCATCCTAACAACTCCATCAGACAAAAAGTTGGAATGCGTGGTGATATGCAGGTAAGAGAGTTTTAATTCCTGAGGTTCATTTTTTGCAGTTGTAGTCAAGAATCCAATGGGATGTCAAACAAAGCTGCTATATAAAATTAAGCAGCTAATAGAAAATCAGTAGGTAATAGAATTTGACACGTAATCATTTCATGAAAATGCAAATCATATCAAATTTAAGTGTGCCTTACAAGTATCTGCATTCAAAGACCTTCAAAGAACCGCATGTGGTCTTCGAATGTCTCTCCATGCCGGATTTTGGACACTGACCCATCTTCTTCAACCTGAAAATATTGTCCAAATTCTCAGACATTTTTTTCCACAAAAAATGTTTGTAAGGTCTGCAACTTTAAAGTGTTTAAAATTTAGGATGAGCTCTGAATTTAACACCCAAAGATTTCCGTGGAAGAAGAATTAACCGAACATTCAAGTGAACATTTGTTGAGGGTAAAAGATCAAAGCTAATGAGAAAAAATAGACACATGCGCACAAAAAGAAATCACAGCACCATTACTTTGGTAAAATTATGAAAGAAATCAAAACTCCTTACCCAGTACTCAGGTGGGCGCATCTTGAGATTGTAAGTTGATGCCATGCTCATGCAGTAGGCACCTGCATCATGAACAACCAGACCAGTTCCCTGCAAGTGAAATCTTGATTAGAAAAGGCAAGAAAATTATACATCCAATCATCACATGAAAAGGCTAGCACATTACATTAGCAGGGGTAGGAAGTTCTCGTTCCTTCCCCAGGAAATCAGCAGACTCGCAGACAGGACCCACCACATCAAATTTAGAAATTTCAGCATCTTGAGGTGCTGGAGAAACCAGCTCTATGTGCTGCAACCAAATATGAACAGGTCTAAGCACACAAGAAGACATATTCAGTCAAAAATACTTGGTTAGTTGACTAACATTCATGTCTTTGAAAAATAAAAGTCATCGACACAGATAAGACCCATCTCCTCAAATTGGATCCTTACTATGACATAAATGTCTAGTGATAAACAAAAGAAGGTGACATCAATTACTTCCACAATTTGGAGGATCAACCGTTGATAAGTAGGAAAAATGTGAAAATTCAAGCAAACTGACCACAGGACAGGAATGGGTGCCTCCCATAATCAAGTATAATGCAATTGATGCCATCTTCTACCATACAGACAGAAAAGCTTCCTTGAAAGAAAATAACTTAATTCAAAGAAGAGTACAAGCTGTAGCAATGCTACACAGATTTCCATGTATATGCCGATCAATAAAGGTCCAAGAAAACAAATGAACCAATCTTTCAGACGACGTCAAGTAGTAATCAGCATTTGTTTACAGGGATACTTACTTGATAAGCATCATAGAGACTTGGACGGATAAGTTCAGCCATGCTGCCGTCAATTACAATGAAATTTTTTGTTCCATTAGTTTTAACCCCAGTGACGTGATTAACCAAGCAGCAAGTATTTGCAATGAGTGATCTCCCTGGTTCAATGATGAGATTCAGATTTCTCGACAGCACTAGCTCCCTAACCTACAACAACAACAACAATCAACAATAAAAACGTGCAAAGTGAACCCACATAATCAAAATTAGAATTGGCAGGGCATAATTATGCTTCAAACATGGCCTTGAAACGATGTCGATTATCATGAAACCCAAGTTGTCTTTAAAACAATTAAAGTGGGCAGATTGCATCTACTACTACATTTTTTCCCATCATTGTTTTGGGTAAATACGTGCAGAGTCCATCATAAATGTAAAACATAGAAGGAACTCTCATTTTCACATATGATAATCAAATAATTCAAGATCGGTTGTTATAAAGTAATTTGCAGAATTTTAAAATCTGTTACTCACGGTGTCAATCAGATTTCTGGGTTTGGGAAGAACAGCACCAGTGTGATAATAGTCTATTCCTAAACCACCTCCAATGTTCAAGTAATTAACTTCAAAGCCTTGGGCACGGATTTCGTCAATGTAATTGACCATAAGAACTGCAGCATCCCTGAATATGTCCACCTGAAAAACATTACAAAGAAGCAATACCTGCCATTAATCAAACAGATCAAGAAAACTATCATAAATACCTTATGACAGAAACAACCCAAAGACCACATACCCCCACCCACACCCACCATCCGCCTTCCCGCCGCGCCCCCCAACCCCCCCTCCAAAAAAAAATATTCTTTTCCCTTTCCATTCTCAGTCATAAATAACACAACTTTGTACAAATTCAATTCAAGACTTCACATTAAACCACCACCTAACAGTTAAAATGCCTTCTATTAATGGTGTGTTGTAACAGTTGAAATTTATAGATATCAGACACTTGATGTTCCTTGAGCGTTTGGTGGAGGCACCCCAACAACTCTAGATAGTGGAAGTAGATTGCTCTCCAAACAAAGACTTAAGTCATCCCTTCATTAGAAGGTCTGCAGAATCTAGTATACCAAGTCCAATTCGTTGACGTAGACAATAACATAATATTGCAAGAAAAGCTCAACACATGAAGATTCTTTCTAGCCTATTGGATGCATTAATATCCATTTTCGTATCCATAATTTAATGACTTACAAGCAATTGTAACAAGGATATTCAACTTTCTTCCTAAATTTTGGAAGTACAAAAGAACCGTCAATAAGATTTTACACAAACCATAGGTTTACCTCATAAAATGCTTTAAATTGATAAACGATATCAAGAAGCAACAGAAAATGAGCAAATTATTGTAAAGGGACCTTGGTAATGGTAGAACCAAGATGGCAATGGGCCCCCACGAGCTTCAACTCATTAGGATGTGCCTTCACGGCATCCAAAAACCATTGCAACTTCTCATTCCTAATACCAAATTTAGAGTTCTTGTTCCCAGTAGCAACATAAGGATGGACCTAATAAAGAATACAAATATACAGTATGTAAGAGAATTTTACAGTAATGATTTGAATAATTGTCAATTTTGTTACATAATTCAAATAAAAATTGTATAAAGTCACCAGCCTAAACTCAACTTTGTGCATAGATATTGAAAATAGTACCCTAGACCTCAGTATCATGCGCAATATAACAATGACATGAGGACAGAGAACACAACAGATAAGTCTTGCTTGTTATGGAGCTGAGGAGTAAGTCCACTAGGCCTGATAATGCAGGCAGTGGCAATGTTTTCAAAATGATGGTGATAATCTGAGGCTGCCTCAAATGGTGATGGTGTTAAAAGGATGGTGCAGAAACATAAAGGCTGAGGTGGAAGGCACAGAATCTTGTGTGGTATAAATATTAATCTGGTGACCACCATTACGAATATAAATGTAGCAGAAAATGTCAAAGATGACTCTGAAGTTCAATTATCATTGAAGACAAAATTTAGGAAGATTTTCCAGTCTTCCAGTCAATCAAATGTATTTGCCGTGCACTATTGTCATATATTCACTCATCCTCGAGCTACATACAAATCTAGTCACATAGCAGCAGGGACTTTCTTTTCACATACTATTAGCTCAAAATTAACAATGCCTACACCAATTCTCGCATTCAAACTTTTTAACAGATAAAATTTTCCAAACGATTATCTATTATTTATGAATTTACACATTGTAAGAATGTAATGCATAGAAATTGTTCATACATATCACAGCAAGGTTACTACAAACCTGAGGATCCACATCAGGATTAATCCGAAGCAACACATTAACCTTCTTGCCAGAAATTCTTGAAGCTACAACAATGTTCTCCAAGTCAAACTCACTATCAACATTAACAAACACACCCTCTTGTGCGGCCAGCACCAAATCCTCCAAAAGCTTCCCATTCCCATTAAAGATACACCTGTTGACCATCACAATTAACAATTACCCCAAAAAATAATTGTTGAGCAAAGCTTTGTCTGCTCCTTAATAGCTGGAAGTTCCCCAACAAAAGTATGAGCTAATGGTACTAAAGAAACACAAAAATTCATAAGTAGACACAAAAATGTACAACAAAAAATTACTTGGTGGGATCAAAGCCAGCTCGAAGAGCAAGCCTCAGCTCATTGCCACTAACAAGAACAGCTCCACAACCCAGTTTTCTCAAGTGCTCCAAAATCTTGTAGTTATTATTAGCCTTAATGGCATAACCAATGATAGAATTCAGCCCCTCAAGGGCTTGTTTATAAGCCTCCACATTTCTAGTGATCTGAGGCTTACTGTACAAATAAAAAGGTCTTTTTTCAACTGTCTCCATGACATCCTGAACCCTAACATCTTCACAGTAGAGAAAGCCGTCAGCGTTCTTGCTGAAGCAGTGCTCAAATGGGGCTGTTTGTGTCTGGGATTTCGCGGGGTTTTGGGAGAGGACTGCTTTGAGAGTGAAGGGTTTTAGGCTTCTTCGGAAGTTAAAGGTGGGTTTGAGGGGTGAAATGGGGATTTTCGGAAATGGGTTTTGGGTTAGGGCTTTGGAAAGAGAGGCTGAGTTAGAGCAAAGCTGAGTGGCGGCCATTGGTGAACAACTGAGAAAGATGGAGACGCACTTTTGACCGCTACGATCAATTCACTTCATTTACAGTTGGAAATGGGAGTTAATATTTTTCTCAAGGGATAATGACATATCAATCCCTATATTTTGGTTTAATCACAAATAAGGATATAATTGTTATTTTCTTTACACAGATCTCTATTATCAATTTATCATTTTTAGATATTATATGTGAATGAAATCAATAATTTAATCATTATATTCTTAATAGTAAATCAGATTATTAATGCGGTTTTACTATTGGGTAAGGGGCTTGCTAAACAAATTTTTAAGGACATCTTGGTGAAAAAATTTGGTGGACTACAAATCTTTTTTTTTTAGTTGGAAGTCTATAAAAACCTTTTAAAACAACTATGTGATGACGTATCTTGAATATTTAAGTCCATTTAATTTTATGAAATCTATTTAATATACTAAACTCACTTTTTTATTATTATCGAACAAAATCTTTTAGATCAATTATTTGATGGGATATTCTAAATGTCTAAATCCATATATATACAAAAAAATCAAATCATTATACAATATAATGAATCAATCCCATACTCAAACAACTAAGTTATCAATAATTGATTTTCTTCAAAACTTTGGTTATATAGCACTCAAATAATTGATTTCTATTAACAACTTGTGAATAGAATTTGACTATAATGACCTGCACACAAAGTACTATCCCATTACTTGTGATTTATTCAGAATTTAGGGATCCAGACGTTATTAACTGAAATACTGTTTTAGTCACGCGCCCCCTTTCTTGGGTTTTTGGGTTGTTATATGGGCCTGTAAGGCTTCTTTGAAGGGTGTAGAGCTTCAAACACCCCTTTTGGGTTCATTACTTGGCAGTGGATTTGATGAGTGTTTTGGTGGATTTAAATAGACTAATTTTTTTTTTCATAAATTCTTTTTTAATTGAAGTTGTTTTAATACTAAAAATACCCTTTTCACATTACTGCGACCCAGAATAGAATTTAAGAAGCGTTGAGATTCATAAACAAACAAAATTAAAAAAAAAATGGCTTGTTTGTTATATTTTAAGCGATTTTAGAGAAAATAAGCATAGTGTGTTAAAGAGCTTAAGGAGAGAGAACCAACAATTTTTCTCTCTACACCCATTTACTTAAAAAACCCATCATGTAGATTTTAAAAATTTAATTTTACTCTGTACACCCTTCAAAAATCCAAAACTTTCCCTACTCTCATTTGCAACCCAATTAACTATCATTCTACTATTATTATCTTTCTTCTAATTTTTCTTGAATTTTTTTCTTGGGCCATCACAAGGACAACAACGAATTAGAGAGAATAAAGAAGGATTAAATATAGATTGTGAGATACATCCGTTCCGTTTATTAACTATGATGATGGACAAATCAATGAAAAATTAAAGATCTTATCGTAACTGAATAAATTGGTGATATATGCATATGGATGGGCGTATAATGAAATTAATTCCCTTTTCCTTTCATCATCTATTGCCTTTCCTGCAAACTTTGAAAAATCATCACAATTAGTTGAGTTGCAATCAACTCGTGGAGTCATACATAACAAAGACTGTATGTGTTCTATTTATTTAAACCCAAATGATTTTTCCCTCTAAATTGATTTAGCAATATTCATGAAATTAAAATGAGTAGAAGGTTATTATTTGTTTATGCAGAGTTTTCACGATGAGATCTTTAAAAAAAAAAAAAAAAGAAATCGGTCCTAAAAGGTAGTGCACCAATGGATATATCGGTAGTAAAAAAATTTAGAAAATTATAGGTGTAAAGAGTATTTTCATGGGTTTAAATAATCTCACCCGAGAAAAATAGTAGATATGTTTAATTAGAATTACATATTTGTCTCTAAATGTAATTAAGGGGTGTTAATGGCACTACTCTTCTTTAGAATCCTTGGCCCAAATTAGGTTTTCCCAAAAGTAGGGCCCAAGGTTCCTTTTCTAATTCGATGTTCGGTATAATTACATTACGAGCAGCCCGTTTCACACTCCTCTAAATTCTTTATAAAACCCCTCTTTAATCGAAATTACCTTAATTCCTTTTCTTTTTTCTTTTTTTTGGTTTTTGAATGAAAATTTAATTAAACACTTAAATAAATTATATTCTTTCAATAATTTTTTACACGTATTCCATTTCATAATCTATATTTATATTTTGAATTTTGATTGAAATTCTTTTTGAGAAACTTCTAAGAATTAAAAATTTTGGAGATAGAAACTATGTACAAGAAAATAATCTAAAATTTTAGGATTCGTATGTACTTATAAATAAAAGCTTAAAAAAAAAAAAACTCTCTTTACGGAGAAGTCTTATCTCTTTATGCCAAAATTTAATGAAAAGATGATTAATTTTAATTTATGAGTTATTAGTTTTTATAAATTAAACTGGGGATATTAAAGGATTTTTCTTTTTTTAAGAAGTGTTAAGCGCTCCACTCTTCTTTGAACCAGCTAGCCCAAATAAAGCTTTCCCAAAGTAGGCCCAAAGGTTGCCTTTTTAATTTAATTTTTAAAATCCCAATTATCTACACAAATATATATATCATATAATTTGGCTTACGCAGGTATAAAATTTTTGCTTAATGGATAATCCTCTGAATTTTATGTCAAATATTATCAAGATGTTTTTACACATAAGAAATGTCATTAGCTCTACAAGATTAGGTTAGAAGAAAATTGTAATTTGTTTGATGCAAAATAGGGAGTAGCTGTATTTGTTTGCTGAAAAATAACATGATTTTGTTTGTTCAAATTAATATTTTAATTACCAATTTGTATCTCATTAAGGTAGACTATCCTACATCACTTGAAATATTAAGTAAACATCATGACCAAATCAAAATTAGTAATGGCAAGTTTTTTAGTCAAAACAAATAAATAAATAAACAATATTGATGTTGTCATATTGATGGGGGTAGCTCAACATCTCTCTTAGCACCAGCCAAAGTTTAACATGAATCCCTCAAATTTTTTTTTAAAATTTTATGGCTAATATTTGAGTATTCTATTTACAATTACATGAATGAAGATTGTAGTTGACATGATCTATTTTGAAGTTTAGTGCAACAAAAACATCAAATGCACTTAGTGGAGTGCCACAACAATAGGTAATTATTGACTTTGCTAATTGCTACTCCAACAACCCATACAACTCAAAACATTATCTATTGAATTTTTTTTTTAAAGAAAAAATCCTTTAAATATAAGTTAAAAAAATGGGGTACAACACTTATCCTCTTCAATTTTAAAAGCGCTACAATAACTTCTTTACACTAACAATTAAGTTCTTTTACAATAAAAAGTCAATATTGCCCTTAATCAATTTTTACAAATGGTAATGAAAATTATATATTTTATATGTTTTATGACAATATTGTCTTAAATAATTGAGTTAATTATCCTATTTTTATAAATTTGAATCTTATTCGCATTTGGCTTCCAATCTAATTGGATAGAACTCGTGTCATCTAATCGGATTTGATTCAGATCGGAATGAATACGGATCAATTGGAATAATCCAATCCACAATGCCGTGAAGACACAACCCGTCAACCCCAGCTGCATCTTCATCGTCATCGACGTCTAGTTGGCCAGTTGCACGCTGCATGCCATTGAAGTTCCAGACGACTCGCGCACACCATCGATTACAATTTTGAGGCGATTAGCTGGCATTAGTTCGATGATTTGCCTTAACTGTGTGGTTTATATTACTCAGCCGCATCCTTTTTGATGGTTTTACACTTTTACTTGTGTTTTGTGTTTTCATTAATTATATATTTCATGAATTTTTTGTGAAAATTATCAAAATGGTCCCAAATCCGAATTTAATCCGAACCGGTCCGAGTTTTAACCGATCCGAGTATGGAAAAATCCAAAATATTCATCTGATCCGAATTATTTTGGATCGGATCAGATCGGATTTACAGTTCAGATTGGAATCGAATAGATTTTTTTTCCCATTTGAATTATCCGAATTTCGATCGAATTCATCCGAATCCGAAATTGCCTATCCCTAATAAAAAATCTATTATATCTTTAATAATTTTGTCAAAATTATTGTTTAAAAATTATATTTACTACAACTATTAATATTTATTTCATAGTTACAATTTTTTTTTTCACAGCAACTGTAGCTTAAAAGTTACAGCACCTCAATTCTAAATAAAGCATAAATTGATTAAGAGCAGTATGAATTTTTTTTATTATAAAAGAACTTAAATTGTTACTATAAGGGAGTTAAGTGTAGCATATTTAAATTTAAAGAAAGTAAATGTCATAGTCGTTTAAGTCGTTTAAGTGTGGGCGTAAGTGCTTCTTACTTAGGAGAAATTCATAATTTTTTTTGAGTTAAAAAACAGAAAAGAAAAGAGGAATATACACTTATTAAGGTTCTAATTATAAATTACCTCGAATAAGCCAAACACTTAAAATGGATGTAAAAGTTTGACTAGAAAAGGAAAAGGTCTAAAAACATCCGGGCCAAATTTTCATCGGTTTTTAAACTGGCATATAAAAATATCTTAACTTAACAACAATATTGTAAGGTTTATACTGATGGTTAATTTTGGTGGCTTTAAAGCAGGAACGTCCGTATGTGAATTTGTACGTAACCTCTAGTTATTTTAAGTTAAATCGCTATAATTAATTACTGAAATGCTAACATTAATCATGTACGAATTTAGAATATATACATATATATTTTACTTAACATAGCCAGAAGGGTCTCATATAAGACTTTCTCCGACGGAGATGGAAAGGTGGGTTAGGAGAAATTAAAAAGAAAAAAAAAGGCAAAGATAGAGATTGAGACGTTGGATTTGTTTGAAAAACAGTTGAAGATTGGATGGAAGGAGCGGCGTGCACATCGCCAACTCTCCCTCCCTTACACTCCCTCAACAACAGAATTTTAAAAACGCCTCCATAGACCCCGTTCCAAAAACAAAAACAAAAAAACAAAAACAAAATTCTTATTAATATCTATCAAATAAAATCTTTTTTGCCGATCTCAAAATCTGTCAAAATCATCCTGGCTGTAGATTTTAGCAGTCCCTTTAGATACCCCAACTCAGGAGAATCATTTGGTTTGATATACACTCCTCTCTTTTTCTGTCAGCTGACATTAGCATTCTTCTCAATATAGGTAGTCAATCATTCTCTTCTTTCGTTTTGGCTACATGGTTTCTTCATCTTCTTGATTTTTCGTGGCTACCCTTTTTGATATTGGACGCATATATAGGCTTAGATTCTTAATCTACATTTATCTGGGTAGTTTTATTTTTCATTTTTATCATAATGCGTGATGATGATTCATGTTGGCTTTACCGGGACCTTCACTATTGAAGTGCGAACTGGTTTCATGTGGTTTTTTATGTCATGATGATGTCTAATGCTCACGTGAAGGTTCAATGTCAAAAACTGTTATGCAAAGTTAGGATTATTTCTCTTTTAATGTCTTGATTTTTCTGACTTTTGGATAATGTTTGAAGGTATTGGCCCATTTGGTGAGGCATTAGTTTGGTATCCCGGAAAATTTTTATCTTGAAAGCTTCAATTATGGCTGACGCCATGGCTGCATCCCTCGACCGACACAACAAAGCAGGTCAGCATTTCTATCTTTTTCAATATTTCTGTGATTCCCATGTTCGTATTAGATGATCATGAGCTCCAGATGTAATCCCGATTGTTTTTGTCAAAATGTGACAGTCCATAAGTGCAATCTTTTTCTTACTTATACTGCAAGAAACATAGGGCATGTAATTCAGAAAAAGCTTTTGGGATTGAATATTTTTTATGGCCGTAAAGTACCAACAACATGCTTATTGAATTTGTAAGTTCTTTTCAATCATCTACTTTTCAGGACTTGAAAAGTCTGATCATGAAAACTCGGAGGATGAGAGGAAGACGAGGCTTGGGTCTCTCAAGAAGAAGGCAATTAGTGCCTCAACCAAGTTTAGGCATTCTTTGACCAAGAGGGGTCGAAGAAACAGTAAGGTGATGTCTGTTTCAATTGAGGATTGCCTTAACGCTGAGGAAATGCAGGCGGTGGATGCATTTCGCCAGGCACTAGTCTTGGATGAACTACTACCCGCTAAGCACGATGATCACCATATGATGTTAAGGTCATTTTTGAAGCCTTTAGTTGTAATGTCATTTTGAACCATTCACATGAAAGTGCTATCGAAGGCTGAATTATTACATATTGATGCAGATTTTTGAAGGCCAGGAAATTTGACATTGAGAAAACAAAACAAATGTGGGGTGATATGCTCCAGTGGAGGAAGGAATTTGGTGCTGACACAATCATGGAGGTATTTGTACCGGCCATATTGTGAGTCCCCTTTATTATCTATCACGTTTCATGTATGTTATTGAACGTTCTCGATTTGGTTGCTTTGTTCAGGACTTTGAATTCAAGGAAATCGATGAAGTACTAAAATACTACCCTCAAGGGCATCATGGAGTTGATAAGGATGGACAACCTGTTTACATTGAATGCTTGGGACAAGTCGACTCTAACAAGTTGATGCAAGTCACCACAATGGATCGTTATGTGAAATACCATGTAAAAGAGTTCGAGAGAACCTTCATTTCCAAGTTTCCTGCCTGTTCAATTGCAGCAAAGAAGCACATTGATCAGAGCACAACTATTCTGGATGTGCAAGGAGTGGTATGTGATCATTGTTAACCATAATGTTATATTGAGCATGTATATTTTTCACAAATGAGTTCCTTTGAAGTAGATTCCACTAAGATCAATATGAACTGATGCATCAGGGACTTAAGAGCTTCAACAAAGCTGCGCGAGACCTTGTTCAGCGCATCCAAAAGATTGATGGTGACAACTACCCTGAGGTACTCTTTTAATCTAATCTCCATAGATTCAGGTCAATATCTCCCTGATTTCTTCCCAATAATACCGTGATGCTAATTGAATCTTTCATTTATCGCAGACCTTGAACCGCATGTTCATTGTTAATGCTGGTTCTGGATTCAGGCTCTTATGGAACACAGTTAAATCATTCCTCGACCCCAAGACCACAGCCAAAATCCATGTATGAACTTGGTTCTCTTGACCTCCAACTAGCTCTGATCTGATATTATGATTCACTAACTAAGTTGGTCTTTTGTTTATTAGGTCCTGGGCAACAAATACCAATCAAAGTTGCTTGAGATAATTGATGCAAAGTAAGTAAACGAAGCACTCAAAGCTTCCTGAATAATAGTTTAATTCTTGAGATTTTTCATGTGAACATTGCAATGAGGGCATCCAATTTTATCTTCTATCTATATATTTGCCAGTGAGTTGCCAGAGTTCCTAGGTGGTACCTGTACTTGTGCCGATAAAGGTGGGTGTATGCGTTCTGATAAGGGCCCATGGAATGATCCAGAAATAATGAAGGTGATTACACGTAATCAATCATAACACTTAGAATTCAACTTCTTTTTTATTTGGGTATTGATTAATATAACTTTGGAATTGGCTATTTTATTGTGGCAGATGGTTCAAAATGGTTATGCAAAATGCTCAAGGAGAACTCTTTCAGGCATTGAGGAGAAGACAATCTCCGAAGATGGGAATTCACTCTCAAAGGTACTCAACTCATTTGTTGGCCTTGAGCCTCATTAATATTTAAAGTATTAATGGCTTTAAATTTGCTACATAAACATGATCATTTGCTCACCATCTTTGAAACTACCCTTTTCATCGTCTTTACTCTTGATGATGATAACTAATCTTTCCTTTGGTAATATGTATTCCCATTGCTTGAAGAGATATGATTCCTTCAACGCAGAAGCAACAGTAGCAAGGGGTCGTATGCGTCCCACTTTCGCTCCTGTTCTTCAAGTAAGTTTTCGAAACTTCCATCTCGTGTCCATTGATCAGCTTTTGATGCCATTATGCAGCAAAATAATCTACGAAGTTCAATGGTGTCGTGTTTCTGAAGCAAAACTATATATCACAATTCTGCTTTTGCCTTTTCCTCACACTTTACGGTCAGCTTCAATGCATGATTCTGGTTGTCTTCAAATTGCAGTCTTATGCTAGTAAAAAACTCAACAATGCTTACGAGTTTGGAAAGTCCATTCCAGTTGTTGACAAGACTGTTGATGAATCTTGGCTCAAATCTATGCCAAATGAAAAATTTGCCAATTCGAAGGGTACATATATGTTCGCTTGATGTTTGTACATTGTTTGTTCTTTAACCAAATCCAATAATCGCAACATTATTGGTTTTGCCACAGATTGTTTCACAGCAAAAGATCCATGCAAAAGTCCTGAAGGAATAAGCAACCATATATTTGGTGGGGTATTGGCCTTTGTTATGGGAATTGTCACCATGGTTCGCATGACGACCAACATGCCACGAAAAATCACTGAAGCTGCCCTCTATGGCGGTCAAGTCTACTACAACGACTCAATGATGAAAGGCCACCACAAGTTGCCAGCACCCTCCATCTCCGGTGCTGACTACATGGCAATGGCAAAGCGCATGGCAGAACTAGAAGACAAGGTGAAGACACTCACCGCGAAACCAACAACAATGCCACCAGAAAAGGAGGAAATGCTGAATGCTGCCGTAAACCGAGTAAACATCCTGGAGCAAGAACTATCGGCCACCAAGAAGGTACACAATTAATATACACTGGGTTTTTCATTTTCGAAATTGACCCCTACTGTTTTGAGTTTACTGTTGCATAATTGTGTCCGATGCTTTTGATGTGCAGGCGCTTGAGAATTCACTTGCTAGGCAAGAAGAGCTCCTAGCTTACATTGAGAAGAAAAAGAAGAAGAAGAAGTTTGTAAGTTAAACTTATCTCAGCATTGTTTTATGCAAATTAATTTGGTTGGATTTGATGAATGTTTTTACATTTCAGTTCCTTTTCGGATTTTAAATGCAGTTTCCCTGGTAGGTGAAATCTTCTTGGTTCTGTGCATGCTTCTGAGATTACTGTGGTGTTAATACGGGTGGCGATGGTGATTTACGCAGCCCCGCTAGCAGTCGAATACTATCAACACTTGCTATCTGACCAGCGTTTGTTTTGTTTGATATTCAGTTCCGATGCCCTTTGTATGGCCTACGGTTTGCACTTTCTTCAGAATTGTGTATATTATCTTTTATAATTATAAGGTCTCCTTTGTTCCTTCCCGTTCCAGAGTTCATGTAGTGGCCAAGTGTCTGCTAACAAATGAGAGAATAGAATGAATGTTCCTGTCAGATATTAAGAGTCAATTAATGAATTCCCTGTCAAATTTCATACTTACCTTGCTGCCTGCTACCCCTTATGGAAGTAGTATAAATGAAGAAAGGGAGCCTCTAATACACAGTTGTTGTATGTTACAGCCCAGCTAAATTGAGTGAACAGTAATCACGTGTTGGTTACTGTTTACTCGATTTAGCCGGACTGTAACATACAGCAACTGTATGCTAGTAAAATCCATGAAGAAATATCTAAAATTAACCATACACTTAACATTAATTGTTGAATCCCACGGGACTCTTCCCTGGCAATAAATTTATAAATTTTTAAGCTTAAATGCTCTTCGAACCATACTACATTACAACTGTCCGTATTTAGTCTCAACGAAAAAAATTACTGGCTCATTGAAAAGAAAAAATTTCAATCGACTCAATTTCCATGTTCCATGTTTTGTGTTAATTTCAACTCAACTTTCAAGTTAAATTCAAATTTCGGTTAATTAAGTACCTAGAGGCCGTGTTTCTTCTCCACAAGAGAAAGTAGAAACTTTCGTATTCGAAAAACTTTAGGGGAACCACAAAATGTGAAATGAAACACAGGCACTCAGACGCTAGAAGCCCAATGGCTTCAAATCTTAAAATAGAAACAACTTCAAAACCATAATTACTCAGGAACAAATAGCTCATTAAGAATCATCCTTTCAGGCTACAGCACGGTCCCAAAAGACCTCTTTTAAGTTGAAAAGAAATTACACTCTTCAAAGGCATATAGTCTTGGAAAGATAAACAGAAACGAGGCCCGACCTTGTATTAAAAACACTAGGATAGATGCAGTGTGATTGAGAGAAAACAGCCAACTCCTGACTGTCGAGAGAAACATCTTACATGCAAAACTTCTTTTTCTGATACACAGATATCAAATATCAGCAACAAATTATGAATTGGGAAAAAAAAAATCAAATTTCTTATATTGCGTGCAAAAATAAGAGAACGGTGTATCAATCAACCTACCCGGAATTTGGCTTCTTCTTGTCTGTCTATGTAGGCAAGGAGTTCCTCTTGCCTCATTAAAGCTTCATGAAGAGCCTGCACATGACACCAAAAAATCATTATAATCCTCTCCTAAATACTGTTGTTTAAAGGATGAACAGTAGATGCATGCTCAAAATATACATGTACACCTAAATCTATGAATAGTGAACGTACCACTACCGCCACAAGAACCAAAGAAAAACAGAATATACATTTCACAAGAAAACTATAGGACTTCTGTTCCAATGTTATTATGATCAATGTTTCAGCAATAATTTCAGTGATCTAAATTACGGCAGTCAAACCTTCTTAGTGGCAATCAGCTCTGCTTCAAGGGCGTCTACTCTACAAACGGCTGCATGCAGCAATTCCTCTTTCTCATAAGGCATCTCAGAAGGCTTTGCTTGAAGCGTATCAACTTTCTCCTCAAGCTCACTTAATCTTTTCGTTACAGAGGAAAGGAGGTCTACCTCAGTCAAAGATGGGCTTGGAGATGGGGGCCGAAATTCCTCCTTTTCATTCGCATCAACAGCAACTTCAGAAATATTTAGACCATGACCAGTTGATGTCTCAGGAATCCTCTGGGTAACACGGTATGCAACCGAGCGGAAGAAAGTTACAAACATCATAAAGAAGGCCATAACTGCTACCCACATCTGAGCACGAATCCCTTCTGGGGCCTTTGAAGTGGGAAGTTGCGGAAGACTTCCTGCATTAAAAGAAAATTTACTTTTTCTTTCAGAATATTTGAACCAGTAACCAGATTAAGCGACAACAAATGACATAAATTGCAAATTTCCTGACTTTAGCTGCATCACTATGAATGACTATAAACATCAGAACAACAGCATAACCGCATAAGTTTCCCTATCAAATTCTGAAATCTTCATATAGAGCTCACTTTTTTTCATTCTCTTTCTTCTCAACCCAGGAATCCCTAGTCAGATCCTGGGAACTATTACCAGAGCCAGACCATATAACCCATAAAGTCAGAAAACCTGTTTGGATATAATATCCCAAGTTTAGGGTCCTTGAATTTTAATATTTGGACACCAACGGTCATCATTTGAGATACTCCCCTTTTTTATACCAGAAATCCTTTGATGTTCCTTTGAGTTCTATAGGAGGGACCACTGACCATTTGATTAGAGTTTATATGCAAGCAAATGCTTTTGCTTTCCTATTTAGGAGGAGATTTTCATTTTCCTAGTATACTAGGATTAGTTTTGTTTCTATGGTAGCATGATTTTTACCATTTCTGAGGATGATGTAATCACTTAGAAAAAAGTGGGAGACTACAAAAGAATTTAATAGAGAAACTAAAAATTTAGAGAAGAAAGGGGTGAAATCAAAAAGTAAAATGGTAAGAAAACAAATCCTAATATAAAAGAAAAATGAAGACTCCCACTAAAATAGGCAAAAAACTTACTTTAAATGGGTAAGGGAAGTAATAATCTTTCTCTATAATAACAAAACTCTAAGCAAATGTCAAAACCATTTTACATAAGCGTAATACCTCATTCTGCATCAACCAGACTCCAGACCCTACGATCATGATAGTAACAAAACTGGTGGGATTTAAATATTCCAAGCAGGTGTCATCAAGGGGTTCTGAACTCCTAATCTCTTGGTTGAGTAAAAGGTAATGTAACTACTCAATCCAACCACTTGGATTCATTTGAACCAATACTTAAAAGAGTCCAATGTGACATAGCTGGACCAAGAGTACTCATCAGAACTCATGCCAGACTCGGTGGAGATTTGTAATATACAGGCATGAAGGATATTCTATTTTTATACAGAGCATTGTTTTAGAAGCATAAAAAACCAAGAGAAAGAGATCAAACAGATTGTTAACTAAACAAAAAATCAACAGCAGACTTGTAAACCTTTGGCAGCAGGACTTCTGAGAGATGATTGCTTCTTCCAACTAGAGTCAACAGCTTTATCAACCATCGGAACATATTCATCATACCCAGAGAAACTTCCAGCATAGCTTGCCTTTCCAACAACCTTTGCCTGGAAATTCCCAAAAGGAATAAAAAAATTAACACCCACTGTTTGCCAACACCATTTGATAAATTTTATGAAACAAAATAAGTTCCTTGTACCAACCTTAGTTCATCTTCTATTTTATTTTATATCACTGGATAAAAGATATACTAACATAATGTGCTTATCCAAGTTTAAACAACATAAAAGAAAAAAACGAACTAAAATATATCAGGATATTTCCGCCTCTTCGTAAATATTTTTCTAAGAAAGCTTATTTCTGTAATAAAACAATCTTTAATTCTTGTCAAAAAGAAAATAACTAAATCGAGGGCTAGATACTAATGCAAGAAACATCTTAACTTTAAAAAATGGATACTAAAATCGTAACTGTAATCACAGAACAGAGTCCAAATACCCACTTCTTCACGGACAGGAGTCAATCGAAGATGTGAATAACTCTTCATTGCCTTTGGGGAAGCAATATCTTCTGCTTCTGATCCAGACTCAGCAGTAGATGTATCACTACCTTTTAACTGCTTCAGAATAGTAAAAAAAGAGGCAAGAGACAATTTAACTAAAAATATAAACAGTTAAATATTGCTATGCCCTCGTGAACAGAAAATAATTAAAATGGCCGTACCATTGGTGGCTTAGCATAAGCAATGACTTTCCCCTCACTGTTTAGAACTTTCACAATCTGCCTGGCTCGCGGTGCTCCTCCATTAAGCACCATCTGTGACAAGTTTATATGCAGCATTGCCGCCAATATTCAAAATTACAAATGAATACTAATTGTGATAAAAGCATAAAACATGTAGTAGGCATCAAGTTGAAAAATAATAACCTTCAATATCTCTGGGTTTTGCCATGGCCCCTTATCAGACCGAAGACAACCTCCCTGATCTGCACAATTACAGGTACCTCCAAGAAACTCTGGCAACTCTCTGTAAATGCAACAAAATAGTTCAGTAGGACATAAAACCAGTTAACCAAGTAATAAAAATGAATTAAGCAAAACAAATTAAAAAGAAATAATCTACATTAGAAAAGACACATGTATAACAGATCTTTTACCTGGCATCAATTATCTCTAGCAATTTGCTCTGGTACTTGTTTCCAAGAACCTACATTAGATGCAACCAACAACAAATATATCAAAATAAATATATTACATGATATACTATCACTGAATCCTGACAAAACAGAACAATGTTTATAAAAGAATCATAAAATACATGAATCTTGGAAGTTGTTTTCGGGTCTAGAAAACTTTTCACGGTGTTCCACAGGAGCCTAAATCCAGGACCAGCATTAATGATAAACATTTGATGAAGAGTCTGCATCATTTAAGAGAGTGCAAGATTCAGCATAGATACAATAATTAATTTCAGTCCCCATATAACAGCAAAATTTTCAAGTACTGACAGCTTGTAGCAAAATAAGATTCCATACCTCAGGATAATTATCACCATCAATCTTCTGCAGCCGCAAAATGAGCTCCCGTGCATTCTTGGAAAAATTCTTAAGTCCCTGAAGCATTAAGAAATCAGAAACAGATTAAGGATTAAACTTTTTAATTGCAACTAAATACACATCATAACAAAAGCAATAGGAGACCACCAAAAACGTACCACGCCTTGAACATCTAAAATTGAAGTGCTCGAATCAATGTGCTTCTTTGCAGCAATAGTACAAGCCGGAAACTTTACTGCAAAGGCTTTTTCAAATCCTTGAACATGATACCTTATATATCGATCTATAGTGGTAACTTGCATAAGTTTGTTAGAATCAACTTTTCCCAATCTTTCAATGTAAACAGGTCTTCCCTCCTTGTCCACACCATGATAACCGTGAGGGTAATAACTCAAAACATCATTTAATTCTTTGAACTCAAAATCCTGATAACACAAGGAAACACAGTGAATAAGGGTGTTTCGAAAATCCAATTTTAGGCCAATTGTCAACTGCGGTTACCTCCATAATAGTGTCAACACCGAATTCCTTCCTCCATTGAAGCATCTCGGCCCACATATGCTTTGCTTTGTCAATATCAAACTTCCTAGCTTTTAAGAACCTGAGAGATGTCGCAACATTGAAACATGGGTTAAAAAAAAAATGACAGCTCGCATTAGCAGCATGCAATCACACAACAGAAACTAAGAATGCCAGTGAAAATGAAGCCATGAAAGTCAAATAAAATGTCAATCAGGAATGCAGTACTTAAGCAGGGAAAAAAAAAATTAGTTACGTAAATAAATGTCAAGAAACACAGAACAGAAAATTTTTAATCCATACTTGGATCCTTATGAAAGAAATAGAGAATACATCATACGAAATGCAATACTTACTTGGAAGGAATGATGAAGTTTTTAATCAATACTTCAAAGTATTTTGGTAAACATAAGGCATAATAACCAAGAAAGAATGGCATAAGAGATTGAAAATGAAAGTAAAATATAGTTGCATGCGTAAATTATTATGCAACAAAAACGAGGATCTTAGCACCTTAACATCATGTGATAATCATCATGTCGTTCAGGCAGCAATTCATCCATAATTAATGATTGTCTAAATGCATCAACAGCCTGAAGCTCCTCAACATCACGCACATCCTCAATTGAAACAGAGCTGACCCGGCCATCACTTTTCCTTCTACTGCTCTTTTTCTTTAGAGAATGCTTGAACTTAGTGGATGCATTTAACGCTTTCTTCTTCAGAGACCCAATCCTTGTCCGCCTTTCATCCTCAGAGTTCTCGAAATCAGATTTCCTTTCTCTCCTCTCATCACTTCCTGAGAATCCCTCAAAACCTGCGCCACAACGAACAATCAACATATTTACAACCAGAAACAGGTGTAATTTCACGCTTGTCAAGGCACAGATAGAAATATAATTGGCTTATCCACAAGATTTAAGTGCCGACTGCCAACCCATTATTATGGATAAAAATTTTCTGCAGTACGGAATACAAACTAATCCATGAACAACACAAGACACCCAAAATTCCAGTCATACTGTCTAAATGTACATGCATCATGTAACCTTTCTAAATTAAAGACAAAAAGATATCAATAAAAATACCAATAAAATCTTTCATTTTTCTATTTGTCGTTTAAACAAAATTTTGTTTTGGGTAAAAATCTAATCACTGTCCCCCCCAAAAAAAAAAAGAAGCTAATCACTGAAATAAAACTTCAAAATATATACAAGATTTGAAATATTAACAAGTTTCTATCAATTTCGGGCCACAAAGTTCACAGTATATCAATATAATTTCAAATCAGACTCCTACACACATGAACACACGACAAATTATTTTGCCAAAAAAAAATGATATTTATTTATTTAAGTTTAGCCTCATAATAATCTTCATTCAAAAACCAATTAAAACTAAACAAAATAGAAATAAAATATTTGATTAATCTCATCTTAAGCTCATCCTACTGTCTTGATTCAATCAAGCCAGTTCTTCTCACTAAAGCCACAAAAAGAAATAATTAATTAAAATTCTAAAAGAAAAAAAAAGAGTGTACAGTAAAACCCTAACAACATAAAAAGAAAAAATTAAATCAAATTAAATAAAAGAAAAATTTACAGAAATAGAAGCGACCGGAAGTGAGGAGATGATACTTACAAGGCCTAGCGAACCGATCTAGTGGACCCGACATCTCTCGGTGGCGCGTGAGAGGAAAACGCGGGGCTGACACTTTGCGCTTTCAGCAATGAATCGATCAGTCAAACAATCGATCGATCGATCAATCAATCAATGCAGCAGCACACAGTATATCAAACCCTTGTTCTTTAGTCAAAATAGGAGCAGAGAAAGCCAAATTAGAATAAAATTCAGATAACGCAAATATGAAAATATAAAAATAAATAAAATAAAATAAAAAAACCTTACATACCGATATATCTGCTGCTATTTCAGCTTCGACACGCGTCACGAAAACGATCAGACGGTCATAATTGTGTCAGATCTTAACTTAAAATAATTAGTATATACTGTAAATAAATATTGGAAACAATTATATAATTTTGCTGGTAAAATAAATAAAATAAATTGGTTAGTTAAAATCCGCCTAATAAAACGACGGCGAAGAAGAGAGAGAGAGAGAATGAAACAAAGAGACTGCGGAAAGAGAAAAGGACGGACTTTATAATGGGAGGAAACGTGGGGCCCAGTGATCAGTGGAATGTTTAGAAATACCACGTGGCGGTTGATGGGAGCGGTGTGCATGTTAAGCGAGGGAATCCGCCGACGGTGAGGAGTGAAATTATGCCGAGTTTTGCAACGTGCAATGATTTGGTCGTTTCTATCATGCTCTGCTCTCAAAGAATAAAAATAAACTAAAATATGATTTGTTTTATTATTTTTCTTTTTGTCTTTGTTTCTTTAGTGTGCAATAATTTTTGGTCAACCGTCAGTGCTGAGTCCATGGATATTATTTTATTGATTTATAAAAATTCCAAAGATATTACTTTTCTTTTACCCTTCTCTTCTCTCTCTCTCTCTCTCTTTTTTTATATCCCCCGTCTCTTAGGCTCTTTTTTTTTTTTTTTTACCTTATGTTTAATTTGTAAAATTCCTTTTTTAATTTTGGATATATGTGAATCTTTTTTTTTTTTTTTGATAAGTGGATACATTTGAATCTGATTGATGATCTGAAATGAGTTATTTCTTACTCCAAAATGTTTTGATTTGCTTTATAAATTTTTAAAAAAAAGTCGCCGTAATTTTAATTTTTAAAGCAAAATGGGTGTATTATTCTTTTGCCCTTATGTTAAATAATAAAGACCATTTGATTCCGTAAATATAATAATGTAAAAAACATATTTCCTCGAAGGAAGATTCTAATTAATCCTTGACAACACATGTTCCATTTGGCTTATACGGACTTCTTGATAATGACATCGATTTGAGGCTTTAAGGCATAGGCAATCAAATTGGTAAATTTGACCTTTTCTCACTTGGAAGTGGATGAAAATAATTTGACCGCATCGAATTCCCTCATTTTCACAACAAATATGATCATATTCCTTTTTTGAACTTTGCTTTTATTTCAGTTTCAACGGTTGAACAGATACATGCAAGATGGAAAAGAGTATCCCAATCCCTTTCACTAACCTCTATAACGATTAACAGAAACAACAAAACAAACACAGTTTCCCACGGCTTGCTTTAAAGCTAAAGAAACAAGGAATAACCCATTTGTCAAAACGAGTAGTCAATTAATTAATTACTTGGTCATAAACAAGTGGCTAATTAGGAATTATGAACCATCAAGGTCAAGCCCCAGCTGTCCTAATTTATTTATTAAAAACCCTCAACAACCCAACCCAGCCAACCAGTTTTATAAGTCGAGCATAATCCTAATTTCCTCGAGGGGGTTACATCAATTACATGGCTGCTTCTTACCCAATGCCGACATACATGACTGCTAATGTTTAATGCCAACCTTATTTCTTTTATTGTGACCTGATGATGATGCTTCAATTGGCTCACAATAGGAATGAGATAAAATTCGCTGTGATGTTAAAAAAGAACTAGCAGAAAATATGATAAATATATAAGAAATAGATATTGAAAGCAAGAGTAATCTGAGTAGCTTTTCGATTTACTAAAATTCACTTTTATATGAATTCCATATATCGTCGTCGTCGTCGTCAGCAATTTCATCATCCTTCATTGGACTATGGACCTCATTAACATCTGCTTCTGCATTTTGGTCTTGCTCAACTTTTTCCACTTTATCCTGCAAATACACAAATATAATGCTAAAACAGTTAAATGTCACTGTCTTTTTATCCAAACATAAATCGTGAGGAGCCCAAAAGGCCAAATGAAAGTGACAATCAAGACATCACAATCACGCGTGTGGCATAAATAATATCCCTGTTTAATCTTTACAAGAAAACAATATTACCAGTTTCTTACTTAAAAACTTTCGAAGAAGTGAAAAAAGTCTTCAAAATGTCGAAATACACATCTACATTATATGGAAACACATCGCCAAATTTGTTCCATAAGCAAAAATAATCATTGAAGATAAGAGGTAAAAATGATAAGATATGAAACATAGAGGACCATCGTGTAAATTTTCACTTGTACGCCAGCATCTGGCTGGTCAAGATCAAATGATTAAAACTGAAAATCAACATCTTCAAAGGATTATGGATTGGATGATTTGTTGTCCTTAATACCCCCTTTAGATCTCTCAACCGTGCAACTCATACATAAATTCTAAGTCCAAAATTGTCCAAAAGCTCCGTGCGCAATTCTTAAAATAAATCAATTCTGTTCTTAGAAGCAAGATGCACAGAAAATGAGGTAGATGAATAAAAGCAACGCAATGCAACACGCAAACAAAAATTTTCATTTTGGAAAATACAAGGGAGAGCGGGAAACAATACATTATGCTGGGGATTCAACTCCTCCAAATCCTCGTCTGTCATGCCAGCTGAATCATCTTCTTTTGCATCCTGTGCTGCTTGAGAAGCAACTTGTTGCAGCTGCTCAATCACCTTTTCAAAATGGGAATGATCTGAAAGAAAAATATTAAATTATTACCCCATAGCTTAGAAGCATGCCAAAATTCACAATAATAAGATCTAAGCTTCCAATAGTAACAATAATTAGAAATATTACCTTTGGCACGATTCGTTAGAGCTTCAGTTAACCTCAACGGGTGTTCACGCTCTTCCTTCTTATATTTTAATTTGACTTGCTGGCGTGTTCTTCCAGGGAAAAGTTGTTGTATCATTGACAGATCTGTACCGAACTGCCGAATGGCCTAAAATCCACATATTCAGACATTGTTAAAACACTAAAGCTAGAGAAACACCAGGGAATGCCTGGATGACAGGAAGATGCAACCTGATCTGTACAATGAAGTTTTTAAGCATTATATTTGCCACATTTAAAAAAATAAATAAACAAATAAAGGATATTGGTTAAAATTATTAGAGATGGTCATGGAGAAATTTTAATGAAATTTTAATTCTCAAGAAATAAACATCCTGGTAAGCAACATTACTAAGAAGCATTGGCGATGTGTGAACCTCTAACACCTCTTCCTAGTTAAAGAACTGAGATCTGCTTATATCAGCCATGACAATGCCAAAAAGGAATGAACTCTCCTAGGCATGGCTTTGATGTAAAGACTATTTGGAAAACTAGAAACTAAAAATTGACCAGAGCCTATCAGAAGATCTCTAGACCTAATAAACTCATTAAAGTAACAAATACTTCTAGGTGCAACATAACAATACCCTACAGTATATCCAGGCCCCCATTTGCAAGTCGCACGAGAGAAAACCTGACCAATTCATCTGGATTCATGAACATTAAATTCATGCAAACCGAGAATGCTTCTGCTTAACAAACATGTTAATAATTCTAATAAAAATAATAGCCAATGGTCCTGTAAGCTAAGAAACATACATTACAAACTTTCATCACCAATATCAATTTAAGTGATTAAGGATGTCCTAAGAATAATCCCACATATCTTAGGTGAAAATGGTGGAATTAGCACTTACTGACAACTTTCATCAATTATACTGCAAGTATGTGATAGTTGATATACAATGGAACAAGTAAATAGAGAAAAGGTCTGGCTACACATACCTCATAAAACAATTCTGTTTCTTGCTTTGACCATCGTACAGTGGGTGTTTTCTTCATGAAAGACTGATAATTGAAGTAATGAACTCTTGGCTGAACCCTATCAGTAGCTGGATCACCAAAGGAGCCATTATCTTGTTCTGAAGCAAAGGTCTCATCCTCATTATGATAATCTTCCTCATGGGATGAATGTGCAGCACTGAACAGAAAAAATTGTAGCCCGAAAATTAAATCAACTGAATGCATAATACTCAAGGAAAGAGTATTGAAAGCACATAAGACATGCCATTTAAATGTTATTCAACTTTATTTTGCCCATGAATTGTCATAACACATGCAGAAGCAATTGTTTACATCCCAAATGCAACTTTCATATTAAGGTGGCCGATGCAAATTTGTTAGTAGGAATTATTTTAAGAATTGGCTTTCTGGATGTTTTCAAAAATAAGGAAGCTGACAAGCATAAAAATTTGTTTAACAAACGAACATTTATGCAGCTACGTGCTTTAAACTTTGGCTAATTTTCTGCAAAGATGAATATTGGGTTTTCTCAGCCCCTTACGACAGGTGGGACAGCTTCTGTCCAACTACCAATTGGTCTCATTGAAATGCATTTTAATTGGACCATATTCCCAATATAAAAAATCCTACCAACTTAAATATACAGCTAAATACACAACAAAGATGCAACATACTGAGAGAAGATATTAAAGATATGGAGATAATCAAGGGTTTATATTTTATCACTTACTACCTCACCAACTTACTGTAAATAAGATTTTAAAAGCTACCCCCACTAGTTTTGCAAGACGAAGTGCTAGGCAAATGAGCATTTTCTAGAAGCCAATTCAGGTTGACCAAAATAACCTCAAAGCTTTTTTATTAATCTGACTTCATTTTACCTGAAAGGAAATTTTACATTGAACACAAGCAATAACCATAATGCAATACTCGTATAACCTTTCATTGCAAGACACACTTGTACCCATATTTTACCTCAACCCAATGTTGGTAATCCAGGAAAACAAGCAAGGATTTCATTGGCATGGAAGCCAACAAATAATCATTGCCGCACAATGGACGCCATTCCAATTCCAAGCTCTCTCTTTCATGCCAAATCATATCATCGGCAATTATTATTCTCCTCTTATCATTAAATATAGTAGTGAGATGAGAAAGCTTGTGTCTACATGTTTTTGCGTATTACCGAACTTATCAGATTTCATTACCTAAACGTATTAAAAATAGATAAGGGGAATTTCCAGCCGGGTGTTTGCACTTGGCGTAAATACACTAGGTCCTCAAAGATGGAATTTGCAAGAATTTAGTCCTTTTTGTGACTGCAAGGTCGTTTCTATCAGTACAAAATGGACAATTTGTTGTTATATCCGATATTGCTACTTCAAGCAGGAACTAGCTGCCACAAATCAAACCTTGGGAGACCCGTTGCAAGTCATTCGAAAGATAGATATGCACATGAAAGTGCATGCCACACGGGACATATAGGAACGGGGAAATCGATGGGCCCTTCATGGCTTCAGATTCCCTAATGCATTCTCAAATTGGAATGATGCAAACTATTCGTGTGTAATTTGGATAGCATATAAATTGCAGACAAGAAAACAGAAATAGCAGCTAATTAATGCAACATTTTTTGTTTTTTGCACAAAAGAAGGTGACATTTTATATGTGACTTCTGCTGTAAAAAATGCATGTACCTTTGATTTTTCAAGGGGGCTCCCGTTGCTTTTGCCTCTTTACTCTGCAAATTCGGGCAGACTTTAATCAGCATAGAAATTAAAAGTTCATAAAAACATAAGAATGGCAAAACAGAGAATAACAGTTACTCTAGGAGTGCTATATGAAATACAAAGTATCTTTGTCCATAAAATATAAAAATCTATAACATAGGAATCTATACCGCTAACCGCTCCTTATACTCTGCCAACAGAATAAGATCCTTCATAGGCACCTTCTGAGGATCAATTTCATCCTCTGGGGTTTGAAGCAATTCCTTACTCACTACAATAGAAGAAATATTGAATCCGAATTTAAATAAGAATCATCATATCACGTAATATATGGCATTAGAATTGTCAATTACCAATCCTTCTCTTCCGACGAGTTGAATGAGAAAACTTCTTTGGAGGGTTTTTGTGAGACTTATCTGATGCTTCATTGGCTTTTTTACGTTTTCTAGCTGTCTTTCCATTTTCAGTCACGGGTGGTTCCTTCGACTTTCTTGGTGATCTTTTCTTCTTAGATGTCTTTTCCTCACTATTTGCGCCAACATCAACTTCATCTTCGTCTACAGCACTACTTGGAGGTTCAGCACTGAAGCTTCCATTATTATGGGCCTCATTGTCAGGCTCATCAACAAGTTCGGGAACAACTACTCCCTTTCTCAACTGTCTTAATAATTTGCCAACTTCAGTCTCCTTACCAGCCTGTGAGGATTCAATCAACCTCTGCGAAAGACTTAGCACAGTAGATGCATTTCTTTCCTTACCCATAGCACTCTGGGAAAGTCAGAAAAATAAAATGTAATAAAATTAAATTAGATAAAAAATGGGGGATTAGGGCAGGTCTACAAGATTCAGCAATGCAATTAATAAATGAAAGAACCAACCTCAGAAAAAAAAAAATCTATAGGAGCAAATACCTGGTTTTCAGTTGTTGCTGGAAAATCTTCATGTTGCATGTCCCCGTAAGCAGCAGCATCTGTGTAAGATGTTTCTGCAAAATTTGTCAGTTCTTCATTCACTGGGAACTCAGAGGAAGTTGGATCTGGGGGAGTAGTACCACCCAAGTCTAGAGATGAGTAGTCAAAACAATCCTCAGGTACAGAGGCAGGAATTGAGCCCCCAGACATGCATTGAGATCCAGAAGAAACAAACTGAGCATTTGGAGAATGCATAACAGATTCAACAGCATCAGGATGAGGCACACTACTAATATTACACTTCTCGTTCTCAGTTCGCACCTGCGGCCTGGGTTTATATTTTGCGGCACGCCGTCCTAAATGAAACTGATTTAATGAAACCTTGAAATAAAATGTTACTAAGGAAAAATGATGAGAGTAGATGGCTTCCAATACCAGATGCAACAGCTTCCTTGGAAGTAGAATCTAGACAATTTAAGTCAGGAAAGACCCCTTCTTGCTGAACCTAACCAATTCTAGACACTTTAATCCAAATAGCATTTCAAACAAAAACAATGTAATATTCAAGAAGTGTTAATTTTCAGTATTTCACCTCTCTTTCTAGCCTTGCATCATCAACAGGAATACCTCCTGCATTATTTGTAAGAGCTGCCTGCCCACAGGATATTGGATCTTGGGTCAAGAACATATCAGCAGAAATATGAGCTTGTTCGGCATCACATACTCCAACTGCTGCATTGTTGTCAGAGTTCAGACCTTCAAAGGCAACAGCTTCACCTCCATTGTAGTCGGAAACAATAACAGCTGGCATCTCTGAAATATACAAAGTGATCACTAAAGAGAAAAGACTCCAATTAGATGTTACAACAGGTCAAAAACTTCTTATTACCTCACCTGTTCCATTTGAAGGTTGACTTTGAAAATCATTGAGAGATTCCAAACCAGAAAGTACATCTGCATTCTACAAATATACAACTTGTCAAGAAATACCGGATAAATCAGCAATAGCAAATGAGAGAAACACTCTTGTTTTACCTGCCCAGCTGCCTTCTGAAAGGAAGAGTGCAAGTCTCCACAGCCATCTAAGGCCGTGACCTCAGAATGCAGAGCATTCTCAGAGCTCTCATTTTCTTTAAATTGCTCAACTATCCTGACAACTCCCGAGGCCGGTACAGAAGAAGCAACAGGATCCAACAATCTGCTATCTTTATCTATAACATCAACAGGTGCAGCTCCTTCGTTTCTAGGTCTTGGTTTGGCTTTGGGTTGAAACCTACCACGTACTGTTAAAGGATTCAGTACCAAAACCATGACTGCAAACACAGATTTACAAATGCAAAGACTTATTTTCCTAAAACTGTTTGGTTTCCAAAGCATTCCTTACCATGATTTACTGCAGGTCCAGATTCATCCACAAAAAGGTCACTATCCAAATCCATATAGCTTGTCCAACATCGGCAGCACGACACTTATGAGAGGGAATAAAAGAAGCAGAGCAGCGAAGTAAAACTCCTGAGAGATAGGGAAACAAAGAATGGGTCAATATTAAGATTGAAAAATCAAAAGCTAATCCATGTAAACTCAATTCAATATTGATAAACATACATGTCTTTCATAATTCTCTTCATTGCTAGGTTCTCTTTTGTCAGTCTTTTCTGCACCAACAATGTTGCATACTTAAATCGACAATTACACAGTACCAGCTAAAAATAATTAACCTTGAAAACAACAATAAACATTTGGAGCTTGTGATGTGTGTGTTTTGGTTCTACATTAATAAATAGTTTTAAAATGATTCACTTCTGCATTAAAGTTTCACATGCACTCTAAAAGAATAATATTTATAAGTCCTCTAATTCAAATTTAATCCAAAAATACAAAATTTCTAATAACAATTCCGTCTAAATAATCCGAACAAAACCAAAAAACGAACAAAATACTGTTTTCAATTGAAAACCGAAAACATATACACAGAAATTATCTGCAGAGAAAAGAGAATTAGAAAGAGAAGAAACTACCTCTGCATCATCATCAACGTGGCTAGGGTTTTAAGTCTCACACCACAGAGGAGTTAGGGTTTTTTCGATTCTAGGGTTCGAGAAGGGAAAAGAGGTGAAGCGGTGACGTTTGAGGCGAAACCAATAGGTATTTTAAAAGATCAACTATAATTGGATTATTTGGCCTAGTTGGTCAGTAATGCGTGCAGAAAATAGCGCGGGAACTGTTGGGTACTTCGGTAACGTGCGTTCGAATCTCAGCCAGCCCCCCGCGTTAAACAAATTTCGCAATGTTTTTGTTGGAGAAAAAGAAAACTTCTGTTTACCCCCCTATAAGTAATACTAAATACAGTTGGGCACTATAAGATCGAAAAATTGCACATAGGCCCCTTGCTCGATTTAAAGTTCAAAAGAGCCCAGTGCCAAAGCGAGGTTAGAGATGGCATCCTGCCAAATGCCGACCCTTAACAATTACAAAGAGTATACTACTGCAGCTTTAGATTTAAAAAAAAAAAAAAGGCACGTTCGTTAAAAATTAAAAATTACAAATTGATTAAAGAAAATGACTCAATGTTACAGGAGAATCGTTTTAATAGAAAAATTGCAAAGCCAATATTATATATATTAGATAGTAAAATTTGCAAAGGCAGCGGGGCAGCGGCGAACCAAGAAATAAAAACCTTGGGCAGAGAAGGACTGTGACGCCGCTCGCGAGAGAAAGGCAAGCTGCAGATTGTGATGGCGGGCCGGCGGCCGCACCAACAAAAGCGACCAATCGGGTGTTCTTGCGGCGGCGCGATTGGTGAAGGGCGAATGGAATTTTGTTCTGGGCTAAGGTTTGCGCCGCATGGCAGCCACTCACCGGATGAATGGGTAGGAAACTCACTGCACTCGCCGTGTACGTACGTAATACCTTTTGATATCTTAACGTGGGCCTGGATTCTTTGTGTCCTTGGATCCAGACTCAAGCTTTGTGCTTTGGGCTTGGCCTCTTTTCCATCTGTTTGCACACGCAAGAGTAGCAACCCATCACAATTACAATGTTTTGTAAATAAACAAACTTCATTTCATTTTTTATCTTCATTCATTCGAAAAAAATTTTAAAAAAAAAAAATTACAGTCCTCTATGTAGGTGTTGATTTTTCTCTAAATATTAAAAAATAGGTTTTACAAATACATTCATAATTCTTCCGATAAATATATATTTTGTACCTTGCAATAGACTAACGTCTTGCAAATACCTGGCGAATTATAATGACCTAATTAATTTCCTTCCAAATATTCAAAAGCTCAAATTCTTTTTTCTTTTTAAAGGCATGCTGTTGGGAACCGCCATTCAACGGTAAATAATAATATATTTTTTTTTTGCATTTTAATATACTAGCAGTTAGAAAATAACGGGGGATGTTTTAATTTAAAATATTTCAATAAAAAATTTTAACATAAATTTTGAGTTATATTGATCTACTACGATCCAATGATACGTATTAAAATTTAAAGTAACGTTTAATAATGTTAATTTGTCTGCATGAGATGAATATAATATATTAAAATAGCCTAACCAAACCCTTTACTAAATATTATTGCATTTTAGCAGACCGTGTTCCTCTTTCGCCTTAATGTTTATTACCCAACTACAGAGCGAACCATAATTCTTCTAATAGAACCGAAAGGTTCAATTTATTGAAGAAAAATCTTTGTGGGGCATTCAAATTTTTTTTCATGACCCACCACTTGCTTAGTTAAGTTTATTTGGCCCCAAAAGGAATTTATTTTACCCGAATGTTGTCAACTTTCAATGTCCAAAAATCAAAATTTCACCGACTTAGCCTCTAATGGTTTCCTTCACAACGAAGGCAAGTGCCAATTTGAGAATGATAAAAACGCCCGGTTCAATGGACCAACCCACAAATTGAGAAACTTATATAAAAAAAGACTGATTAAAGGACTCAATTTCTATGGTGAAAATGATGGGACCGTCATACTTTAATTTGTACACCATTTTCTTTTTCTTTACAATTTTTTCCATAGATTAAAGCAACGTTTACTTTTGTTCTACCAAAGCAATTTGCATGTATTAAACTAAGAATTGTTTCTTGCCTTTAGTTAAAGAGACTGGCATGAAAAATGTGCATCTCTTTCACGTGTATGTTTACTTGTCTGGCTGCTAATCGTACCAACGAAAATGGGAAAAATACTTAAATATGGGACCATTTCAATAGGACCGTTTAATGAAATCATAAATTCAAGCAAGAAATTTATTGAAATATTTCGTTAGATAAATTTATAGATAATGTGATGCATTTGTGTTGACTTTCTTCCCTTTTATTAAAAAAAAAATCATGCTCGGTAAAAATCAACTAATGCATAATCTTTAATCATGCTAGTCTTAGGTGCAATTAGGCTTGTTTTCTTTGGTGGGGAAATTATTATATATGGCTAAATAGATGGTGCTGCCAAAGTATAAAAAAACGTGAAATTTGGAGGGTTTTAAAATTAAAACTGTTGTCATAAATATTTTTGTACTTGGATTTAAAAATTTTGGATCAATGGGCATGGCCCCTGTTATTTTGACCATACTTTTTGAAAAAGTACCAGTCAATTTGTGCGAAGAAACTTCTCTAACTTTAAAAAGTGTATTTGAAAAAGTAAGTGTGTGTATATATATATATATATTGGTTGATGGTAAGAGTTATACAATGTACTGGGGATTTAAAGGCTGCTGGCTTAGCAAATGGGTCGGAGATTACGTGGGAGCCGCGCAGCTGTATGCGCGCACGAGGATAAAAGTTTATTTAATTTTTGTATTTTAATATTAGTGTCCGTTTAATTAAAAAAAGAGAGCTGTTAAGTTACAGTTTATGTAACTTACAGCCGCAACTTTTTTGAATGAACAGTAACCATATGGTGTTGCTGTTTATTCGAAAAAGTTGCGGCTGTAAATTACAGCAGTTGTAACTTAAAAAAATCCTTAAAAAAAATAAGTGTAAAAAAAAAAATTATAATCTTTTCACATTCCCCCAAAAAATAAATCTTCATAAATGTTTAATGGAAATCTCTATAAGTATTCGTCCATATATTTCTGTAAACTTTTAGAGGATAATTAAAATACTCACTTTTCCTCTTTACTTTTTTTTGTTTTCCAAATTATGAAGAGGATGACTGCATTGCTACCATCTTTAATTAGACGTGCATCACAAACAACTAATTAATTTGTAAAAAATTTAAAAGAGCAATAGTAATCTAAAAAGTGGTTATATGAAAATTAAATTTAAATTTAGGTAATATTTTAGTGAATTTAATATATAAAAACTGGAGAAGCATCAGTGGCCCCGATCAATCAATTACACTCCGTGTGAGCCTTTACATTACGTATAAATAAATGGTTAGGATAAATGACAAGAAACGTTTTAAACACGAATGATTAGTATTAGATTAATTACACTGCTATTATTTTTCTCTCATCTATCCTCTATGCCTTTTCCTTTTTCTTTTCCCTTTATAATCTGTCTTCCATCTCTCACATTTTCTTCTGTTCTTTGTCCCTTTTTCTCTCTTGCTTTAATTTTTAGACCCTTTTCTTTGCAAATTTCTCAATCTAAAGGCTCATAAAGAATGAATAATAATAATAATGATGATGATGATGACGACGACGATGTAATTTTAAGAGGCCACTAATCTACCTCCATAAAAGTTGTTTTTAGAAAAGTAGGATAAAGAGAAAGCTTAGACCCGACATGAATTGTAATGGTTAATAGGGCAGGCAGGAACAGTTTACTGTCCAATTTGCAGCTAAATGAATTGTGCAGACCTATCTGATGTAAATATACAAAACTATGGTTCTTCTAAGAAAAATATATTAAAATACAGGGATCCAGATATTATTATCCCCTTTCAAAATTGCCTCAATCCGCACTGCAGAAGTTTCGAGCCAAACCCAATGCCAGCCCACGTTACAACGACGGAAGCAAATAAAATTAACATTTTGCATAGGCGAAAAAAATTTATAAAAAAAACGGAGAAAAGAGAAGAAAAAAGGAATCTCCGAATCTAGAGAGCGAAAAGACAGAAAGCGCAAGAAAACACTACACTTTCCGGGAAAATCCAGGGTCATTTTGGACAATTAGAAGCGTCAATGATGAAGTGAGAGGATCTCAGAGAGAGCCCAAAGGCGTATTAAATGATGACACCTACATCCCTAGACGTTTGCTTTTCTCCAAGTGATTCGTGTCAGATTATCAGCAGTAGTGTGGGACACTTCAAAAATTTTGTAGCAAAAGTAACAAATAATTAACGCACCCACCACAAAAAGAAGGCGAAAAATTACAAGTTTATTTTTTTTTTGTGAAAAATAGGCAACATTTGGGGAAGTGTGATTTTATTGTTATGCGTTATATATGTGTATTAATTATTATTACACACATCTCAAAACGTACATCACGTACCCACCAAAACGGGAGCTCTTGCTGTTTTTAAATAAATATAAAAACAAAATGTTTTGTACAAATCACATGTTTAACTGGGGCAGCCGGGTAGGTAGATTTACATGGGGTAGAAATACACGCTCCCAAATTTTAATTACTTTAGGGCCGGTTTGAAAATATTATAATTTTTAAAATAATTATTTTTAATTATATTATAAAAATAATCAGTTATAACGAGAATTAATTGAGTGTTTAATAAATTTTATTTCTAGAAGTATTGTGAATTTTGAAAACAATTATAGACGTTTAGTAAATATACTATTAAACTGATGAGAGAAAATAAATAAATAAAATGTACATAATATAGGATAAAATTTACTTATATATAAAAATATATACATATAATATTTTAAATTGTGTATTATAATAATTTTGACTAAAAATAAATTTTATAATATATTATTTTTTTTATCTTAAAACAATTGATAATTAAATTTATAATATAGTAAAACAAATTTAATAATCATTTGACCAACAAATTGATATTAATAAATTTATATTGATGAATTATTAGCAGATAAACAATGAGCAAAATCTCACCAGCTCTTGTTGCGTGCGTCGTGGTGCATGGTACTTGATCATTCACCATGCCACCGGTCCACGTTCGAGCTGGTACAAAAACATTACACACACACTTATACAACAATCATCAACTACATACGCATTGATGCGAAAAGAAATTGAGGTATTCTAAAAAAAAAAAAAAACAATGACCAAAATCTCTACGAGGAGACGTTTAAATTGAGCCAACCCAAGAGGAGACTTAGTCCACAGGAGAGAGGATTCTGCTCAAAATTATGGACATTGGTGAAATTATTTCCCCTTATAAATAAATTCAAATGCTGGCATTGACATCTGGTTGTTAGCGCACGCATCAACTCGATCATATTTTGGTGTCAATAATTATTATTATTATTTTTTGATTTGGCTATAAGTAAATGGGAATCATACCCAGAAAATTCCAACACTAGGTAGACGAAAGAAATCTTTTAGGGGTGGACATCATTTTCATCCCTATGGATATAAAAATTCGAATAACATTTATTTTTCGAAGGGTTAAAAAAAAAAAAAGAAGATTTATGTGTAAATTCGACTCTCTCCTTTCCTTCAATATTCTCCTTTTCAGTTCCATCAATTTTCTCCCCCTCCAGCATAATATCTTTGCTTGTTGATACTTCTTTTACTTGACAGCGAGAGATATTTATCAAAAAAGGCAATGGAAGAAAATCCATTAAAAGAAGAACTGAAAAAAAAAGATTGGTGATTCTTTTTATTTGTTGCGTCCATCTCATTCTCTTTTGGCAAAAGGAAAGATATATTGAGGGAGAGAAGAAAATTGGAGATGAAAAATGGAGTTCACCAAGAATGTTTAATTGTCATGATAATAAATAATTAATCATGTTCATTTCAAATGTCGATACCCAACTTAGTTAAAACAAATATTCTTTTTTTTTTTTTAATTCAAACGATCATGAGTGAATTGATAAGTGCATAAATTAGTAGTGCAGTGAAGGTACAAAAATTGATGGAATAAAGAGAAAAAAAATAGAGTAATAATATAGTTATAAACTCTTGTATAATTTTATTTTATACTAACTGATGTGACATGATAAAATTAGTTGAATTAAATATCTCTTGGTTCACGTAATTTATTTTATTATTTTATATTTTCATTCAACCAATGAATTAATATCAAATTAATTTGTATAAAATAAATTTCTATAAGAATTTATACCTATGTCATTACTCAAAAAAAAAAAAAACTTTTGATATATAAATAAATAAACGCTATCAACAGCGTTACAACTTAAAATTTTTGATTGAAGGCTTGAAGTACCACGGTGCCATAACTATGAATCTTTTAATTTCTTGTTCTTGATCCAAGATTTCAACTCTCAGCTGTTAAATATAATCAATCACCTTGTTTAAGAGAAAAAAAAAAAGTCAAAAAGAATAACATCACATAAACACCGGTAATAAAAAATGTTGAGAAAATATAGAAATAACTTAAAATTATAGTTAATTTACACATACACGTCAACCCATTATTTTCTTACTTGGATGGTCAAAATGGCATTTCTAACAATTCATTAGTACTCTCGAGTAATACGTTGTGCGCGAGATAAGCAATCGATTGATAATCGAGACAAATAGTCGACGAGCAGTCGACGAGTGGTTGAATGTCACATTATTACTTTCGCACATTTATGTCTTAAATATTCATTCTTAGGGACTAAAGTATAAAGTAAAAAAAAAAGTTCGATAAACCAATCAACTAAGCAATCTTTTTGATCATTTGTTGCGTCACAAAGCACAAGTTTACCTTGGCCTTATGGCATTGGCCGTATGCCACCACCATGCCATATTGTTATTGCTAGTAAGCATCACACTAACGAGAACTTATGATAAATTTATGTTCACCTTTTTGTAATCTTGTAGTATTAATTGTGAGTATAAAATATAGATGGAGCATGATGTAAACTGAGATTGATGTTGGTTACCAGCTGGATCTGAACAGTTGTGGACTCTTCTCACTCTCTCTCGTCTCTCCCCTTCGCCCGCCTCACATGTCCCATCAACTTTTCCCAACAAACTTTTCCTCTGAACAGATTCGCAAACTCTCTTTAATTTTCTTTTCCTAATTAAAAATTTCCCTTCAATTTTCTCTCATTTTCATTGTAATAACAATAACAATAATAATAATAATATTTTTCATCAACTTGTTCTTCTCCCCTTTTCTTCTATAAATTCCTACCCCTTCACTCTCAAAGTCCCTTCCCCCTTTCCCTCTTTTCTTCCTCACCAATCTTTTTAATCAATCAAAGCATCTTGCTTCTTGCTCCTCCATTTTTCTCCCTTTGAGAGTTCTCATAGCTTCAATCTGAAGCCACCTTTGTTCTCTTGCCTCTCCCTCATATTAACCTATTTAATTATTTTGAGTCAAAACTCAAAACCCACTTCCAAAATCCAATCTTTGCTCTTGTTTTCTCCAAAGTTCCAATCCTTTTTTGGTGTTGAGTTTGTGTTCTTGAGCAAAAGTTTCAAATCTCAAAACACAAATCGCAGTTGGTTTTTTTCAGAAGAGCTAATGCTCAGTATATTGTTCTTGATGTTTGAGATTCATGTCTCCAATTCTTGAACTTCTTTTTTCTGAGTGTATGATATATTCCACATTCAGGCGCAGGACCCAGCTTGTTCAATCTTTCTCAGTTGTTTTCCTCTACTGGCTGTATTATGTTTCATGATTTTTAGCTTCATTTTCAGTTATTAATAATTAATTAGCCAATAAATCTATAATCACCATCATCATCATCATCGTTATTATTATCATCTGCATATTAAATTTTTCAGTTTTGATTTCATCTGGGTCCTGCTAAAATCTCTCTCTCTCTCAGTTTCCTCTTATTGTAAAAGAAAAAAAAAATTGCAATAATTTAAATGGCTTCTTCAAGTGGGACATCATCAGGAGGATCATCATCAATGATGCAAAACTCAGGGTCTGAGGAGAGTTTACAAGCATTAATGGATGAAAGGAAGAGGAAGAGGATGTTATCAAACAGAGATTCAGCGAGAAGATCGAGGATGAGGAAGCAGAAGCATTTGGATGATCTCATGGCTCAGGTTGCTCAGCTGAGGAAAGAGAATAATCAGATCATCACAAGCATCAACATCACGACGCAACATTACATGAACATTGAGTCTGAGAACTCAGTGTTGAGAGCTCAGCTCGATGAGCTCACCCACAGGCTGCACTCGCTCAATGAAATCATCAGCTTCTTGGATGCAAGCAACAAAAACAATGCTGCTGCTGCTGTCTTTGAAGCCACAAGCATGATCAACGAGCCTGTTTTTGATAATTTCATGAACCCACTGAACTTGTCATATCTGAATCAGCCTATCATGGCTTCTGCAGACATGTTTCAGCAGTACTGATGCTGACCTCTTTTTTCTTGAGAGATGAAACAGGAGAGAGAATTATTTGTCTTTATGTTTTTATTGTCGTTGCAGTGTAATTAGGCTTTTAATTAGCCTGTTGTAGGGAATAAGATAATATTGGGGTGGGTTTCTTTTCTCATGTTGTTTGTAATTATTAGAAGTGGGGATCTCTGTTTAAGTATGGTTTCAAGGCCTGGTGAATGTAATTTGGTCTCCGGTTTCTATCAAATAATAGTTTGTATTTTGCAAAAATATCTCTCCTTTCACTGTTTAAACTGAATATGGATGCTGTTCTTTTGATTGGGTAATGATTTATCTCATCAGAGCGACTGTACCACATGGTGTCATATAATTAATTTGTAATATGGTCTTCAAAATTACAGAATTATACTGTGTGCTAAGTTATTCTTAATAAGGTGAGCATAAATCGCCCACTTTTACTGTAATGTCTACGAGGAATGATTTAGTGCGCATGGTTTCGCATCTTATAATGCGTGAATGCATGAATGTTAAGATTCAAAGAAGAAAGTCATGGGTTCCCATATTACACTTTTCTCTCTTAAATTTTAATACGCACGTGCGCCGTATACACTATAAACTGCATTACTACGTATAAGTGAGTAAATTCTAAGGCAAATATTAAGTTACATTTAAATATAACTTACTTCTCTCACACAAATCATACGGACCCCACTACTGTATTACTATTCTTGTGTGGAGAATAACTTACAGCTTAATATAAGTTAACGGGCTCTAAATTCTAATATTTGTTTACGAGACCACTTGAGGATTTTGTTTGACAAATTCAAAATGAATTTTGTTCCTTTCTTACAAAAACTTTTATGATATGAGCAAAATACAGCAGTCTTTCTTTCTAAATTATTATTAGTAAAAATGCATGCCAATGTGCTTTGTAAGATGTTGACAATTTTGATTGGGTACTTATCACTTGTATATAATAAGTTTGATGCAATTTAGATAAGCACATTGAATTCAAATGATACGCTCGATGTTATAATCGAATAATCAATTATTCAACTCGGTGTACATGAGATCATCAATATTTGATGAAACCATCCCTAATATACAATCCATTGTAGCTTTTTTATTTTTTATTTTTTATTTTTGGCCCCAAATGGTACAGCCCAATTTTTTTGACTAGAGATAACACAGCAATGCAATTATTATGGGCGGTGTGTTTTATAATGAAAATACGGGGTCTTGCTACGGTGCATCAGTTGCACCCTGCATCCGCAGTGTCTGTGATAAATTTTTCTTTAATGATAACTAAATTAAAATTATATACAACAAGTTTTTGCAGCATCTATTGTAAAAAAAAAAAAAAAAAACTTTGAACCGGATGTACAACAAACAAATTGTTATTAATACCGAAAAAATTGTTATCAATAACGAAATTATTTTATCTGCATTCATAATTGTTAATTGTGTAAAAAAGAAGCACAAAAGCACAATGAGGTAATAATAAAATAAATAAAAAGACAGTCCTCTCAATGTTCAGAAAAAAGAAAAGACAGTCCTCTAACGTTGGAACCACAAACAATAATTAAAGAAATGAAGATATGAAATCAAAAGTTAATTAAAGCAGTAGCAGCAACAAGAGTATTGGAATAAAAAGTGAAAAAAAAAAAAAAGACACATGATTTCACAAGATCTTTGGTGGAACAAATCCCATGTGCAGGGAGCATTGTTTTCAGTACCTGTACTCTTGAACACATGATGGTTCAAGAAAGGGCTACCTGTGTTTAAGTTTTAATTTTCCAAGATCACATGTGCTATTTATATTATATTATATTATCTATATATATATATATATATATATATATATATATATATATATATATGAAGATTAAATGAGTTTGCTTGGATTGAGTGCCATGGTGTTGGCTCCATTTTCTTGTTAAATGGGGAAAAAAAGGAAGATTGATCGTCCTCTCAAAGGAAATTAAAAAAAAAAAGAGTTTTTGTATTAGTGGTTAATTGTCTAATTTGAAGTGTTCATAGGTTTCAAATACCAAATTAGCTCGTATAAGTTCGAGTAATGTAGGTTACACATACCAAACTAATTCATAGATGCTCGAGTAATGTTAGTTATTTCAAAACTTATTTAAAAAAAAAATACATAAGAAATGGTGTGACCTCCACATGTGGAGAGGGGTAAAACCAAATTAAAAAATTTGAACGGTCCAAAAGTCATCAGGATAAAAGGGCTAAAATCTAGAAAAAGAAAGAATACAAATTTAATGAGTAAAATGTAAGATTCTTCAATTTATACAGGCCGAATCATTAAAGAAATTTATTTTGTAGGTTCAATTCATAAATACACCGTGTATGCTTTCGCCTTTTCTGAGACATCCACTGGCCAAATGTCATGCCCCATATGTGTCTAGGACCTAATTGAAAAGTTTTCATATCTTAAAGATGCCTTCATATTCCTTAATTGGTATAACCAAGACAACCAGAAAGGGGCCACCAAAATGATGAGAGGAAACTTGAAGCCACCGCCATAAAAGCGCAAGATAACACGGCAAATGGGCTCTTCCCTTTGATTTTATTGAGAAAATTGAGGAGGCTACGATTTTCTTAAGATTCCAATAACTTTTGCACTTCACTCTTAAATAAATAAAAAATAATAAAAATAAAAATAGTAATAAACAAAACAAAAATAATTAAAGTTTCTTTTTGAAGCTCAATCAACATTACAACAGTAATTACCATGTCCTAATGCCCCGTTTATTTTTCTCATTAAAGTAGAGAAACATTACAAGGGACAAAATAAGTTGTCACGTTTATGTCACAATCTAATTTAATTGATCTAATCATGGTTCCGTAAGCACTTAAGTAACTTATATCTTTATGAACCCACAAAAAAAAAAAAAAAAAATTGCCCAATTAAACTAGCTAGTCAATCATCACAAAGAAAGCAAAGTAGCACACAGTTTAAAATAATCAAAATACCCTCTTTGAACATTGTAATTATGTTTAAGGAAGAAGTTAAAAAGTTTTTTAAATGATTTTTTTTTTCATTCAATGTTCGTGATTAATTTTTTTTTTATTTTTTTAATTCTCTTCGACAATCCATTAATTTAAAAAATTATTTAGGTAATGTCAGTAGATTAATTAATTCTACATTTGACCCGATTTTTCTTTGTTATTGTATAATAAGAAAGAAATTGATGACCCACTTATCTCACGAAAACGAAATTAGATTAAATAAAAGGAGTAAGAATGGGCGTGGGATGTAACCTGATTAAGGCTATCAAATCATTAATGTAATATCTAATAATCTTTGCCCCGCCTATGATACTTTGTTTTTGGCACAAATCACACCCACTCTCTCTAATATTATAAGTTAAACAACTTTTTGTGTTTCTTCTCTTGATAAGTAAGTAAACCTAATTTATGTAGAGAAGACAAAAGAGGTCTAGAAACTTTAGCTATGGGGTTTTTGCAAGATGGACCCATGATAGCAAGTGGCAGGTCTCAAGCTCTGAAAAGAAATAAAAGCAAATTTGTATAATAATCAGAAATCATAAGTACCACTTGTTTGGAATTTTTTGATTGCTACTTCAAACTTGCGTATTTGTTCTGTAATCAACCTTCTATGCCAAACAATACATTTGGTCCTTTTCAAGTAGAGCCAAGTCTTTTGATCTAACTGTCTCCAATTTTTGTTTATTTAAATTCTTCATCTTTTGTTTATTTAAATGTCGGTCTAATAATTTATTTCCTTCCATTGTGAATTAAATAGTTAAGTTATTATCACAAGGCAATCGTAAGTGTGTGGCTTTAATCATTTTCATAGAAGATGAGTGTTGAGGGGACTGCTTGTGATTATACCATATGAATTATAACTGCCACTATTGATGCAATAGTAATTGTGGTATGATTATCATAAAAATAAATTTATCTTTTAAGATTGTAGCATTAGGGCGTTTTAACTATTAAAGTTCTTCTAATGCACATTGCTACATACACGACAAGGAAAATTCTGTTTTAAACATTACAATTTTGTTGTGACTTCTTCAAAAATTTTGTTATGACAGCCATCCAAAAATTTAATCTCAAATTTCATTCCAAATGATGTAGTATGTGATATGTCGCTCATTAAATTGTTGATAATTTTCCTAAATTTTAATTACGTGAATTAATTACATTAATTCACTAACTAGCAAGTGAATATCAAGATGAATTTTTTAGAATGTATGGCACTATTCTATGACATAACTCATATTTAGGTCTAAGATGTAGGTTCTGTTTGATTGAGCTTACTCGATATAACTTATGAAAGTAGAGTTTTCTTTCAAGTAAAGCTTTTGACAAAAAGCCGTTGAGTTTCTTAATTAAAAAAGTTCTTTTGAACCATTAGGCTATTTGATTTTACAACACTCAGAGAGTTTTCAAGTTATTAAATTACTAAAAAGGATACAAAAAGAACTAACTTCGTAATCATGAAACTTTTCGCAATAAAAATTACATATTTGTTCGGTGTTTAAGTTCAACAAACAAGTTTTTAGTTGGAATTAATAAAAATATGTTGGGACATTTCTAAAATAGCTTTTGGAGAGCCCAAAAGCTTTACTTATTTTCTAACCAAAACCATCATAGAAATTTTGATGAGTGTTTTTAGAAAGGGAAATAATAATAATAATAATAAGGCGTAACCTTTTCAAAAGCCACATCTATTTTTAAATATTCAAACTCTTTTCATATATGTGAGAGCCGTCGAGATTTATCCCCAAGCTAGAGAACGGCTCCCACTGAAAAAGGACTAATAAGAGAGCAACTTATCCCAAGCACATAGTTAATTAATTAAAATAACTTTATGAATTAACATTTCCCTCCAATCAATAATTAACAATTAACACGTACAGGACAATAAATCATGTAGGGCACGATCCCATTCGCTAAAATGCACGACAGAAAAAAATAAAAGGAAAAAAACCAGACTATGGGTGAAGTGAAAATGGTCGGTGAGAATTTAGGTATGGTGGTTTGATTTCTAATCGTATAATAATTAAAATACAAAAAGAAAAGGCCACTTGTAGTACTTGCATGCATATTAATATAATAGAGCCATCATCACCACAAAGAGGGAACAAGGATGATGACTGATGAGATCTCTTTTCCAATTTAATTTTCCTTTTTTCTTTTTGGATTTGATTGCATGCTGTTGGGTTAATTAATTAAACAACTCTAAAAAGACACATTTACTTAATAAAGGGGCAGAGCATGTGGCCAACCATGCTATTCTATGCCTCACATGAAATCAAAGAAAGATGTTCTTTAGTTTGGTCTTGTTTAGTGGAAGATCCTTATTTGTTTACCAATGCCACTAGTTTAAGTAACTTAAAACGCGCATGAAAAGTTTTTTTTTTTCTCTTTTTCTTTTTTTTTTTATTAAATCAAAAGTGTTTTTAGGTATTAATAGATTCAACTATTACAATCTCTTAAGGTGTTTTATCAAAATGATTTGATTTAGTCCATGGCACGAGGTAAAAGGCGCGCTGATGGAATCTTTACGAATGGAAAAAGATTACCGTCTGTTTGATAACGATCGAGTAACATTGTTTTTTTTTCGTAGATCGATTTTGTTTGGAATATTTTTTAAAGCAATATATGATTTAAACGTACATATTTTTTAAGAATAAAAATTCTTATTAGAATTTTTTTAAATCAGATAAATTATTCAAAACTTGAAACATGACAAAACACTTTAATTTCTATTATTATTTTTGTTTACAGGATAGTACAAAACAAATATAAAAGTGCTTTTGGCAGTATGAGAAATGCTTTCATTTCAAGTGATTATGATTCCAGGCGGTGATCTAGGACTTCGTCACCTCTTAAAGATTGATTATGTTAATGAAAAGCAAAAAAAGGTGAAAGGACTTAAATTTAATTAGGAGTGATGTATTATTGTATTAACTATTTGATTACTCACGCACGGTAAGCCACTGCTAATTTAATATTGCGCATCTTTGACATCAAGAATTATGCTTTAACTTGTTGAAAACAGATGGACAGATTATGGGCTGTTAATCACATGTAATTAAATGTTAAGCATATCATTATTGATATGAGAGGGAAGTGTCTCCAAGGTTCCTGTTCTTAAATCATTCGAGAAGAACTCTTGAATTGACCAAATTGCTATTAGAAAATAAATAAATGTTATGTGAATGAAAAATGAGTAAAATTTTTTGGTGTGCTGATAGTGGCATGAGGGATTTGAGATTCAAATCTCACTCACATCTGGGTATTTAAAAGTGACTTTAAGAAAGTGAATTTCTAGTGCTCTAGCTATTCATCTATTGCTCAGTTGTGAGAAGGCAAAGAAAGCTTCATGCTTCTGTGTATAGAAGTTACTTTTATGAAAGCTGCAAAGAAAACATATGGATGGATGTACAATCAACATGTCACAAGAAAAAAGAACCTTGTTCATTCGGTTAAGGATATGGTTATTTGGTTACCATAAAAGTGGAAAATGTGAAACTTTGTTATTAGTTACAAGATTTTTATAACTTAGAAAGAAAAACAAGTAACTTGAAAAATATATGTAATCTAAAAATTATATATTAACTTTTATTATGTTCGTCAAAGTTATTATTTTAAAGTTATATTTATATGAAATATTATTAACTTTTATGTGATAATTATATTTAGATTTGTCCATTTCGTTGTTGTTGTCACCACACCACAATCCCACACAATATTTATAAACACGTCGTTAATTGAAAATGTGTAGGTTATAAAAGGTTTTGCAACAATATTAGGAATCCCAACTTGAATTCCAACACTATGTGTCACTTATTTATTGGATAATAAATTTTATAGCTAGTCAAATTGCTTAACCATCATCCTCTGGATGAATATAAAATCAGTTGAAATCTAAATTAAGACTTAAATATTGAGATACCTATCATTGCTTTTTTTTTTTTTATTAGTTCAAGTGTCTTCTTTTAGTTGCGTTACATGTTAGGAGCATAATTGATAAAATTATATTCTTACTATATAATTATGACGCATTGAGACAGATTTTTATATATTTAAAATGATCATATTTTTATTTTAAACTTAAAAAACGATATGTTAAGACATGTCTTGATAAACTTCTGATACACTTATCAATAATTTTAACCCAAAAAAAAAAGTGTATAGCGATAACCCAAGTATAAGTTCATCATAAAATTTAGAAGATCCATAACAAGTGAAAAGTAGGCCTTATTAGCCCATAACAACTAAACAAGGTGCCTTTAAAGTGGGAGGTACTCCAAGAACTTGTTTGAGAACAGTCATCAAAGACTAATTGATGATAGTGCTTGTATCTCATAAGTCCATTTGCAATGGAACTCTTTAAAACATCAATACTTGTAGTCAGTTTCGTAAGTAACAAAGTCACAATTATTTAATGATAAAAATTTTCACCATACTTGATTGAACTTTTGAAAGTTTACATAATTTTTCACTTTAAATTTTACAGTCGATTATTCCTCCTGCAGCATCATAATTAAAAGCGTTTCTTTTAGGCATTCAAGTTTGGGCCGACTTGGGCCTCCCACATCTCATCACGGTCAGTTATTGGACTTTGAATGTCAAAGTCCAGGCCTTTTTGGGTAGTTGGGTCATTTCGCTCAAATTATTAAATCAGGGACTTATTTAATATAAATAGACAATCTATATTTCATTTTAAGAATATATAAAATTACAGGGCTCCAAATGTTATTAACCCATCAAATCTTCTCGAACAAAACACATGTAAAGCAGTAAAGTGTCAAAAATAACACAGATCTGTTAGAGCCACATGTAATAGAAACTTCTGTGTCTTACAAAATCTGAAAATTAACTACTTATCATTAATGTTGATTAATTATTATTACTACTAATATTATTGAGTCGGTGATTCAATTTCTGGGTTTGTTTATTTGATTTTGATCCTCGCTTCTTTGAATCAACAAGCCAGCATCTAAAAAGCAAGCAAGCACAAAGCACAATCTTGATCCCCTTTGGCTAAAAGCTGCTTGGCTTAAGATCCCATGTAAGTTCAAGTTTCGAAAATTCCAGATTTTTTTTGTTTCATTTGATTACTTTAATCAAGCACCAGCTGTTTCTAATTCTATGCAGCATTTATATATTTTTTTTTATGATCTTGAATTTTCAGCTATGTTCTAGATATAAAATGCCATGCGGGTTCTTAGTTTCTATCAAGAAAATATGCGATTTTGGATTTTTACAAGTTACATTTGTATTCTAATTCTTGGTTTTTATTGGTATCAAAACTCAAAAGTCAAATCTTTATCCTTTTATGAGATGCCCTTTGTGTATATATAACATATATATTGCTATTGTTTGTATGCAATTCTGAAGTTATTGATGCTGTTTTTGGTTTGTTTGTTTGTGTGAATGCTATTCATGAAGCGAATTCGTTTTGTTCGTTTTTCTAGTCGTAAAAGCTCTGGTGAGAAGAAAGCTATGGTGAAAGACACGGCATATTATGATGTCTTGGGTGTCAATGTTGATGCATCCCCGGCTGAGATCAAGAAGGCTTATTACCTCAAAGTAATCTTACAATTCAATTTTTGGTGCTTTTTGCTTTGCTGATGATTTAAAACTCATCTTTTCTTTCTCTTCCTTAGTTTTTACTGTTTGCTTAAATGATGATTTGGTTTCAAATATTATGTGCTTTTACCTGTGCTTTTGAAGGCGAGGATAGTCCACCCAGATAAAAATCCCGGAGACCCGAAAGCTGCCGAAAATTTTCAGGTAAGCTTATATATTTGATTCTCTATACAATCTAAACGCTATTATTTAGCTGGAGTAAATTTATTATTATTTACTGAGTATTGTAATTGTTGCTTGTTGAATTGTAATCCCTGTAATCAACTAATTGCATTGAATCTCTAGCCTGCTTATCCAGAAAAGGAAGAAATATGCATTTGTACTTTCTATGATTTATAATTGCTTCAAATTATTTGATTAAATATTTGATCCATTGTGCACCCTATACATGCTTCCTTGCCTCTTCTTTTGAAACCTTTTCTTGTACTTAAATGGTTTCTTGTTGTACATATGTAAGGTACTTGGTGAGGCTTATCAGGTTCTAAGTGATCCCCAGAAACGTGAAGCATATGACAAGCATGGAAAGGAGGGAATACCTCAGTAAGTTTATATACTAGAAGCATCAGTTTTGCTAATTTTATAAGCGCTATGTTAGAATAATGATTCAAGAACTGGTTTACCGCAAACTTTATGTAGTAGAATTTGTGCAATACGTATATAAGCACTGAAAATGGGTATGAGACTCATTCATGATGAATGTAAAATAGTTTTTGATAATGGCTATTTATAATAACTGCTAATAATTTTGTTATCCCAATAAGCATGCTCTCTCTCATTTTCTCTAACTAAACTAGTAGGAGTGACTTATAATGATATTGGTGCTCAATGTTCAAATTTGCAGGGATTCCATGGTTGACGCTGCGGCTGTGTTTGGGATGCTTTTTGGAAGTGAGTATTTTGAAGATTATGTTGGGCAACTTGCCCTGGCTACCATGGCATCCGTTGAAGTTGAGGAAGACACGCAAGACATTGAAGTTTACAAGCATAAAATACAGGAAAAGATGAGGGTATATTTTCTTCGCTACTGTTTGTCAAAATATTACCTTTTTCATATACCTGACTAAGGTCTCCACCTTATTTTGTTGAATTTTGCAGGCAATGCAGAAGGAGAGGGAAGAAAAGCTGATAACCATTTTGAAAAATCGTCTTGAACCATTTGTTGACGGCAGAGTGGATGAGTTTGTAAATTGGGCAAATTCAGAAGCTCGGGGCCTCTCAGGAGCTGGTAATTCTTATTTTTATGTATTTATTTGAAACCCCACCCACCCACCCAAAAAAAGAAAGGAAAAAATGAAAAAGAGAGTCTAGAAACTTGGAAATTATTGACTTTGCATTTGTAGCTTAACAAGTGAATGTCTTTCTTGGCCACCCTGGGAGTTGCCTATATTAGAGACTTATATTCAATATTTTCAAGTTTCTATAAATTTAATGAATACATCTACTTCATTTACTTCTCAAGTTTTATCTCTTTTAAAAGGACCATACTCTTCTTCTTCGTTAATGGACCACCAGATTCAGAGTCATTTTATCTGGTGAAGGATCAGTATCTAAGTAGAACTAGTTTTTATAACATGTATTTAACTGCTTTTAAGGAAACCGTGATCGAAAGGTGGCTGGAGGATTAAACTATAGAAATTTATAGACTGGTCACTTTGCATAAATTGGTCAAATTTCAATTACCATGGCCTAGTTTGTTTTGCAGTTGCAAAGAAATTATATGTTTCTTCAAAGAAAATTTGTATAAACTTTTGTGCAATGAAGCAAATAGAGGGCTCTCTAAATTCTAACCCAATGGTATCTTCATTTGGTATTCACAATTATTTGAACTTGCATTAACCTATAACTGTTGTCCACTTCAGCTTTTGGTGAAGCTATGCTGCATACCATTGGGTATATTTACACAAGGAAAGCTGCAAAAGAACTTGGAAAGGACAAACGATATATGAAGGTACCATTTTTAGCAGAATGGGTGCGAGACAAAGGCCATCAGATAAAATCACAAGTATCGGCAGCATCTGGTACTAAAATTCTTCATGTAGGAAGTTTCCATTTAATAAAATAGTCTTCTAATTTTTCCTGGTTTGTACCTTCAAATGGAGCCAGCAAGCTTATTTCATATTGTATTTGTAGGTGCTGTTTCTTTAATTCAAATACAGGAAGAGCTGAAGAAGCTTAACGAATCAGAGAACAAAGAAGAGAACTTAATGAAAGCCATTGAAGCTAAAAAAGATGCCATGCTTCAGTCCCTTTGGCAGATCAACGTGGTTGATATTGAGACAACTCTGTCAAGGGTTTGCCAAGCTGTGAGTTACATTTCCTTTCCTAAGCTAAAAATGTGTGAATGTATGCACCAAACATTGACTTAATGTTTGGTTCTGCTTGATTTGAGTTGATTTGTTTTTTGGGTTTACCATATTGACTGCCTGATATTAGGTTTGAACAACACAATGTGCAATACTTAATTAGTGGTTTGCTTGGAAACGAACTTCCAAGTATCCTTGACTTGTATGGATATAAGTTACTGCACCAAGACCTGATTTCAACAAAGATTACGTTGTTATGCACAATCCTCTTTCTCTTTATAGATTATTTGGTATCACGTAGTGAGATGTTTTATGCCTATGGATGCTTGTAGAGCTTGGTAAATGTATAATTAAGACACATGACATGCAAAAACATACTAAAATGAATTATGAGAAATTTTCTAGTTGCATATATTGGAGCTGACTTCTTAACTTCCTGCTTGTTTTAGGTACTGAAAGACCCTAGCGTCTCCAAGGAAGCATTGAAACTACGGGCAAAAGCGTTGAAAAAACTTGGGACCATCTTCCAAGTGAGTTTAGTTTCCTTTGTTTGTATTTTGTGTGTTGTGATAATTCAGTTCAATTATAGGGACTGGATATTAGTTTAGTCCCACAACATTTCTTTCATGGATTACACTAATGTTTATATCCGATTAACGTCAATTCTTCGTTCTCAGGGTGCCAAGGCTGCTTACAGTAGAGAAAATAGCTTGCGTCATGAAGACGATAACAAGATAAACGCTGCTTCATCATCATCGTAGTCAGTCTCAGTAGTTAGTAGACATTAGTGTTGTCTTCATTTAAGTATGTAGCGCAATGGAATTGGTTGGTTTTATCTTCCAGCTTCATATGATCTATTGAATTTTTGAAAACGAAGGTACATGGGCCTCTGGTTCGATTCATCCTTAGCCCCCTGTAGATTCTGCATGAGCATTTATGTGTGTACCTTGGGAATACGTTGTGAATCTTATGATGTGGTATCTTATGTAACTTTGTTTAATGCTATCCCAAATTCAATGTTAAACATTTATTCTTTGTGTAAATTAAAAAATATAGAGCTTGTAATTCCAAGTCAAAGATGTGAAAACATGTTTGGTAAAGTGACATTTGATATCTTAATTCCACTTTTACTAGATAGCTATGTATTTCATTTTCTTGCGGCTGTAGATTAAAATCACCAACACCTTAATTCCAAACAAGCCTTTAATCTAATCCTAAAAAGGCCGTAGAAGTGTACGAATGATTCGAGATTAATCTTGACTACAAATATATAAAGATTCAAGATTAATCTTGACTACAAATATATAAAGATTCGAGATCAAGCTTGACTACAAATATATAAAAGTCTATCTGAGAAGGAATAGGGACATTATTTCATTAGTTAGCCAATGAAATTTCTTATAGTTATTTATTTATTTTTCATTATTATTAACTTAGTCGAATTCAAGACTTGAGTTTTAGGAAGACGGCTCATACTATTGGAGTTAGATCTGATTTCGAATTTTCTTTTACTTGTTTGATAATCTTGAACCAGTTTGAATAATAATCAATTCGTGAGAGAATATAGTACTACAAGAAGCACACCGAAGGGGGAAGGGAAAAATGAATATAGTAATTACAGAAATTTGCGTGAGTCTAGAAAGTTGAACACATTTTAAAATCTTCATTAGGAAACACATATATTTTTGTGTAAATTAAAAGATATACAACTTGTAATTCCAATTCAAAGATGTGAATAACATGTTTGGTGAAGATATATTTGACATCTTAATTCTCCTTTTACTAGATAGCTATGATTTCATTTCCTTACAGCTATGGATTAAAATCAAAGTACTTTAATCCCAAACAAACCTTAAATCTAAGTGTAGGAGTGATCCAAAATCAATCACGACCACAAATAGTTAAAAGTCCGTTTGGAAAGGACAGTGATGAATAGAGACATTGTTTCATTTGTTAGCTAGTGAAATTTCATTTAGTTATTTATTTCATATAGTAACTCACATAACCATTAAAGTCTGCATTTAAGTGTTGAGTTTTAGGAAGGCCGCTCCTCCTATTGGGGTTACATTCGATTTCAAATTCTCTTATGACTTGTTTGATAATCTTGAACCAGTTTAACTGAGAATACAACTACGAGAAGTGGGGGAGGGAAAATGAACGTAGTAATTGCAGAAATTGTGTAAGTCTAGAAAGTTAAACAAATTTTAAAACCTCCATTAGGAAACACACTTTTGAGAATTTAGATGTTGCATATCATTGTCAATTTGATATGCTTCCGAGTTCAGTGCAAGTTGCCATTTAGGAAGACAATTAGCAGACGTGGTAGCAAATATACAGATAAGTAGTGGAATATCATTATCGATCATATATGCCCCATGCAATATGGAAAAATATTTTCCATTTGCTGGTATATTTGCTCTTGCAACTTGGCACCAATCATTAAAAGTTGCGGAGCAAAAGGGGCTCGAATTTTAGTGCTTGAAAATGACATTGCTCCATGAATGCAACTATATATTTAACCTTAGTTCATATTGGAGACGACTACGAACTCGATTCTGAATCATTGAGATGATGGGGGTTAAAAAAAAAAGGAAAAAAAAGAAAGAAGATGATAAGAGGGTGGGTTTTGTCACTTTATGGAAGAATTTACGTCTCGAAAGTTGAGGGGTATATGTTTAAGAATTACCACCAACAAAAAGTTGGTGATAATTTCTCTCCTATTAATAGGAAGGGATAGATAGAATTATTAAAAAAGGAAAAAATCACTGTCTAATAATATTAAAAAATTAAAATCATTATTATTGAATGGATTTGTGGGAGAGTTGTTGGTGCAAATGAAATATTGAAATTCTTATCACGGGTAGTCCTATGAAAATCCAACACAATATATTGACCTGTTTAGTGGTCTGTGCTATTAAAAAAATCATGCAATTATCATGAAAAGATGAAAAGACTGGATAAAACTAACTCTTATTAAGTAGTGGTGATAATCCTCATTCTCTATGTAATGGGGCCTTCTACAGCTTTAATGGGATTTTTGATTTATTAAAATAAAAAAAAGAAGGAAATTTGTGAAAGAAGTACAAAGAAAAATCTAAAATGCATTTTTTATTGGATGCTCTATGTATAATATATGACACAACCTAAAGTTTATTTTTTGGAGATAAAATGTTGAAAGTAATATCGTATATATGCTTCTTCAGGGAACTTTTTTCCCTTTTTTTCCTGTTAATAAATAGGGGTTTTTAGAGTGTAAATATAATTTGTAAACAGTAAACCCATATATCTTTTCGAGGAGTTGAATTTGAATGGCTAGTCAAACAAAGAGGTTCAGACCCCCTCAACTGTGTTCAAAAAAATCTTTTGAAGATAAATTAACGATGATGCTTTCATATGTGGGGTTGAAATCAAAAGTCATAAAATATAAAAATAAATATGTTTGATTTAATTAGGAAGCCCATCTTTTTAAAATTTAATTATTGTTAAAGTTAAAAAAAAACAAAAAAAAAAAACCTTAACATAGTGAAACAACAAAAGGTTATAGGACGAAATTTGGATCATGATGAAATGAAATCATGTCTTACTTCTGATATTATTGCTTGGCCACTATCTTGATTATTAGACAATCATAATAATTAATATAAGTTTTTGAAATAATATAATTCCCTCGAAGTGCTTTTGATGATAAGATCACGACAGGCATGCATATCACAATGAAAAGAGATGTATACCTTAAAGCAATTTCTTTGGTAATGCTTAAACGATAACCTAATAACAATAAGCTTAGCATGCCATCTATATTTCATGATCAAGCAAGATCGACTGTTTTCATATAATTAATAACAAAGTGCTTTTGAAGAATTTGACCAATTATTGCTTCCTTAGAGGAAAAGCAGAGATTAACTTAAATCAGGGATGCATGCTTTCCTAACACCACTTTAATTAGGGAAAAGGGAAGATTTATTAAACAAATGAAAAGATTTATTAAACAAATGAAGAATTAATTAATTATTAAAAAAAATGTGACAGTGCTAGATAGCTTCTCTTTAAATTATTCTCCACCACTGTCCTTTCAGTAGTTGTATTTGGTGCGTTGTCTTTGTCTCTAAGGATAATTGGAAGCACTAGTCATCCATTAAAGCTATTTTATGCCTACCTAATTTATCTTTAAGGCATAGCCAAAGACAAACAAGACCCAATCGACAAACATTTTTCCAACTTGGTCTCTATGCAGCACTTTTGAGCTTACTAATGGTGGACACCAAAAGAGAAGAGAAAAAGAAAAAAAATTAATTAAGGCCAAGATCATTCCCTTGAGTCATTGAAATTCCGAAATGGGGCATAAGTACATCAATAAGTCAGCGAACTTTGAACTAATGCACATCTTTAATCATTGTTTTCATGTAACTTTTCTTATTTCTAAGATCAGGTAATTAGAATCATTACAGTCAATAAAGTTCAAGAATTATTCTCTACCAATGTCAGATAATCTCATTAAATTTCCGCTATACTCAAAAGACAATTTAAGAGTTAAGAGTTTTTTTCAATATATATTGTTAGGTAAGGAATTATTCTTAGCAATTGTGAGATAATCTTCTTAACACCATTATCATGCCCAAAAGTTAATTCAAGAGTTATGGTTGTCTCTAATTTATATTCTTAAACTAGTTAGGAACTATTTTTTGGGACATTCTCCTTAAAATCCTATGTTATAAGAAGCTAGAGCATTCTCACTCATGTATGAGATTTCAATAGTTTTAGAAGCCCGTGCCTTTACTTTACACTAAAAACTAGCCCAAAATTGAGAATTATCTCGGTTAAAAACTATTGTCAGCCAATAATTAACAGTCTTACCTCAAGTTTAAAATGTTCATATGAGCTCAACAAAATTTTTTTTTAATTCGGCCTAATGGATACCTGAGTCTCGCTCCCCACTTATATGAATATCAGTAGAACCTCTATAAATTAATAGGATTGGACCTATATAAAATTTATTAATTAAAAGAAAAATTAAATAATAGATAAATTAATAATTTATTAATTTACAGAGTTATTTACAATTCAATTAACATATATCAACAATACTTCATAATTTTTTTTTTAACAATTTGAGAAGTCAACCCAAAGCTTCTAGATGTAATAAGAAAAAATAATAGATGAGATCTAACTAGATTTAAATTTTAAGAAAAAATAAGTAATAATAAAGTCATATTTTATATAAATAAGTAACAATATAGTCATATTTTATGTAAATTAAAATATCATAGTCAACCATATTTGTAATTTTAACAAATTATTAATTGATTATTTTAAAAAGACCATAAAGTTATATACGATTCTTTTTAAAAAATATTATCTTATTATTTTATTGAAATTATTAATTAAGTCCATTGACCCACGTCGGGACAGTAAAAATTTATTATATAATAGAATTATTAATTTATTAAGTATTAATTTATAAAAATTATACTGTAGTTTGAATCTTAGACCTCTTATTTTTTACACGAGATTTTATCACCCTTAACTAATTAACATCCATGAGGTCAGCTTAAGCCAAATCATATCAATCATAAGGAACCAGTGGTAAGAAAAATTAATTTAAAATAAAAAAAAAAATTTACTATCTAACTGGTGTTTGGATTATGGCCGCTTAACGTAGAAGCAAAATTTGGCAACCTTTCCAAATAAAAAATGAAGGGTATTTTGATGATTTCCTCTGAGGATACATCATAATTAATACTGTTAAATAAATTAACTATATTAATCCACTAACTTCTAAGACCTTAGTGCCCCAACAAAAGAAAAGTGGTCTCCTTACACCTTTTTCTAGCTAATTTGAATTTTAAACTTAAAAGCAAGTAGATTGCATTCTTTATATAATAAACAATCAATTCGCAGTTACCTCCAAGGACTGCAACTCTGAGTAAAGTTAATGTTGTTTGCAGTATAGATAGGAATAATCATCATCTGCACAACAATCTCTTGAATGAGAAAATATAAAGCATCTTAGAAACAAAACAAGCTTTTGCTTAAAATGGGTCTCTTGCTTCTCAAGAAGATTAGTCTGCTCTTTCTCCTCATTTCAGCCTCACTTTTATCAACTTCTTTGGCAGGTGGGTTCTAAATATTTTTCTATCTCTTGCTAGCTAGCTGCAGCCTTTGCTACAAATCCTACATGCTGTCAGAGCTTTCACCATATATATTGGCTTCAACTTTAAGCTGAAACTCAAGTTTCTCCACAACATGTTAACAAAGTTTACATGAGATGATAAAATATTGTATTTTTTGTAACAACCCTTTTTAGGGTTTAAATTCAAGAAGCTAATAATTTATTTTTAGCTCATTTATATATGTATGCTTAAAATGCATCCGCAGGTCGAGGAATATCAAAATCTGTGAGTAAGTTGGCTGAAGAAGTGGATTCGACTTTTGAGGTTTGTAACTCATCATGTTAATTGAGACGTAGGGTTCTTATGTAACATTTCATAAAGTTACCCATAAGTTGCTTTCCTTGCTCTAAATCATCATTGCTTTTGTTGTTATTCGATTTCTCTTCCCTTCTCTCACTTATATGTATATATGGCGCATGCAAACATTTTTTTTAAGCATGAAATGACCGAAAATTATATTTTCTCTTCATGCGTGTAAATAGTATTTGAGCCTCGAACCTTTTGTATCACTTCATGAGACTTTACTTGGCATGCACAAACAATAATCTTTCAAACCATGTTACTATGAGCCAAAAACATACTTCACTCCTCTATCATAATTGAACAAAACCATAGGCATATCCATTTTTCACTTGCAAAAAAGTATTGCTGCATTTTTCTTTATTTCAAGGTTTAATTTCCGTTTCAATTACTTGATATGTAGGAGAAGCCATTACAGGAAGGGGAAATGAGTATGATACATGAAAGGCTTCTGAAGGCTAATACTAAAGACTATGGGAGATATGATCCATCGCCAACTCTTGTGAAGCCACCTTTCAAGCTCATACCAAACTGATCCACACACACACACACACACACTCACACACATATATATATGCTTTAGCCATCAAGCTTATTTATGTAGATGGCAATCCGAGTAGTACTTAAATAAGCTAAAATGAAAGCTGCATGCAGCAGGCAGAAGTCGATCTCCCACATATGTGTAGAGTGTCCTTGTAGTTGTAAAAATACTAAGTTTTGAAACCTTAATGATGAGTCATATAATGTAATATAATATAGTTTGTTTAATTAGAAGAACATATATATGCTACCATGCATGTTATAAATATTGCATGTTCATGTCCATATATATAATCATAAACAGTATCCCAGTTATGCCAGTACTTATTAGCTAGTGATCCGTGGCTGTTGTTAATTTCTTGATTGTACCTAATTAATTATATTCTATTTTGATAATTCCCATCGATTTGTCAACTAAAGGGTCCGTTTGTTAGTGCTAGTCAATAACTTAACTAGTAAAATTTTTAAATAGTAAAAGAGGTCTAGGCGTGAACCCTAATGATTACATGAGGAGTTGAGAAGAAACTAACTAGGTTTTCGTTGATAGTGAAAAGAAAAAAAAAATCATGATTGAAGTGCTTATTTCTAATTATGTAAAGATACAGTAGCTAAAGTAGTGCTTAGTATATAATCAGGGTGAGTTAAACTTTCAAACAACATACACTCATCAACCTGTTTTTGTTAGACATATAATAATTCCATTTCATACTAGTTATTTGCAAATAAAAGCGAGTATGCAAAAACCAAAAGAGCCTTAAATTGAAACGAAGATTTTCTAGCATACACATAAATTTTCTTCCATGTAGATGTTTGCATAAAAAAACTGTGAGCTTTAAAACTGGAAATGATCCTTACAATGAAAAGATTTTAGCACACACAAACACACGTAATTTTTCTTTCGTGCATGCAGATGTAAGCACCCCCCCACCAACCCAAAAAAAAGAATTGAATCATCAGTTTTGGTTATTTTAAAGTAGAATCCTTGCGATTACCAGCTGGATATTCAGCTATCAACTTCAATTCCTGCTCTATTTTATCTTCAAGAAGATAGTCGTCTCTTGCCATAAAGTAAGAGGCAAATGGATCGATTCTCTTTCACACAATTTTGGTGGAGGAATATTCTTTAACTTATGTTTGTATAGCACTAGAATGGAATATATATAAAAGCAGGTTTCTTTCGCATGGTAGCCACTCGTGGCAGAGGCTCACGGAACGGTGAGGGCCACACACCGGCAGCCTTTGAAAAAATTTTGAAGTTTTTAAATGAAATATATATATATATATATATAAATGTAATTTTATATTTTAGTAAAATAAAGTTAAAGTAACCCAATTACTTGATTTTTATTTTGTTAATTATTTTTTCATTGTGACAAAAATGGCAAATAGCTTTTTAAAATTTTGCGGAACTTTGGACCCAACTCATTGATTTTTATTCTGTTAATTGTTTTTTAATTTGGTTTTTATGTACAATAGCAACCCCAATTATCAATTAAAATCTCCAAATCAAAATTGCTATAGTTACAAGTAAAATTCTCAAATTCCCAAGGAGTACACCACAGCTATAGATGGAAAAACCATTTAAAATCAATTTAATACTTGAAATTTGAACTTGGCCTCCCCAAGATTTACTCCGAACTTAGACATTATTCGGAAAGAGATTAGCAAGGAAGTTGTTTCAATTTTTGCTTAATTACATCATCTTTTTCATCTACTCCTAATAGTAATTTACTCATTTTGGTTTATAAAACTAATTACTGAGCGTTGGAATCATCTAATTCTTTTCTTTTATTCTTCTTCATCCGATCTCTCAATTCCTTATCACTTTGTAGCTAGAGTCAATAATTGTAACAACGATTTTATTGTATATAAATATATTGAGAAATGCTCGAAAGAGTATAATTGTGATCACACCCTTGTATTCACACAAGAAAAGTAATAAAATTTCCTTTCACGTACTACCTTTTGCACTTAGCAAACTTAGACATTATTTGGAAAGTGATTAGCAAGTAAGTTATTTTAATTTTTTTGATCTTATCTTTTTATCTTTCAGGTTAAGAAGTCTCCTCTAGTTAATAAAAATATAATTTATATTTAAAACATTACAAAAAGTTAGTCCTTGTTACTATTCAAATGAAAAGAGTTTAAAACAAAGATTTTGAAAACAAGTTTTTGTCAAAACAAAAATATTAAGAACTTAGTAAAAGTTTCTGCCAATTTTCTGAAAACTTCTGTTAAACATTGTGTCCATTAGCATTGTTTTTGTCAATAATATGTTGTTGTAAAAGCCCATTTGGGTGTGAATAAGGAGTTTAAGTGTGTTTTTATCAATATATTGTCAGAACTAGTTTTGATAAATTTTGAAAGACCCATTTTTGCTAAGGCAACTTCCTCTTTCACAAACCTCCTTTTCACTGCTCTTTTGCCAAGCAAGGTTAAGGGCTAAAGAAATAATTTTGACTTTACCCACCTCTACTTTTTGAAAAGAGAAAAATAATACATATATTCATCATGCTAAATATTAAGAGAGAATGAAGCTAGAATAGTCAATGTATTTGTGAAGGTTTTGTAGTCTTTTCCTTGTGCACTTCGAATAAGCTCTATGCCGGTTTTGATCTCTTCAACTTTTGATTTAAAATAATATTTTCATTCCTTCGTTTGCAAGGAAGGATGAGTGGTTTTCATTTCCTGTGATCAGCTTGGCAACTGTTAAAATGATCAATAAAATGGACGCTGTGCGTACCAAGAAGATGGATTTGTGCTCAGGCCTTTTCCTTGGTGGTTAAAGTTGCTTGAATTTTTGAAACTGTATTTTACTTTTTTCAAAGGCTTTGGATGGGAATGATAGTTTTTTTTTTTTTTTTTCCCCAATGAAGATAAGAGATCTTGTTCATTAAATATTAATTTTCACTTTTTATTATTACTCGAACTTAGATGACTACAGGGCAAAGCATATTCATGACCGGTTAAGCTCATTTAGGAGATGAAAATGTGTTATATGTTTAGTTGAATGCACCCTAACTGAAAAAAAAAAAATAGCTACGTCAACTTACAACACTAAAGCACTCGGTACATATTAACTAGTACTACTTGAAATTTAAGTTCATGTAATCCACTATTTATATAATAGAAAACTTACAATGTATTTACTATTTTTATCAAAATTATTATTTAACAATCATATTTACTATATATATTATTACTTTTATTGAGAACTTCAATGATGATTCTCACCACCGTTATTAACGTTCGATGTCCACTTTTACATTTTACAAGCATGAGAGGGGACTTGCTTCAAAATATAATGAAAGCCATGTACATTGGAAAATCACTTATTTTTTGAAAAATTTTTAAATTCTGTTATTAGTTAAAGTTCCGACTCTGAAGTCGATGATAGCATGTATGTCATGATATTTACAAAAAAATTCCAATTCACAAATAAAATATGAGATTGAAGTCCGGAACGAAATTATAAAATTATAAAATTATAAAACAATAAATTTTTTTTTACAACATTATAAATTCCTCCTAAATTTTAATTCCGAACCTCAAGCTAGCCCTATCATATTATATCAAACGTGGCTCTCTTTAATAGCCGACATCCTTTTGAAAAGAGATAACATATAATAAAATGACCAAATAGTGGCAAAGCACTCGTTACTTCCCAAATGGGACCTTGTAACCGAGCATGGTCTCTAGTCCCAAGGCGCACAAGTCCTCTCCAAATCTTTATTATCATTGTCCTTCACTTGTGGGCCTTTTGTTCGTTCAATCAATATGCAATCCAAGTACCATTTTTAACATTATTTTCACAAAATCATCAATATCAATAAACCCCCCAAAAGAAAATTCTTTTTGAAAAATTTCAATGCAAAACATATTTTAACATTTTACGAGTCTCATTCGAGATGCTAACCTAACACCTTCTTTAATTTCGTATTTAACGCCTTTAAGTAAAGCCTATTAGTCAAAAATGTATTGTGATTACATATAAGTTTCTCTATCAAGTCTTGTGTAGAACGAAATTATTCGAAATAATTAATTGTAAAGAGAAATATCAGTTTATTTATATATATATGTACTTTAATCAATGATATGCCTAATACAATTAGGTATCTAATAATAGTTTAATACATTGTATATATTTAAAAATGTTTAGTTACATTCATTTTTATAAAAAAAAAATCTATTCTCTTTGTTGATTTTATTAACAATAATGTTAAAGATCTTAATATTTGAGCGTTAAATTATATCTCCACTATTATATGTTATTCATTCATCGAATGGTGAACATCCAACAGATGAATGTTTACATTAATTAAGACCTAAGATATGACTCAACTATTGGAATGTTTATCTTTTTTTTTTAATTATAATGATGGTATCTTAAATTTTAAATCTGCATAATTTTTGTCGAGATTTATTTTCGCTATGACTGAAAATGGATTGGACATTACGTGTCATGTTGAGAGAGAACATGAAAACTATGAGTGGTTTCTCTTCTCTACGAAAATAAATTACTTTAGTAATAATTTTAAACACACTTCAAAATCATGTTTAATTAAGACCTAAGTTGTTTTTTGAGCTTAATGACTTGTGTGATTCACCTAATCTACATTGATTTAAATGCTGCAGTTAATTAATTACAAAATGATTTGGCTTCTCCAAAGCAACGCACGCCATCACTTCGATGTAGACCAATCAACATTAACCATTTAAGCTACCTTATTATTATCTATTTTGATTTTATAATGACACTTTCCTCCTCCACAATCCTCAACTGCCGAGAGAGCAAGTGAGGCCCTATTTGGTAACCCAGAAGACCAAACACTCACAGGCCAATCAACTTCCTTTGACAAATTGACTCCCCACACAAACACAATTGAACAAAATTGAAAGTCGAAGTTGAACCACAAAATATCAACCACATTTTTCTTTAATTTTAATTGACAGTTTGACATTTACGTGCACAACTCAAACTCAAACTCAATTCTAATTCTTGCTAGCATTAACATTTGCATCAATCAAATATCACCATCTATCTAATCCGAGTAATACCACGCAAAGATTTTTTAATGGACACGTACTTGTAGCTCCACGTTTTTGACTAAATTTGACCTTCATTGCATGCACGGACCTTAATTGTGAATTGCGATAACGATGCCATTTTTTTAATTATTTTTTTCGCTATTGCTCTTCAGCAGTAGTTAAAAATTTATATGGGATAATAACATCTGAATCCCTGATTTTTTTATCTGTTCACAATAATGAAAATTAGTCGATTTGTATCAAATCGATCCCTCCCCTAGCCTACGGTCCTAGCAAGCGATTAATTTGATTGGACTACGTATGGTCAAACTATAACCCTGTCTGCGGTTACTTACAAGTAAAGGGACCTGGATGTTATTACCCAAATTTGTAATGTGGTTATTAAATATTTTTATGTTAACATTTATTGACTCAGAGATTATCTGATTTAGATGTGAAAATGATGAATAATTTTAAAAATTTTCACATAAAATAGTACTGTACAGTACTTAAGTGTCTAACATTCCATATATTTTAATTATCAAGTCTAACAGGTTAAATTATTTAAAGTCAAAACATAATATTTATTTATACTAACAATCCAAAGCCATGATGATGATGTGATGATGGTGATGACAATAGTAATAATAATAATAATAAATAAATAAATAACTTGTTATAGAAGGCTATTATTAGGTGTGAATTACACAAGGATTTTCCCTTTCAATTTTCTAAGAACTTCAACAATAATAAAATGTAACCAACATTAAATAATAAAATATATAATAAGTAGCAAATGACATGATTTATTCACGTAATTGAAAATCGATTGTTGTAAATAAATTTATTCTGTAATGTTTACTAAAAGTTAAATCCTCTATATGAAGAGCTGTAGAATCTTACTAACGTATTGCGCAAATTTTTTTAAAATATTAATATATTTACTGATTTTGAACACGTAAATAATTGAAAACAGATTTTTAAATTAAATTAATTTTATAACAGATGAATAAATTCCAAACAACTGTGAGGCAGGATAATTTGGTAATATCATTTTGATGTTTTATGGTGAGCCAAAGAATAGAATCTAAAAATTAAAAAAAAAAATTAAACTTTTATAAAAGAAAAAGAATCTCTGTGAAAAAAAAAAAAAATTCGTGTAATGTGAAAAGCATGGAATGCGTACTGCGCACTCCGCGTCCCATAGACGAAAGAAACTGTTGTTATCCTCCTTTTTCAACTCCTCGGTGCGGTGCAATGCAATGATGCTCCTCCAATTTCTCGTTCACACTTTGCACAGGAACCAAAAAGTACAACAGACGCAGCACTCAAGAGGCTGTAAACGTACTACTTCATACAGCATGGTTTCCTTTCGTTCCTGATTCGGGAAATAACATCTAGTTCCCTGATTTTTCTAAAACCACAATTATTAACATAGTTTTACATTTATTTTGAATGTTAGTCCCCAACGTCAAATTCGTTTAAGAATTTTGTTCATAAAATTGATGATTTAATTGTTAAAACCTTGAAAAAAAAAACTTGAAACAAATAAGTCCTAAGAAATAGAGCCAAATCAAAAGTTTGGGAATTGAGAATTCATTAATTCAAGAGTTTTTAAAATAATCAATTATATTGTTTGGATTAATTTGATTTTATATTTTAATTGAAATTTAATAAAAGTAAGCCATTTTTTGGATAATTAGTTTAGCAATGAATTTCAAAAAGTGAATTGAGTCTATTCAATCACAATAAATTGAATTAAAATAAATTAAATTTTTATGAAAAAAATTTATTAACCAACCAGTTTGAGCTAGTCGCATTAGTTTATAGTTCATTTGTAACATAAATTTAATATTTCTTACTTTAAGAATTTAATCTTATTTTATTTAAATAATTTTATTTAACAGATTGAGTAAATTTGAATATTAGAAGAGGTAGGGGAAAAAAGATTTAAAAACAAAAAAATACTGCTCCCTTAATTTTATAAACTAATTTCAGGAGTATTAATTATATTATTGAATTTATTAACCGATTTTTAACATAATTTGAATGGTTGGGATGACATGAAGGAACTGAAAGTTTGTCCTTATGTATAATACTTTAAAAATAAGGGACACAGCTGCTATTATCTCATTTTCTGAAAAAAAACAAAATATTTACCGAGAATAAAAGTATCTATAGATTACGTGGCACAAAATGCCACAACATACGTCATTAACGCCGTGAAAACTAACGGCAGCAAACCAAGAGAAAGTCGAAAAGTCTCCCCGAACAACAGATGCTAACGTCGTTAGCGAAACCGTCTAAAACGACCTCACTCCTTCCCTCTCTCACACTGCAACCAAAAGAATCAAAAGTTTTTCAGTCTCTCTCAAATGCCTCTCTCGTTCCCACTCTGAAAAACGCTGCCGTTTCCTGTCGGTTCGATCACGTCAGGTTCGATTTCTTTTTCCTGTGTCCGTATACGGCGATAGCTTTTAGCTATTTTGTTTTCGTTGCCATCATCACGATATTTGTATAGCTGATTTGTATTTCTATCATTTCCGATTTTATTTAGATTTAATTTTATTTATTTACAAATATTCTGTGTGTTTTTTGACTGTAAGTGCCATTTTCAAGGCGTGAATTACGGATCTCTTTTGACCTATGTAACGGATTTTGAATTTAATTTTTTTTTTGTGGTTTCTAAAATTAGTTTTTTTGTTTTTTTTGGGATTAATCATATTAGACTTACTCTAGAGTTTCCTTGAGAGTAGCAGATTGAATCGATACTTGGTTGGTCACTATTTTATTTCTGGTAAGTGTTTTTGTTTTGGTGTTTTTTTTTTTGTTTTAGATATTTCTTTTTTTTTTTCCGCTTTCATTTTCAGTGATTTAGTTGCTTTTCTTGTTTTCGGTGATTGCTTGTATCAACAGTGAGCGCAAGTGTTTACATCTTTACTGAAATCAGCTCATTTGACCGTTGCCTTCATAGTTACTTTGGTCATTCTGAGAAATTGTTTGGTTGTTCTCATGTGGAGCTGATGTTTTGAGTCACTACAACCTTAATGTTATTATTTGGTTTGTGGTAACTATTGTCATCTGATTGAGAGTTGTTTTGTGATGTAGAAGTTGGATTTATGGAGCTTTTGTTAAACTTATTGTGGCTCTGAAAGTTGTTTTTCATTTTTATGATAAGGTAGGTAAGGTTGAGATAATTTAATTTTCTGTGTTTTCTTCGGTTGTTTGTTTATATGTGTGGTCGATATCAGAACATTAAGCCATTTAATGTCAATGTTTCTTTGATTTCAGAGGTAGTTTTCTTCTAAGAGTTGACGGTGGATGGATTTTTTATTCAAGCCTAAACTTTGGGGAATGTGAGTGAGAGTTTTAGGTTTTCAGGGGGAGCTTATATCAAGTTGTGCTTGAGAATGGGGGCTGCTTGTTGTGTTGCTGCTAGAGACAAGACAATAACTAGTTCAACAAGTGCTGATATTTTGCATAGGAATATTCGGTATTCACCAACATGGAGCTTTCGATGGGACCACCGAGGACGAGTAGCAGGTGAAGAGACTGCTGTAGCTTGGTTTCCAGATGGAATTAGCCGGAATGATCGATCAGATATTAAATATGAATCAGCATATGCATCGGAGGAAGGTAGCCCATTAGACAGTTTTCCTAGGCATACGTGGCAAAAGTCACCAGTTTCTGAAGGAACCACTGCTGGGAATGTCAGAACTCCTACTTCAGGTAAACCTTTATAATTTGTATCTTTAAATGAATTTTTAAAGGTATGAGTTTTGTCTGTAGTCCTAGTGCGCACTCTGTGACCTTGTGATAATAAGATATGAATCATACATCCATTTAGCTTATGAATACAACACATAAAAAAGGCAAATCAACAAATTCATCTATTGAAACCAACAAAAATCAGGTAGCCCCACCATCTTCTGGAATTTATTTTAGGAGAATCACTGGTCTATCCACTTAGTAAAACATACTTACCCGTGCGGCAATGTTGATACTGGTCTCCTTGTAACTATGATTGAACTTCAAAGGTTATTTAAACAACAAATAACTCCGGAGTTAATGCTTTAAACCATTTTGTTACTAATCTAAACCTGTACTTTTTGTCAAAATGAATTGGATAACTAGATTTTCTGGTTGGAGCAATCATAGATTCCAGTTATGACGCAGGCTCTGCCACTTGGGCAGACCTATCATAGATTCGAGTCAGTTGTGCAGCAATTCCTATTTATCTTAACCAAGACATCACCATGTCACAGCCCCATGGTTTAAGCTTTTTGGATTTGGGAATCAGTATATTATGATTAGGCACCATAGTTGTTTGGAGAGTAAGTAGGAAAGTCTAGTCTATGAGTATGGTAAAATCATCATCAAGTTCAATTATTGTTGGCATTTTTAATAAATTGCTCATCCTTGTTGATTAGCTGGATGATAAACAGAGCATTGAAAAAGAAAAAAGATTATCTAAAAGGGTATAAATGTGAAGCCAAATGAAGAATGAAGTTGTATTAGGAACATATATTGTGAATGGCTGCCCCATAAATCGTAATTTGTAGAGATTCCACCCATTATATTTCAAGTGCAAGAAACAATTAAATTGCTATCAAACTTGTGGTAAACATGGTGGGAACTGTTTTTGACAGTTCTTGGTTAGATTTTCCTGATCTTATGGTTGCTTTCCACTGAGAGCAATTTTTTTGCACCTAATGAAAGTAATGTGTTTTGCTGTTTCCTTGGTAGCTCATGCATGATCTGATTCTTAATTGACATTTCTGGCAAAGTTTCCTGTAGGCTTTAACAAACTTGTCTGCAGTTCTTTTACCTTCAGTTGTTTGTGAATTACCTTGTACACATCTTGAGAGCCTGCTTAAGAAATGCTGAAACTTGAATTTGTACTTTTAGATGGTTATAAAAAATTTGATTGTGGGTGGTCTTATGGTTGCTGCATTATTATAAAGTTTGCAGATCTATATGTCTAAAGGGTTAATTTTGGATTACTCCCTTGTGAATTGACTATCTTCAAATCGCCCCTTTACTTTGGAAAACCCTAGTTTAAGATTTTCATCAATCGACTCCTATTTTTCCCCGATCTTTTAAAAAGAAATGGGAGTAACTTGAGGTTTTCAAAAGTAAGGGGGTGATTTGAAGATAGTCAATTCACAAGGAGGTAATTCGAAATTTACCCATGTCTAGATATATAGAGTAGCAAGAAATGATTGAGGCTTGGCTGTGAAACCATTTGTGGTCCATAATTTACCCATGTCTAAATATATAGAGTAGCAAGAAATGATTGAGTCTTGGCTATTAAACCATTTGTGGGCGTTGTATAACTTAAGGCATCATTTGATTCACATCCTTTGTTATATTGGTACTATCTTAAAACACGGAGTAATATTCTTAATTTGTCTTATAACTAAAACATGATTATATTCTCTTAAATCAGTATCAAATTTTGGGATATTGTGACTCTGTTCTTTTTTCTTAGCTTTAGACCTAGAATTGTTAGCAAGCTTCGTGGCCTGTTCTTATTCTTATTTCTTTCTTCTCTTTTTTTTTTCTTTCCTCCCCAATCATTTTTAATTTTTTATAATGGCAGATCATTCTATTTCAAGGGATATCTCTATGGATGTGAATTTGGAACAGGTAGAGCTTTTTCCTGTGAAAGGCTGTTTCCATGTCCTTATGATTATTCTACACGATTTCCCCTCCTTAAGATGTAATAATTTTTCAATGGGAATCATGTTTTAGGTCAAGGAGTCAACAGATTCCCAAGAAGTTTCACATCCCTCTCCTGCAAAGTTAGCATTATCACTGCCTTCAACTTCATCCTTGACGGCATCCCCTTTATCATCACAAAGTCACTTGTATCCCAGCGGTTCAACCACAGCAAAGTGGCCTTGCCACTCTCCTGGACATCCGCTTCTACGACAAGCATCTGATAGCCGGATTCCAGGATTGAAGTCAGTTAATGGATACTCAGTTAGGGAAGAAAGGTCTGTTACCCCTTGCTGGAGTAATGAATCAACTGTGGGCTCTGGTGTTGGGTCTTCGGATGGTTGGTCCATGAATGCCTTCTCTGAGCTCATGGCTACTTCTCACAAGGAAAGGTGGTCCTTTGATAGCGAGTCCTTGGGCTTTAATCATGAGAAGATTGCCAGATCCAGTAGTCGAGTTTCAGCTTCTTCTTCTGTTGATATGCAAACATGTGGAGTCTGCTCTAAGTTGTTGTCTGAGCTTTGTGTAGTTGCAGTTCTAACTTGTGGCCATCTTTATCACGCTGACTGTTTGGAAAACATAACTGCTGAAATTAATAAGTACGACCCTGCATGCCCTGTTTGTACTTTGGGGGAGAAAAAAACCCATAAGTTGTCAGAAAGAGCATTGAAATCAGAAATGGAATCAAAGGCTAGAAATAACAAGAGATGGAAGAATCGCATCGTGGATAGCAATCTTGACAGCAATTCTGTTGTGTTGGATCGCCATAAAGGCAGTGGGTATGAAGGTAAGGGTCCCAAGATGGCTTCTAGTTCCAGCCTTAAAAGCTCTTCAGGAAAGCCTTTCTTGAAGCGACACTTTTCATTTGGATCAAAGGGGAGTAGATCCTTATCAGAAAATCATTCGACGTGGAAGAAGGGGTTCTTCTGGCCCAAATCTAGTAAGACATGAGCTGCTTCTGCACCACAAGGAGGTGATATTTTCTCTCTGGTAGATGATGCATTTGTCCTTCCAAAAAAGAAAAATTGTTGCATCACAGAGATAAATGTACATCTTGTTCCCATAACAAGGTCAAATCTGGTTAATTTTTCTCCTTGTAATTTAATTTGAAGTTGTTTCATGTATACAGATGCCAGCATTGATCTTCTCTGCAATTTCAGTTGGATGAAAGATAGCAGGACGTTTTTTAACAAGATATGTTTGAGAAACACATCTGCATACAGACAAACTTCGACAGGATTAGTTACTGGAATTACGTTTGTAAAGAAGAAAGAAAGAATAATATATAGAATGAGGAGATAATTATGAAAAAGGAGAAAAAAAAGGTTAGTAGAATGAAAATGAATTGTGAGACTATTGGTTCCATTCTTATTTTTGTACAGATAAAATTTGTTTTTTTTTTGGCTTGAAACTACACATGAATTTGTTCTACCGATTCTGTATCTGTATGGCTGCATCTGCCAAAGGCTGAATCTCTCATCTTTTCTTTCTTCTTGAGGGCATTATTTTGGGCGTAGTCATTAGCAGGTACAAGACCAAGTATTTTGAAATTGAAGTTTGATATATTATTCTGTTTGATTGATTTTGATTGCAATATTTCGATTCTCAAAGAGTATTATTTGGCTCATGCATAATTTCCCAATTTGTGAATTATTTGTGGAGGATTTACTGGGAGTTCCCTTAACAATTCATAAAATTGTCTACAAGCCCAAATTGGTTGTTATTATAAGTAACTAAAGCTTCTTCAACCAACATGCTAATTCTCCCTAACAACATATAACCATGTGAATATCGGTTAACTGAGAATTTCTTTGGGAAGGGCTTGTCTGTGCAACGCTCGTGACTGTCCGGCCATCAGAAGATGGGGTGGGTAATCCGTAATCGGATCCTATGCAAGTAATGCAATATTATGATTAGAGACATGCCGCGGGCGTATGGACCGATGCCCGCTTAAATCACTTAGGGGCCAAACTTCTGCAGGACCTGTGGCTTTTGTTTGTTAATCATTGTATGCAATTATCCGACGACACGAATAAAAAACATCAAGGCCACAACTACGATGCACCTGGTGTATTGATAGACCGTGTGGAATAAAATATACGGAATAAAATAATAACCACATGATTTTAAGAAATGTACAGTCATCGGTGGAAGTTGAATACAAAAATTGAGGGGAACCGGGAGAGGCAAGAGGTGGTGGCCCGGTTTGATGTTGCAATCAGAATGAAGAAAATGCGCCGGTGATGTTGAAGTGAATTCCGGAAAAACGTAAAAAAACATCAATACAGTATACAAATTTACCCAGTGATGTGCAATTGGAAAAAAAAAAAAAAAAGAAGGAGCTTTGGGGTGCGAAAAAATTTGGTAAAATATGTGATAGATAAATAAAAAATACATAGTTGCGGAAGTGAAATGGAAGGAGCAGAAATCCGGTTGAGATGCAGTCTTGAAAATGGTAATAGTTCTTTCATTATTCTTTTGAAGTTTAGTTATTTACTGAACGAGGTGCATAGATATAGAGAGAGGCTCTAGTTATAAAATATGAATATGTTAAATGTGCAGGACGCAATGTGGAAGCACAAGGAATTCAGCAGTGATGAAATAAAAAAGACAGAGAAATTGAGGGATCACAAAAACATGTATGTTTTTAACATAAAGTACTTGAATGAATGTAGTTAAATTGGTCATGCTCACATTCGAGTAATGTTATAACTACAATGTAAATGGTGATTTATAAATAAGAACGTAGGGGAACATAAGTAAAGAGAGAAAATAAAATTATCCAATGAAGAGGTAACTCTAAAATTTTTGTGGAAAATATATTTTTTGGTGATGTATAAGCAATCGTATGCTAATTTTGCGAGTGTTGTATAATAATGCATGATTCAGTCAAGCAAGGAAATTGGAACATCATCAAACAAAGCCCACCGTGTCAACATTGAGAATGATCCATATTACACAGAAAAGTCAATCAATGAGGTATGTGATATTCAAAAATTCGGTACCTGGTGTGCTCCGGAACAATTTGTAGAAATGGTGTTGAACTTTACAAAAGATCAGAATGAGGCAATGCGAGAAAGAGGATTTGGAATCCTTGCAAAAATGAGATGTGGGAGGTTAAAAAGAACAATTTTTAGCAAATTGCTGGGCAATTTCAATGTTAAAAAAAAAATGCCATAGAAATCCATGGAAAAGAAATTCTAGTAAATTCTCAAGTTCTCAGTAGCATTATGAGAGTAAAAGACGGGGATTTGGATAAAGTGTTAGAAGGGGAGAGATCGTACATACAAGGATTGTGTGAGATGTTTCATGCAATAAAATAAATTTTTTAAATGAAATGATATCAGTGGTGAAGTCATTGGTTTCGTCAAAATCTCCCTGTGATTGGGAGATGCTTGTGAAAGAAGACAAGAAATGTATGCTAAAGCTATCAAACAGAGAGACTTTACAGGAAACTGAAGAGAAATTTCAGCCAGTTGATATTAACTGCAATGTAATTGGAATTGACAAGAAAATGACTGAATTTAAATATAAAAATGTGGAAGACAAGCATCATGTGTTTGTTGAGGTGCTGTTTAGTCAATTTTGGTTACATGATCACATTTCATTCAAGATATCATATGTAATTAAGTAAATAATTTTTTTTTTTTAATGTTATAGATAATGTTTTAAAATATTTTCCTCAGCTGAACTCGTTCGTGTATAGCGAGGGCAAGAGTGATGAAATGTCACATATTGGAAAGACATATTATAGCTCACCCACATCATCTTATAGAGGAAGTCCATTTGTGGCCTCAAAGCAGAGCGTGAAGTTGCATATTTGTCGACCTATGAAGGAGAGGAAAAAAAGACTCGACCAAGATGACAAATGGCTTGTGTTTTTTATGTTGTCATATAAAAAGTATTTGTAGTATATGATAAATGTAAGCATTGTTTGTTATATAATTTGGCATTAGGTTGAAGATAAGGTTTCACAAATCATTACTTTGATGGACTCCCTTGTAAATAGTGTGGGTATGAATTCTGAAGTGAATTTCACTGAACACCTTGCAATGTCAGATCGAGAGAAAATAAATGCTACTGCACTGTCTGCACTTTATAAAGTCGGACCTTTTTTTGGTGACAACACTATTATCAGATGATGACTTGCATATTTTATGTTATGCATTGGATGACAATCTGGACAAAGAGTTAAAAATTTCGACAATTTTGGCTCATGTTGTTTGTTAATAAATTAAGGTTTTTTTAGTAATGTGCAAGATTAATAATATTATTCAGAAAAGGGTTGTTGAATTGAGATGAATTTCAACAACAAGACTTTGTTGATAAATCACTCAGACGATGTGCAAGATGTGAGGTAGTAACCTGAGTCGTTTCATGCAAGGCACTAATTTTCACAAAATGTTTATGTTGGAGCTTTCTTATTGTTCTAAGGTCTGTATACTATATGGCTAAGAAACGAATTCAATAATGAGGTTGTGGTATAACTTTTGCAATTTATACTTAAATGCTGCTTCTTTGATTGGGATTGCTACAGATCTACGTATTAGTACATGATGGGAATGGTCACGGGCACTTGGTTGTTAATATTCGAAAGAGGCGAGCTGAGATTTGGGATCCTCTTCCTAGTGCAAACAAGAAGCAGTCATATGTAGAACATAACAAGGATATTATTGTCTCTGTATATTTTGAAATAAGGAGCTGCGATAATTACTTAGAATACACAATGGCACACCGTTTATACATATAAATACAAGCTGACTACATTATAGGGTTACAAGTACGAGCTGATTTGATTATTTAAGAGCAAGATATAAAAGAAAAATTAGTAATGCTCCAACAATTCACCTAGTTCATTTAGGCTCGGCTTGCAATGACGCACACTTCGCGTATATGGTCTCCATTTCTTCATTTTCAAGAGAAAACACACTAGCATAATAACACACAAAGTTGAAAATGCTAATCATTTCATTGGCAGTTGGATCCCAAAACGTAAATTGATGTACACAACTCTTTGGTAATACCATTCTCTAAATAAACTTTCAAATTCCTATGAAGTGTATTTTGTAGTTTTAATTCTAAAAAACCATTAAGTTAATAGTTCTAGTCCCACGAGATCAATTCTATTAATAACATATTAGTTAATCTATTTTTTTAAATCCTGATTTTGTTTTAACTTTTGTAATTACTAATGGCGTTAGTAAATCCATGGGACCTACTGACATATAATAAATGACCTTATAAAAGCAGCACTCACGTTCGGCCTTAAAGTTGTATGAAAGCCTCACATTTTGTTTTGCATAATCTATTAAATCTTCAAATATTTAAAGATAAAGTTAATTTGTGATTTTATATGAAATTTCAAATTTTATCTTGTCATTCTTTTTTTACTAATTAGTCGTGTCATCTGCGTGTTCTTATTTGTATTGTTTTTATTCTATTGTTCATCATCTTCTTTTTATATATGTGCTTCTTCTTTGTCATTGAAATAAAACTATTTGAAAAAAAACTTTAAAAAAATGGGTAAAAATTGAAAAGCCCAACAAGTTGTTTAATCTAACCAAGGAAAAGTCAAAATTATGTAATTTCAGTAAAGAATTAATAAGTGAAAATGTATGTGACCACTGTATCAAACCAACCTCGTCATTTTAAATCATAAAGGGTAATGAATAAACAGATGGGTAGCTGAGCGAAATTAACTGAATTGCAAAGGAAAAAATTACCAAACCAGGTAACACAAGCGAATTCACTTCAATCTATAAATGAATTGGATTATGTAGATACTTCATATTTGCTTCCCAACAACATCTCATTCATCTCTGAGTGTCTGCAATCTTTTTCATGCTAATATCCTCACCTAACATTAACAGATATTTCTCTCCTTAGCAGAAGTTGGAGGATTTGCTCAGCATGGAAATGGAAAGGTATGACAGTTAAGAATATGTACGATGGTTAACAATCTTGGTAATTTTGTTTACACATTTCATGAGAAAAAATGTATTAAAAGGTTTTGCTATAACGAACGAGAGATAAGATACAATCTATGACCAGCGTGCTCTGTCAAACACATTCTATGAAATCTTTACGTTGAGATTTATTACTGACGGCATACTCACATTTTTCATTATATGCTGAACTACGTGTTTCTAAAAATATGAAACACCACTGCTAATAATAACAATCTCACTACTCTGTCTGGATGTCCATGTAGCGCCTTTGACAATTTATATGTCACTACCATGTTCAAGAACCAGGTGGATGATATTCAACATGCTCATGTGACAGTACACTCTAAATTGAGAACTATTGACTCAATCAAGCAACGCCTTATGCCGGATCAATAAGCACGTTTTCGTAAAACAAACCTTGATTATTTTTGGACATGCATAGATTGATTTTTTAGTCACAGTTGGTTCATAATGTATTAATGTGTGAGGTAAAGGTTTGTGGTGATATTGAAGAGCCTTGGTATTACGTTGGAAGTCGTTTCGTTAGATTCTCACGGCACGAGTTTGACTTAGTAACTAGTTTGGTGTGGTCCTATGTTTGAGTATGAACATAGGCTATTATCTTGTCCGGGAGGCTCTATTCGAACTACGTTTCTGAACAATAGGCTTTCTATTTTTGGATCACAACTTAAAGAATGTTTTGGTTCTGTGAACTTCGCCGAAGTTAACGTTGAAGAGGCAATATGATTTGACACTTGTACTACTCATCAAGCGATTCCTTCTTGGAAAGTCATACTCATGCGTTATTGATGAGTCCTTGCTTAAGCTTGTGGACAACCTTGATGAGTTCGATGAGTATCGTTGAGGCACTATTGTATGGACTGAAACTCAGAATGCCGATGTCAATGCAATGTCTACGAGGGCACAAAATTTGATCCATAAAAGGCTTTCAAATAGAATATATGCAAAAGAGAAGTACAACCTCAGTGGATTTGCATTTGGTCTTATGTTAAGATCAAATGACTATATTACATTATTATAAACATTACAATCTCTTACATGTTCAACAAACATTATACCGTAACTGCTGATAATATACGTTAATTTTGTAGGTGTGGCTGTTTGAGAGCATCCCACTGGTTGGTAACCTCTATGCAATTTGTCAGAACGATGAAGGCATTCCGCGTATACTGAGATAGACAACATGTGCTCCTCTTTCTAGTAGATAAGTAAACAACAACTTATTCCAATCCTAGCTATTCAATGACAAATCTTTAATGTTGTTAATGCCTGAAGAGAGAGAGAGAGTTCAAAGCTGCACATTGGCGAAGCTTATTGAGGTATTGCTTCGATAAGAAATTTTATTAATTCGTCGATGTTTCACCCTAGCGGACAAATTGCAAGCAGAGGCTTCAAATCTCAAACGGCTACCTCCCAAAAAGTAAGTCTAATAACTTAATAATAGTCATCTATAGTTTACCCGCTGATATTATATAGTTTATAATAGTGAATATTCTATAACATAGGTTTTAATTATTGTACTAACTGTGAATATATAACGTTATTATACATGGTGAAGCGATGTTGATCACATATGCATTTTTGGTATATTAGGAAAACAATCATGTCTTCATGCTAAGTGTCGACGTTGATAATAAAATTTACTGAAACATTGTGGAGGCAGTTGTCACAAGTATGAGGAGTGAATTGGAAAATTTTAAGTATGAAATCAAGGTTGAGATGAGGGAGGAGATAAGGAAACCAAGAAAAGTGATGCTAGAATCTATTAAGGGAGATGTTGATGGGCCAAACCAATTGGAGATGAGTGTGACTTTTAATAGTGTACGGAAATTTACCTTTTTCCTATTTTTTTCAATAAAATAACACAATATCTAATTTTTCATACAATAGTGGGAATTTCAAGGCGTCCTATAAATTCTATAAATCCTGATTGAGTTGAAATATGTGTGTAGATTGTTGGGTACTCCAAGGATGATGCTTGCCAAGTTGAAAATAATGAATATGTTTTGCAAACACCTAGAAGCAATTTGGCTACTAGTGGGAATGTTCATGCATTCGCAAGGTTCAAAAGGGTTATATTAAAGTGAGTTTGGATGCTTTGTGCTAATACTGAATTTGTAGGAGAAAAAAATTTAGCAATAGATGAACTTACCCTAGTTGATTCATTATTGAACCATATGGACTTGGACAATGGGATTAATATCACCATTCCAATTAATACAAGGACTAGAGAAGTAATATGGATATAGATTGAAATAGCCCTTACCACTGTAAAGACGATTAGAAATTTTTGGAATATTGAATTACGATCTATCTTAACTGGTTAAGGATGGTGGTGGGAAATGCATGGCTTGAAGGAGAGGTTACTATTTTTCTTTTTTTAATTATCGTACAGAGTTGAAACACATATTCGTTATTGTGAAATTTAGTTAATAAACTGATTTTATAATTGGATTGTTATCGCATGCAGCATATGTCTGTGTACATCAATATCATTCACCATTGAATGATGAGATATCCTTAAAATGTTGGGAGTAGATGCGGTGTAATTGACCATGAATTTTGGGTATGGTTAATGTGAACACACAAAATTCCCATACCCAGAATTCAACTTTCATTACAAGTACTTGCTTCAACTATGTACAGTAAATTAACCAATGCTGAATTTTTTTTGCAAGCTCTGATTGAGGAAAATTGGGTGAATCATTATAGATTGTCACTGATGTCATATTAAGGTTGCTTTGACGAGGCTATCATAAAAATATTCGTGGATGGCAAAATCGTATGGACACATATCAATGAGGCATGTGCATTTTGTTTCTATTTTTTTAGGAGCATTATCAGCTATATGTGTTCGTTAAATTAACTAGCTTAAAACCTCTATGCAAATATATATGCCAATAAATATACGTGGGGTGCATTGGGTAGCTGGGAGGATACATCTTGTCAACAGAACTGTTACCATTTACTATGCAGCTTTACTATCATTTACGAATGATGAGATTATGGCTTCCCTGCACCCTTTATGTGCGCTAACGCCTCAATCCCTAATGCACTGCCCTGGCCTTTATGTTAATAGGAGCAATGTGAACATAAGCCTTGACCCTTACAGATTTGTGCGGATCCAATTTGGTGTCCCATAGCTGCGTCATGGCTCACGAGATTGTGGACCATATGTTCTGAAGATGATTGAGTACCTAATATTTGGTATGCCTTTCAGTTTCACCTGCAAACATGGAGGCCTACTATGTAGGAAAATTGGGGTATATATCTGAATAGAGCATGCTCAGTAGCATTGTGGAAGGTATGGCTTTATGGCTGGATCTTGGAACAATTTCTTTTTGCTGTGTTATAATGATGCTTCTGTTTTTCATCTTCTATCTCTGTTGCGTTTATTGTCTTTTACCTAAGTTGTAAGTCCTATCTTGTATCTCAGATGTAAGTTTGTTGGGTTTCATATGAACTTAGCAATAGAGTATGGTCTTTATGAACTCTAGCAAATGTGCAATCAAAGTGTAATATTAATTATCGTAAACAGTTGTAGAAACTGTTGTTGATGATTTTAATTAAGTTAAATTGCTAAAAGCTCATCAAATCATAATATTTCTTATAACTACAACCCCGAGCTTCTTCAAATAAAAGTTAATAATATTTCTCATAACTAATAGCTCATTTGGCAATCATAAATAGCTATATCAGCAGAAGGACATTAGAGGAAAACCATTTTCATAACCAGAGCATGATTTTATCCGTCCAAACTGTTCACATCTGATGTGGTTTTCCTTCTCTCTAATAGAACTTTATTCTACGGGCAATATGAGACCACAATTAAACAAATCATCAATTTCCTAAATTTTAAGGGCCTGCGGCAAACCATTTTCAGCATGCAAGATAATATCACTTAGCATTTTTTTGGGGCAATCACTATCTTGCCTAGCAGTCAGGCCTCTATAATCTCATCATCTGCATAATGATCTTTCTTTGCTTCAACTAGAAAAGACTTTAGATACACAGAGATTTTTTTTTTTAAATTGATGCAAGAAGCTGTTCGCTTTGGCTTTCTCCAAGGCTCCTCACTATCCTGGGGCAATATTTGCATTTTCCCTTTCTAGCCATTTGTTGGGTCTTTTGTTTCAGGAACTTCAGAATTTGGTTTCCGTTTCTTGTTCTTTATTTCTATTAGAAAAGACAATAACAAAACAGTAAATAGATTGTAAGCTTCTGAGTTTAAGAAGATATTATTATTAGTGCACTGCACTAAAAAAAAAAAGATTACATAAAAGCAAAAAGTAATCTAAAGACAGAGAAAGTATTTGGTATAAGCATGGGGATAGAATTTTAGACATTACACATAAGCATTTACCTAGGTGACTATAACAAAACCATTGAATCTGCAAAACCAACCACACCCAATTCCTCGTATCATAGATCATTGCTAAGATATGAGGAAGACGCCATAATACCCAAAAATCAATAGTTTCATTAATCTAACACTTGATCAAATTTGCATAAATATTAAACGAACAAATGAAAATGCAGTCAATAAAGAGTACAGCCTAATTAGAGCTTAACGGCTCTAATTTATAATATCCAAAAGCCTATCAACAAAGCAGTTTCACATTAACGACTTTCAAAGTAAAAGAAAAAGATAGGACTAATTCTCCCTATTTGTTGCACAAGCTATCAAATTTTAACGCTATGGTAATTATGGGTCAAAAACACTCAAGAAAATGTCATTTCAAAACAACGACAGGCCCTTGATGTTTTGAATCAATGTACAACCACATTGACACGCTAAACTCAATATGAGAACTAACCTGCACATTGATGCATCAATAAGGAAGAGTTAATTACATTCCAAGCTGAAAAATTGTTCTCATTGTCCAAAACCCGTAAATTGCTACTTACTATTTTATTTTCATGCGTAACCACATATTCGCATGACATTGTATGTCAAAGCCATTTTCAAGTCTTTAAAATTTTGTTAAATCAATTAACAAAATATAAGTGAGCAACTTATAAGATACACTACCTTAACTGACCCTAACCAATCCATTCAGGTTAGCTTAAATTCTTAGATTAGCACCGTAGTAGATTTAAAAGGCACCTAACTAATCAGTTCTCATGTGTGCTTAAAACACTAAAACAATGCACAGGAACATAATTTCTTCTCACACCTTAAGTTATGTTGAATGCTGAGAATAACGATTGAAAACAAAGATAACAAAATGGAATCATGCACCTATAGTATCGGGAATGCCCTTCTTCTCCATGACAAGACGACTTGCTTTTTTAGTACTGCTACTTCACCTCTGCACAATAATATCACTACACTTATTATTATTTCCATAAAACACTCCCAAAAATTATAAACAACGAGTACAACTTCCTACAACGATATCTCTCCAATTACACATTTATACAGCTTGTAGTCTATTACCATAGAAGCTCTGGATGATAAATATTACTGCCAGGGGGTCCACCTACGTGAACGTAGTGTCCAATTAAAGTTTCTTTCTATTTTATAGACTTTTATAGCATAGGGTCCAATTACGGTTCAATTCGGGGAATTTAAAGCTGCTACCCACATAATCACAATAAAAAAAATTTGTTCCCACCTAAATAAACAACCCTTAATAACATAATAAATCTAAGAAAGAATAAATAATTGAACAATATTAATTTTTATAATTCTTTTCACAACACACAACAATTGCAAATGTGCCAGCAAAGAGATTTTGGTATTACTAGATGACGATGAGATTTGAACGGCGAATGACTACAACGAGACGGTAAGATGACACAAATAGTCTAATGGGTCAATAAAGATAGTTTCGATGGCAATTCAGTTGACACAGATTTTTTTAATGCTGTATGGGGTTGACAACATCGATGGATTGATTCGGGTTGGTTTATATGCTTTCTTCTGGGTTGAGAGTATTTGCTCAGTGAGAGGGCAGAAATTGATGCATGTCCTGTGTTTTAATCATTCAAAATTAAAATTAAAATTATTTCACAAAATCATTTTATTCTTATTTAATTAGTTAGATGACTTATTTTATTGGGAATGATTCTTACTAATTTGTGCTTTAATGTTTACCACTTGGGACAGCTACAGTACCTGTGACATACGGCATATTACCTGTAACATCATTAAGCAACAAGTGTGATAATATTTTACAATACTTATTACACACATATCAGAATTTAATTGGCTGTACGTCATGTCACAATGAACCATGCATACACCAGGTGCATATTAGAAAGAACCGTCAATCAAATCCCACTTGATGTCAATTTTGATCAGGATTTCTTAAATTGAGGATAATCTGAAGCCCCAGCCGAAAACATTTGTGAACTGAGTTGTGACCTAAACAGTAGCTAGCCTACATCTGTTCTCAATTCTTTAGACGTGGCGAGACTCGTATGTCCGTTCAGGATCCAATGAGCACGTGTAAACACCAAACTACATGCAGAAACAAACACAATCTTTTCTCTAGATCCACCGTCACTCTTCCACCTTTTAAACTCCTTTGCCCATATTATAATCTTCAAGAGTAGAGAATATTTAGCTATCTATAGAGTTAGTTCATCAAAACTTTTCTTGAGAATTTAAGAAACAATGGCAGATTTAAGAGATGAACATGGGAACCCAATTGCGCTGACGGACGAACGTGGGAACCCAGTTCAGTTAACCGACGAATACGGAAACCTCATGCACCTTACCGGTGTTGCCACCACGAAAACCGCAACCACTACTACTACGACCCACGAACCTGCACCTGCTGCTACCGAAGTTGATGGTCTCGGCTTAACGGGCGGACAAGGCGTGCATGCGGGACCACCTACGGGTATCGAGACCGCAGCCGGTGCCGGGGTTGCTGCGACTGAGGCTGGTGCTGTTCGTGAGCATAAAGAGTTAAAGCAGCAGCTCGAGGAGGAGCGTAAACGTGAAGGTGAAGGTGAAGCTGAACGGGAGATTCAGCGCTCCAGCAGTTCCAGCTCTAGTTCGGTGAGACATTTAAGTTTTTAAATTATTATTATTATTCGTAATTCTATAGTAAAGGAATCTTTCGCTAAAATAAAGTAAGAAATAAGTTAAAAGAAAAAAAAAATTATACACACACAAACAAACTTCAATAAAATTATCGAATATATAGTCTTAAATAAATAGGACTTTTTGGTAACAATTTTTGGCAACAAATATATTCAAAGAAACGCTGGAGGTAGCGTTGCATGAGATACATTCAAATCAGGGTAAATTTTTCTATTCCCTTTAACGAAGAGAGTAACAAAATGTGAGAAAAATTTTAAAGAAATCTTTCAGTATTGAAGTCTGTTATTGTTTTATTATTATCATTATTACTGTTATTATTAGAGACTATTGAAAAAACAATAATGGGCTTCGGATTAATGTAATATTATACAGATGGAATGACACACTCCAAACAACGAGTGGAGTCAAGGAGTCCCACTCCCTGAAGAAGGATAAAGGGGGTGGGGAAAAGTGCAAATCGACACAAACGATAGTAAAATATTCATACAAATGCGATGCTAATAATTAAGAAATGAACGTGCTCTAAAATTGATATATATGTGCTATGTTCTATTATTATATTTTTCTCTCAGTTATAAATTTCTCTGGGTCGCAGTCTGAGGATGATGGGCAAGGTGGGAGAAGGAAGAAGGGGCTGAGAGAGAAGATAAAAAAGACACTAACTTTGGGGAAGCACAAGGATGAGCATCCGCAGACGACAGGGGTCTCCGCTGCCACCACCACAACCGCAACGCAACACCATGATCATGAGAAGAAAAGCATGATGGAGAAGATCAAGGAAAAGCTTCCCGGTGGCCACCATGGCAGCAGCCACGACCCCTAAATAAGCTACTTATGCATGCATAGGCCCTTTAGATTTTGTCAAATGTCCATGAGCTGTGAAAGAATGAGCTTGTATTGTGCTTTTTGTGTTATGATGTGATGTGTCTTTATCGGTTTTTTTTTTTTTTTTTCAAAATTGTAGGACCTGGTTTGTTGAACAAAGAATGAGCCTGTGGGTCGGCGGCTGTAATATTCAGTATTGGGGATTAAGATGCATGGGATGTTTTATGAAATTAATTGACATTTAATTTAGCCTCTGAATTTTATTGCGTTTCAATGTGGAACGAGTAGCAAGCATGTGTACTCAGGTATTGAGCTGAAATAATTAAATGACAAAAAAAAAAAAAATACCAATCATTGACATAGAACCATGTGTGACAATTGATCACGTCGAATTTGGTCGTGCATGTTTTTCATTTTTTATTTTTCATAGCACATAATTTCTCATCTTAGCTAGATGGGATAAACTTCTACTCGGTTTAACTTCATTTCTTGAGAAGATAAGAAAATATATACCAAATGATTGATACAGATATAAGAATAAACTAAAATACTAAATGATTTGTACACACAGAATAGAGCCAATGTAACAAAGCCATGATTAAACAGACTGCAAATAAGATGGAGATAGATTATTTTTAGTAGAAAATAACATATATTCAGGTATGTATACCAAAGAATATTGGAGTAGAAGAATCCACATTCTTTTCAAGTTGAATACTGAAATTTAAATTTCAAAAGCACTGGTTGTGCTGTTTGTAACTTGTACTCTGTATTATTATATTGTATATTTATAGTTATATATAATTAGTTTTTTTATTTGGAAACTTATTTTTCTAGCAAGTTATATATAAAAGTAATATGTAATTTTTTAAAAAATAAGTAAATAAAAAATAAAATTTAATTGATTGGATTAATTTATATTGAATTTTAACTGCTCTCGTCCAAGCACGGTTAACTGCGGAGTTCTGATGGGATCCGGTGCATTAGTGTTGGTATGGTCCCACCCATATTAGATTTTAACTCATGCGTCATAAATTATTGGATTTTAACTCATGCGTCATAAATCAATCCAATAACATTGAAATTTTAATCTGGTAATTCTCTAATCTAATTAAAAGGTCGATTCGATGAAATTTGATTGGTTTGGATTAAATTGATTGGATTTGATCGGATGTTAAATCCTCCTAATGGGTTTGAATCCAGATCAACGAACTATGTTGTCACTTGGCTATAAAATAGTTGCAATAAATATATCACAAATGTGGCGTTTAGACAGATCATAAAGTCATCAATTATTAATTAACAACTCAGGTTAAGTGATAGTTATCGGGGTAACATACTTATTTATCTTTAACGAGATAATTATTATTAACTAAAAAAAATATTTATATAACAACGAAAATGAAATTCAAATAATTTTTATGTGCATCTGAAAAACATGAGACATGACCCGAGCATCCTGTGCAGTTTTTAACAAGACGGGATAAGCTAACTGACGTCTGTAATTTGAGGACAATCTGGCAACACTATGTCCCTGGGCAAAGCACAGCTTTCTCCTAACTAGATCAATTGCTTGATCTCCCATATTCTGAACAAAGCTTGCTTCCACATAATCGAGTGCTGTTATCCCAATTCCAGCATCACCTATCTGACGGCAGCCTTTGACATTTTAGGTGTTGCAAGGAGCAACCCAGCTGGCTTATGTCAATATTAAGGGCCTCATCGTTCCCCACCCCACCTATCACACAGAACCTGATGCTCAGTTCCGTTTGAGAATTGCAATACTCAGCCACGGCCTTACACTCGATGCCCTTGTCCCCAATCTTGCAGCATTGGCGGATATGAAGTCAACACTCTGCTATACCACAAATGCCATCATCTCCAAGGTTGGAGCAATATACCAAAACAAGAGCTTGCAGAAACTTACAGCCCCTTTCTTTGACAGTCTAACAACGATAACTCAGTGAGACGCTGGCAGGATTTTTCTAGTCCCATGGTTCCGAAATTGCGGCTGCAGCCATTTACTTCGAGATGTTTAAGTTCCGTGCAACATTGCAGCAATTTGCATGCAAACCCCCCATAAAGAAGCAACGAATTAGAGTGAGACTCTATTACTTGTTACACCCCTTCCCCACAGCAGAAAGACCCTTGTCAATAAACAGATAATTCTTGTAGAAAGCCAATAACTCCAGAGACAAGAACCGATTTCCCATAGCTATCAAAGCCTCTTCTGCAGTGTCAGAGCATTTTAGCTTCAAAATTCTCAGAAGAGGACAACCTTGGGGGCCACATCAAGCACCCCTTTCATCGTGGATAAATCCTGAATCCAGTGACAAGGTTTCAAGGGAATTACAGTGCGTCCCCACAGCTTCTAATAATGATACTCAGTACTTATTAAATTAAAACAAGCCGCAATACAAAGAGTTGTTAGTGATTTCCCACAACCACGAGTCCAAGAGCAAAGTCGACTCAAACCCGTGTCAGTCAAACCTTTATAGCAATGCCAATTCAGACCTTCAAGTTTCTTACAAAATTGTCCAACTGCAGCTAGACCTTGATCTATAACGTAGCAACCCTAGATCTATACTACAAGAGTGAGAAAATAAAAATGGCATGATGGTATGATTAAATAAAAATGGCTAGATCTCCCCCTAGCATGGTTCAATGAAAAATGGGTCCGTGAGAATGCTACAGATGATAGATAGATATATATATATATATATATATACACTACAGGTATAGGTGTGCGTTGAATAATTCACATGCGATTAATAAAGTTTTACCAATCACTTCATCAGATTTTGGTGTTACACAATAGGCGGAAAAAAATAGAATCCAAGGTCACGCGTATTTGTCATTGATATTACATTTTTTTTTTTAATTAGTGAGAGATAGGCTCACGGATGCTGAGATGTTGGAGTAAACTGCGAAACTGATGGACGATGGGCTATTTTAAATTAGTAAGCATAGGAAATTTTTAGACTTAAAGTTTTACACTTAAAGTCAGTTATGCTTTCCCAATAGATTCATGATAGTAATCAACCAAGTTCACTTGACATGCTAGAATCAATCAAATTCATAAATCAATCCACGTTAACTAATGATAGATATTTATTCGTTCTCATGGTTATCAAATTGTTATTACGAATAAAAATAATGAAAGTGGGGATTCATATCGTTGCTTTTTCCACCAGCAAAATGCATTAATAATTTTTGAACCATAGGGATTAAAAGATGTACTACTTTCATAATGTATAAATATTTTCTTCCAATTTTATTTTAAAATTTAATAAATCAAATATTAAAGATTTTTCCAAATTACAAGTACAATCCAATAATTTAATTTGAAATGAGTATGATTTGATACTTTTAATAAATTAAATTAAATTCAAATAGAGGAAATTCTTTTTCATACTGTCTTGTTTTTAGTTTCCTGGCACCCACCCGATCTCCCAACCCACTTTAAATTGAAAATCTTAGACTTAAGCTCCATTTGACATAATTTTTTAAATATAACTTATTTAATTAGTGTTTTTACCCTAAAAAAAAAGTTATTTGGTTGTTAATGAGAGGTTTCATTAAAAATTATAAAATTACTTTAATAACCACATTTATTAAAGTTGTGCTATGAAAATAAAGAAATTTCAAATATTTTAATATTTTAAAAGAACTTTTTAATGTTTAATTCCAAAATCTCAAAATTTTACGAGTAGTGGTCAAATAGTTTATATAATATTCAAAAATTCTATTTAAAAAATAACCAAACAACAACAAAAATTTTAAAAAGAACTTATAGGATTAAATAAGTACTTATGATTATTATATAACCTTAAAACTATTTACCTATGATTTCCACTGCAAGTGGTAACTTGATGAAGTTTAAACAATATAAACTTCAATCACTCTAAACGGCTAATTTACACATGTACTGTTTTGAGAATATAATTAACATATTTTGAGAATAATGCCAATTAACAAAGATTAATCAACTAATTTTTACATTAAATGATGATCAATCTTTTTTAATTAATAATCAAGACAGATACAATCTATCATTCTAATATTTGATTCTTCTTATCATCCTTAATCAAATTAGAGAGGAAAACTTTGTGCGAACTTAGGCTTGCCTTCAAATATTCTAAATCCCGAATTTTCATGTCGGTTTTATTTATAAAAGTTTTACAATTCCCCTTTTACGCTCTCATAAATAACATAATTGTTATTAAAAAAAATTCAAAGAAATTATTAACATATGTTTGCTTCAGATTGAAAAGAAATACTAATAGAAGAGAAAGTGCGTGAACCTTTGAAAATATGATGATAATCAAATCAAATTCACGTGATGCCGATCCAACGGTGCAAAACACGTCAACTTGCACTTCAACAGCTAAACTCTCTCTCAAATAAAAAAAAAAATGAACTTGAATATCATATTTCTAATCCGTATAGAATCCATTTTGCTTTTGAAATCCATACATTAAGCATCGTAATTCTTTTCTCATGATTATGATGCTAAATAGCAAATTTTGTTTTAAGATTTTTAAACCAATTAAGAAATGATATACGGATATAATTCAAAAAAGTAATTTATTTTCTTCGGATCTTTTTTTTTTTGTAATCAATTCCCATATTTTTTTTTCAAAAAAAAAAAAGGAGAGATGATTATACGATCCATTATTATCAATATTGGTGTTGCTTTCGTGGCTTTCACTGTCTAAAACTCCACAATATATATTTAATAAGATGCATGTATGGCATGCGACCTTTTTGTGAGTGCTTTGCCATCTTCATGAAACATGGAAGCGATAATGAAATGCAGTACGTTTAGAAGAACTGCCTTTTGAGCAAAATAAGCTTCTTGTTGTAATGATGATAGACGGCATTGTTGGGTGATGATTAAGAGATCCACTATATATATATATATATCCAATTTTATTTTCACATTTAATAATTTGAAATATTCTCGTCGTATGATTTTTTTTTTAATTACACATTCGAGTAAATTAATTTAAAATTTTGCTTTAGAAATAATTTTAATGATAGAGGCATATATTTCCATTGCTTTTATTATGTTGGTAAAAATATTGTTAAGCCATTAAATACTGAAAGACAGTTTTGTTCTTCTTGAAATAAAGTGATTGTTAAATAAATTTATGACTCTTTCAATTATGAGATATTTCATATGAAATCTCATGTGTTTGAATAGAATCTTTGCAATGTCTTAGAATTCCTAGAGTGACATATTATTGGATAAATTTCAAAATGTTTAGGGTGATTGAAATTTTAATCGTTTAGTTGGTTTGGTATTTTTGTATCTAAGAAAGTTGAGATATTGAGGAACACTGTTAAGTTAGAAATTGATAACGATATTGATATGAATACTATTTTGATGATTATAGGGCATGGGTGAGCTCATGTTATAAGTGAGGTATTGATTGCTTTTTATGAATCGATGTAAGTGAATTCATGAGTAATATTTATTATTTGTGTGTGTATATAATGAAAAGAATAGTTTTGTTCATATGGGTTGGCATTTTGTAGTCTTGAAGTGACTTTGCTATTATAGTTTATGATAATGATGTTACGTATGAATTGTTTTTTTTTTTTTTTTTAATGACACGTACAAGTAAATCAATTTAAAGTTTCGTTCTCTAAATAATTTTAATGATAGAGGCATATATTCTCAATGCGTTTATTATGTCGATAAAAATACTGGTAAATATTCTTTTAATACCTTAAATTTGAGTCAATTACCTAGTAAGTTCTTGTATTTTTAAAAATTATTCAAAAAATCCCTGTCATTACTTTTGTTATTCTATAGTTGTTTGATTTAACTTTCTAAAGGTGAAGTATATATTTTTATATGATAAAGCCTAAAATTCTAACAAAATCAAACACACAACTGTTGAAAAAATAGAAAATAATGATAAACGAAAATAAATATATGACATGGACCTTTTGGATAATTTTTGTAAATATAGACACTAATTTTTTTCATTGCAAAATAATTGGGGATAACAAAATGAGTTCACAAAATATTCTGTACATAGATTAAAATGAGTTCAAAAATCAAAATTTTCATGCTAATTGAATTAAACAATGTGGACAATCAGATATGCATAGTTCAAAAATCAAAATTTTCATGCTAATTGAATTAAACAATGTGGACAATCGTAAACTTGGTTTTGCTTGAATTTACAAAAAAATATTTAAAAAAAAAGGTGATCTTTGTATTATCTAAATGAACTTCAATATATATTTTTGCTTTACCGATTGCTAAATCATTTGAAGTTGGCTTTATGTTAATTATAAGTTAACGGTTAATAAAGTCAAAATACAATTTGTGTATATCTCATCTACTGATAATGTGTTTGAATTATGAATTGGTATAGGTATACTGATTTACATTCATTTCCGCCCTATTCAGTTTTGGTTATTCTTGCTAAATAGTTCGAACTTCGAAGTTAACTCAAATAAATTGTTAAGTACATGAATTAAGGAATAACTTTCTTCTTGTGAACGAATATATCAAAACTTATTAAGACGAATAAAATGCAGTTAACGAATTCGTTACAATCGAAGTTGTATATTTCGTGCTTGTCTAGGATCAAAACTTCACCACACACAACTACTATGCAACTATGAAGCATGACCATTTATAAGAAGATTGTCAATTTTCTTTTTACTGAAATTCAGATATACCACTTATTCACTTATTGTTTTTATAATATTCAAAAGCCTTCTTATTATAAAATAAATGAATAAATAAATAAAAATAAAATAAGGAAAAGAGAAGCAAATGAGTTATTTGTTTGATATTTGATCTTATGAACATTATATATATATAAAAGTTCAAAAAATATCAAAAAATACAAGAATAATATCTTATTATTAATAAAAAATAAGTATTTTTCTTATATGTAAATTTTTTTATTTTAATTTCAGTTTCGATGATTTTTAACTTATAATAAATATAAATAAAATAGTATTTAAAAATAAAAATAATAGTGTTAGGAGGATCATAGGATAATATTAAAGTAATAAAAAAAATAAATGGTATATATTAATTTTAGTAAAGAGGAATTTACTATCAAATTCCCTCAAAATATATATATATATATATATATATATAACCTTTTTGAGAGGGCTTTCCACATAAAATAGGGGACTGAAAGTGAAATGCGCGCACTGATTTTTGAGCTAGGTAATCTTGTTTTAAATGATAGGTGGTTGTTGGATGATGATCAAGACATGCACTGCCCCTTCATATTTAAATAATTATATTTTGGTTGTAAAAGTTGCATCACGTAAAATAAATTATTTTTTATTTTTATTTTTTTGAGATTCAGTATTTCCATTCGAAAAAGGGAAATTTGAAATTTTAAAAATTAATTTAAGATTTACCCATCTCCTACAATTTCTTTTTTAAAGATTGTGCCGAAATAGGAAGATTTTTCCATTGTAATTTAATGTAAAATTAGTTTATTTCAATTTTATTGATAAAGAATTGGAGTCATATTTAAAATATATATATGGATAAAGCCTAAACCCCATCAAGGCTCGATAATAGCCGGGCTTAGCCTGACCCTTCAAACTAAGAATTAAATTTTTTAAAGTATATAATCCTTCATTTCAGTCATAAGATCCAAGCCTAAACCAGACTCAATTGCCATCCTTAAAGTGGCCAGCCAAACAAGGCTTACCGAAGAGCGAAAACTACCCAATTAAGTAAGTGGCACCAATATCGAAAGTTTGGAAATTTACTTGCATATTGATTATTAAAAGTATTGTATTAGTGGCGGTTTGGTATGGTTTATCTAGTGGACATAAGTGCTTACTTAATCTCATAAGTTTTTTTCAAATTTTTTTGTTGTTGTTTGGTTGTTTTTTTAATAGAATTTTTAAAGATTAAATAAGTTATTTTGTCTTTACATATAAAAGTTTAAATTTTAGATTTTTAAAAGTAGAAGTTGAAAATTTTTTTAAAATATTAAAACATCTAAAATATTTTTTCTTTATTTCATAATCTTATTTCATTTCTTTATAACATAACTATAAATAACTTATCTATTAAAATAATTTTATAATTTTTCATAAAATCTCTCATCAACAATTAAATAATTAAAATTTTTTAATAAAAACTCCCCTCATAAAAATTTTATTAACAAAAACTCAACTTAAATCAATTTTATTTAAAAAGGTGCATCGAATATAGCCTTATTCTCTAAAGAAAAAGTGTTTGGTTCATGTGGGGTGCCTCCCAAAGACGTCAACATAATCAAATCAAATCAAATCAAATTCACAGGATGCCAATGCAATCCAACGGTGCAAGCCACGTCAACTTGCACTTCCAACAGTTGTTGAACTCTCAGAACGCTCTCTCTCTCCTCGTGCACCCAGTTTCACTTTTGTCACTTCCTTTCAGTTTCTCTCATCACAAACATCAATTTTCCCGCGTATTTAAAACCCTCAAATCACTTCCCAAATGCTTTCTCAATTCAACTTCCTCTCTCAATCTTCCAGACCTCTCCCATTTTCTCCCGTTTCCTTTCACGACCAAACGCTGACACTCCATCAAAACGACACCCACGCCCTGCCGTTTTCACCGGCCCTAAATTATCACTCAGTTTCTCTGAAAACAACAACTGTGTCTGCAATGACTTCAAATTCGAATCTCTCCAATCACGCCGTCACTAGTAACGGCATTAGCGAGCCCGACCTCGATCGCTTTGCTGACGTCGGCAACAAACTCGCCGATGCCGCCGGAGAAGTTATTCGCAATTTTTTTCGAAAGAAATTCGAAATTATTGATAAAGAGGATTTGAGTTAGTCATATTCAACTATTTTTATTCTATTTTTAACTATTGTTTTAGCTATTTTAATTGGTGTGCGTTATTGTTTTGGTGCATTATAATTATATCTGGTGAAGTAATTTGGTAGTTGAAGAGGAACATTTTTTCAAATCATTGTTGTTGATTTATAAATGTCCTGTTTGATTGCTGAGAAAATGTAGGAAGAATAATTATTGAGTTAATAACTATTGAGTTCCTTTGTTCTTAATGTTTTGTTTTATGTTGTTTAATCATAAATATATTTGAAAAATATTCATAAATTTTTGAGAAATTTCTAATAACTTCAGTTGAAGTTTCTGAAATGGTAAAATTTAAAAAAAAATTGGTAACTTTTGAGCAATGCAAAATCTGCTATTTAAAAAAAAAAAAAATTGCGGAAGTGTAATAAAGGGGAGCAAAGGAGAGGCATGGAATTCTTACAAGATCATCCTTTGGATTGTTGTTATGTAATTTGATTGCAGTATCTCTCATGGTTCTGCAATTAGGTGGATAGGGGATGTTCAAGAGTTACATATGTAGCGGTGTGTTTGGTCGCAGAGAAATATTTTGGTGAAAAAAGGAAAGCAAGTGATTAGTTCAAAGTTTTCCATTTTCATTTTTCCTTATTATAATAGAATTGGAAATTGTGCATGTTGTTTGGTTGTGAAGAATGTAAATTTATGTTCGTTCACCTGTAGATTTTCTTTGTCTAATTGGATTGCTTTTGTATTTGCTACAGGTCCTGTAACAGTTGCAGATCAAATGGCAGAGGAAGCTATGGTTTCAATTATTCAGGAGAATTTACCTTCTCATGCTATGTAAGTTATGCATAGACTTTCCTAATTGGTTGCTAAGAAAAATTAAGGAATATAAAAACACAGCTGCAGAATTTAAAGATAAGCCTTGAGATAATATGATCGTGAGTGCTTTCTTTATGGTTATTTTTCCAAACCAAGCCAAATGGTTTAATTATGCTTAGTTGAGTGTAGGTAATTGGTTGCTGATGTCCCAAATAGTGAAATATCTAATGTACTTATTTTCTTTTTTTAGTTTCTCTTTCTGCCTTTTTGTCTACAGTCACATGTATCTCATTATAAAAGTGTAATGTTAAGTTAAAAAAGTGTTCATGTGAAGTGCTAAAAGTTTCATCATTGATTTTTTATTTGCTGTTGCTGATACTGTTGGAGAGTTTTTATTGTAGTTTTGGTGAGGAGAATGGGTGGAGGTGTAAGGAGAATTTTGCAGATTATGTTTGGGTTTTAGATCCAATAGATGGGACCAAGAGTTTTATCACTGGTATGTTTCTTTCTGTCTCAAGGAAGTGTCATTCTGTTGAAGCTTTGAATACTTTACTGAAGTGATTCTATACCTTTGCTTGTTTCAGGAAAACCTCTGTTTGGTACTCTCATTGCTCTGCTATATAAAGGAAAACCAGTAAGAGCACCTGCCATTTGGTTGCATGCACAAAACATTTGTTTCTTGGGTGCATAATATTTTGGTTTAATAGAGAGTAAAAAAGAAAAATATTCCCTTTTTTGCATCTGGAACAAAGTTTATTTTGTATTTTGTTTTCTTTTAAATAGAAAAAATAACAAAAAGAGGGAAAAAGGTTGAGGTGGTAAAGGTGGCTGGTGATTAATGCTAAATTTTCCAGCTCATCAGGCTTATGTTAATAGTTGTTTTCAGTTTTCAATTGTATGGAAATCAAGTATTTTATAAGGACTGGAAAATTGTTGAATGGCAAATTGCTTGATAGACTGGAACCAGCGGTGGTCTTTGCTAAGAATATGTTCCAACATGTTTTTGCTTGCAATAGGGAATCTCTCTGGATTTGTACCTGCGTTTCATGCAACAAATAAATTATATCATAATTTTTTGCACTTATTATGCTGAGGGTGAAATTTTACTGTCAGTGATTGCATGCTTGTTTTTGTTTGAGAGCTTATATTTTGACGAGCATGTTTTTGCAGATTCTTGGCATAATTGATCAGCCTGTTCTAAGAGAAAGGTGGATTGGAATCAGTGGAAAGTGCACTACACTAAACGGAGAAGAAGTAACCGCACGCCCTTGTGCCAAACTGTCACAGGCTTATTTGTATGGTTATTCTATCTTGTGAATATCTAAATTCTCTAGCAATAATAGTTGTGCCTGCCATCTCAACATTTGCAGCAGGATAATTTAACTACATCTTTACCAGCACTGTGCTGGAGTTGATTTGCATAATCTATTTTATTTCATTTTCTTGCTTTTTTTTCTATCTATTTAGATACACTACAAGCCCACACCTATTCAAAGGAGATGCTGAAAAGGCATTTGCTCGTGTAAGAAATAAGGTATGTGCTACTTCTTAAAGTTGATTAAAGTGAAGTGTTTGCCTTCTGCATGAATGTATTCGTTGAGAGGAGACTACAATCAGAGATTATGCTCATCTTGACTACATTGGTTGATAAGATGAATTAGCTATATGATTCAACCTCAGTGACATGGGATATCTGATGTCACACATTATAAGACACTACATTTTGTCATTTTTTCTTGTGTGAAATTCTTCTTTTATTACTTATATATATATATCTGTGTGTGTGTGTGTGTGTGTGTGTGTGTGTGTGTGTGTACTTTCCAGATTTAGGTATAACCGTTTGCAGGGATCGAGCTTGAAATTTACTCTATAGGGGGCAATTTTAAAAAATAATAATAAATGCAAAAGTTATATCTTTCATTCATAATATATATATTCTGTTAACATCATTTACAACTGCCCCTGGCACATTTTCGTGAGTTGATAACATTGTTCAATAGTTTCATTATCAATAATATCCAAAATGTCTTTTTAAATATACTGCGATCAGGGATATTGGGCCTGTTATTTCTAGTTATTGAGTTGTTCAAATAATTTTAGAGGGCAAAGGGGCAGAACAGTGAAATCAAGGGGGTGATTAATAAAGATTACAGAGGCGAGACTTAAGCATAAAATAGAAAGCTGAGTAATTTGTTTAAATTAAGTGGGGGCAGTTGACCCCGTTAGCACAATGCTGCCTCTGTCTCTGGCTGTTTGGGTCGGTTTCTAGTTATATCACCCAGTCATATCTGTCAATACCCAGTATTTCAAATACTTCTATTGGATTTGGAGATTAAATATCATGTATATTGATTCCCAAATCTCATATTTTCGTTTCAATTCTTCATCATGTATAGGTGAAAGTGCCGCTTTATGGTTGCGACTGCTATGTGTATGCCCTTCTGGCTTCAGGATTTGTGGATCTTGTCATTGAGTCTGGTCTTCAGGTAAACTGCAACTATTCAAGTCTACTTGGTGGATACTATGTTTGGATGTATTTTTGGACTTAAGCATGCAAAGCTCTGAAATAGTTGCTTGTCATGGAAGATAAGGAGAGTACCTGGCATTGTGAATGGGGGATATACTTGCACATGTGCATATGTATCACTTCTTTTTGCAATTAGGAGACTTTGTTATTCCAGCCAATTCCCCTTGTCACTAATACCAAACTATCTTTATAAATGTCAAATAACTTACACCACATGCATTAGTTTTCCCGTTCACGCACACTAAGCTGCTATGAGGATTTTGAATTGCAACTATATTTCTTAGCTTATGTAAAATGCATGGCGGTATTAAACATGATTGCTTACATCTAATTAATGGGTGATTTTTTTTTTTTTTCAGCCATACGATTTTCTTGCACTAATACCAGTAATAGAAGGTGCTGGTGGTGTAATAACTGATTGGAGAGGAGATCAACTTTATTGGGAGGCTTCTTCAGATGCTCGTGCAGCAAGTATGCTTGCTTTTTTTATGAACAAAAATGTCTTTGTTTGAATTTTCTCTTTTCTTATTCACATCCTCGCTGATTTGAGTTAATTTTATAAATAAAGTTGTGATTATTGGTGCTGCAGGTTTATAATTTGTTATTGGTGCTGCAAGTTTATAACTTGACTTTCAGTAAAAGCATCTATTTGTCTTCGTCCATCATATTTTGTTCTGTTTTCCAGGTTTCAATGTAATTGCTGCTGGAGATGAACAAATTCATCAACGAGCTTTGGATGTATTACATTGGCAGTGAAGATTTGCATTTCTCTGAAACAGCAACTCACCTAAAGACGCTGCAATTATTTCAGTCCCTTTCCTTGCAGGGAGCTAGATGTACCTGATATATATTGATTAGTAAGCAATTCTAGTAGCACTCTTTATTTATCGGAAGCAAAATTTTGATTAACGAAATGTGTTAGTACCATTTCTAATTTAAAATCAACAATACACAGATCTATTTTTCTCGATACACTTTTCTTCTGTTACAATTGTATAGGTTTAATATCATGTTACCATAGCTTCTATGCTTAGTTTTTTTGTTTGTTCCACTGTTATTTACTGATGAAATCAAACTGAAGAATAAGAAAAATCATATTTATCCATAATATCATACCGTATTGATATGTTTTTTTTTCCAATTAACAGTAACACCATGTGGTGTTAACATGTTTTTAATTATTCGTAACTTTATATAGCTATTAACGTCTATTCTATTATCATTCTGAAAAATTTTCTAGATGAATATTAGTGCTCTTAAAAATAAAATTAAGGAGAAAGCTGTTAAATATATTTCATTCAATTAACTGAATTCAAATGCCTATAACACGTTTCTTTTCCAACTATAAATAATTTTTATACTTATAACTAGTATTTTTATGCATACAAAATTAAGATACAACTTTTGTATTTAATGACGCGTGTTATAAGTAAATGACTCGTGTTTTTGGTTTTATATCATCAGTGATGAGAAGATTTCACAACATTAATAAATAAATGATGTGTGTGATGTGTCATATTGTTTAAGATGCAAATTTTGTATCGAACTCTAGGGTTTGGCTATCCTGTAAGGTACAGCCAAACCAAATGGGGTAGGCTCTTCATTTTTTGAGGATTGTACCTTAAAGCGGTTGTTTGGTGGCAGTATAAAGTTCATGAGATTAGGGTTAACCCGAATCCACTATTCGGTGTTAAAAAGTAAGTTCAGGGATCAATTATAATGAGCCCACCATTTAGTCCTAAATAGTGTAAAACTTGTATCCTAGGCGAACCTTGGGATTACTTTTACAAAGCCAAAAATGTTATCCTAACTATTCATGGTATAATGAATCATTAAATTATTATTTATTTTATTTAATTATAAATATTATAATTTATTTTTCAAATTAAATTATAATATTATTTTAAACTTATATAAATATTAAATAATAATATGCTATTAAATTTTCATTTAAAATTTATTATTAAGTTAATTTGTAAAATATTTTACCAATTTTTTAATTAATTTAATTCAAAATTTTTAGTTATTAAATTGTAATTGTATTAATATTATAAATTAAAAATTTTAGGAACTATATTTATGATTAAATTGATTCTTATTTTTCATATTTTATGAATTTTCATTTTATCATTGATATTAATTTAATTAAATAAATAACTTATTTCTATTTATTTTAAAATAACTTTAATAAGAAAATTATTTTCCAGTCTAATCCAATCCCATCCTTACCTATACCAAACACTGCTAAACATAATTCAATGCAATCTTATCACATCCTGTGTACTAAATAGATCCTAAATAAAATGAACCCTAACTTCATACACAAAGTCATTACTCTTATAAATATAAAAGCAACTTCTTTTTATTTATTTATTTTCACCAAACAACTATTGGGCAAGCATCTAACTTTTTTTTTTTGGTATAAAATAATAACATATATGCCCTAATCTTTTAACTTGATGTATTTCGTAAGTGATGATGATTTTGAAAACATTTCTTAAACATTTTCTCAATTTCCTCCTTACTTACAAAAGTGGGATTCGAACCCAAACTTCTTGCTGATAGTATAAGAGATTTTACCATATCAACTAAATGGCACCCAATATTCTTAATTTAGTTTAGAAATTTTTCTTTTTATTTTCATTAATGAAATATTGGTATAACAAATTCACCAAGTATGCATTTGTGCACGACAACCTACTGAAGTCTTTCAAACTCTTAAAATGCATATTTTTAATTTCTTTTTTTTTTATTTCCTTTTTACCCTTCAATTTTATTCTGAGGAGTTGGTTAGGAGATCAGTCTTTATAAAAGATTCTAAGACGGCATGTGTCAAACTTAAGCCTTACAACTTTTTTATTGCACAAGCAACTTCTTTATTATCTGTTGCATGGTTATATTATGTTGCAACTAACAAAAGCAGCTAAAAGCTATGACAAGGTTGCATATATTAGATTGTCTCTAGACCAATTAGCTAGCTTGTATGAAAACGGTAGAATTTGTCAAGAGATGATTATATATACTCTCTTTTATATCAAAATTTGCTTTATTAAGGAATCTATATCAGTGAGATATTAGTGGAAACTAAATTATGCTTCGTTTTAAAATGATTAGAAAAATAGAAATGCAATCATAGCCATTGCCATCACCACAGTGTAGTGATGTGAAGATAGCATGAATTGTGAAATGGAACCATAAAATAATATGGACTCTGATTGGTACCTTTTTCACTTAGTGTTTTTTATTTTTCAAGAATAAAAATTTAAGAAAATAGGTTTTGGCACCCCTTATTTCTGTACTGTTACAGTTTTTGATGAGAATGAGATATTCTTATTCTTCACTTTTTGTGAAGAAAAGCAGAAAACATGTTCTTCAATATTCATTTTACATGGATCCCACTGTAGGGGTGCAATACAATTATTCTAATGGTCGCACACATGCTTTTAAATTACTTTGACAAATGAGTGATACTTCATATTAGTCTATTAAAGTTATATATTTCTAATAACATTTATTAATGTAAATGATAAACTTAAGGCTTCTAATTGGACTAGACTTAGGGTCAGTTTGGAAATCTTGTAACTTTTAAAATAATTATTGTTAGCTGTGCTGTAGAAATAATCAGTTGTGAAGAGAATCAATTAAGTGTTTGATAAATTATTTTTTCAAAAGTACTGTAAGTTTTGAAAACAGTTATAGACGTTTGGTAAATCTTAGGTTAAACTGCTGACAAAAAATAAATTACTAAAATATACATAATATAGGATAAAATTTACTTACGCATATAAAGACATATACATACAATATTTTTAATTGTGTATTATAATAATTTTAACTAAAAATAAAATTCTCATGAAAAACTAAAAAAAAAATTTATAATATATTGATTTTAATTTTATTTTTATCTTAAAACAATTGATAATTAAATTTATAATATAGTGAAACAAATTTAATAATAGTTTGACCGACAAATTGATATCAATAAATTTATATTGATGAATTAAAATAAAAATTTATTAAAATATTGATTTTATTTCCAATTTGAATAAGGATAATTTTAGGTTTAGGTAATTATGATATTAGATATTTATAGAATTGTATTAAAGGATAAAATTGATTCTCAAAATCAGAATCTAAAAGTTACTCTTTCCCTGCTTTTCAAGATCAGCTGTAGAAGGGGCTGATTTTGACAAAAGTGATTTTGATTATTTTTTACCAAACACTAAAAGATTTTTAAAATTACTTTTAAGCCTCCCAAAAGCAATCCCAAATGGGCCCTTATTATTGAACACACTTTTTCTTTTTCTTTTTTTCATTTCTTTATATTAGTTATTATTCTAGATAATTAAAATGGTTTATTAAAATTGCATTTATTAGGTTAAAAAAATAACTACATCCATACCATAACTAATATAAAATACATATATGCTAATAAATTAATTAATTTTGATTCTCTAAAATAAATAGATATATACTAAATAAAAAATTATTCCAAATTGAAACATGCAAATTACTTGATTTTATGTAATTTAATATAACTTTTATTTTGTGTTTTAAAATATATTAATGTTTTATTTTTTATGGTAAGTTACATTTAAGAATTATCATGAGATGATACAACTCATATTTGAATGTTATATAAGATAATAATATATTAATTTATTTCATTATTTTCAAACAAAGGAATAAACATGAGGACATGAATATATATATGTATTATATATAGGTAATTTTAGCATAAACTCACAAAATATACTATCATTATTAAAAAATTCTTAATTCAAAAAATGATTTTCCCACTCCAAATTTTCAGACAAACAACCAAACACATTTTCACTATTTTCATTTTCTTATACTGTATTAAAAACAAGCTACCAAATGTACTTTCATTTTTAAAAGATATTATATCAAAAAAATATCATTTTCCTTTTCTAAAAAAGAGTCTATAAGGCACCAATTGAAAAGCAATACGCACCCTTACAATTTCAAAAAAAGATCAACGGGCTTCAATCTTCATCACTCACTGCCTTCGTTTCGTAAAAGTCAAACAGTTGTTGTTGCGACTAAGGTAGCTCACATAGAATATTATTCTCAGTTTGAACCGGTTCATGACAAAATTTGAATTGACGTCTGTTACTTGTAATTTAAAATTCTGCATATATAAAAATATAAAAAAGAAAAAAAAAGAAAATCTCATTTCATGTTTATTTTAGTGTGAAATAAAATTTAATATAACGTTATTGTAAGAAGAGCTATTAACCAAGAACGTAAAATGAAAAAGCAACACAAGATAAAGAGTAAGATGATGGAGCAATATATTATAAAATGATTTTATTCATTTCAAATGTATGTACAAACTAAGGAGATGATCTCTCCTTTTATAGTTACATAATCACTACATGAAATTAATAGAAATATTATGGGTCATAATTTCTTATGAGATAGTGTTATGGAGAAGGCAAAGGTTGCTAATAAGAGATAGTGGGGAGACTAATAGATGTATGTTATGAACACCCACATTTATTTTAATAAATTCATAACACCCCCCCTAGATGTTCATTACAAAAGAATATGCCTCATTAAAACCTTTACTAAGAAAAACCCTTATGGGAAAAAAAATTAGTAAAGAAAAAAGAGTACATAATCATTAATGTCTTAAAACAAATAATTTTAGAGATATAAAGTTGCCTCATTAAAACCTTACTAGAAAAAATCCTATGGGATAAAAACCTAGTACGGAAAAAGAGTACAACATATAAAATTCCCTCCAAAATAAATTATTTTCACAACAAGTATACTCCCTCATTTTGACATAGATTTTTCGAGATTTGAAGAAAAATCTTTAAGTTGACGCATTCCAATTTTGAGTACTAATTTTTTGAATGTTGCAGTTGGTAAGGATTTTGTAAATAAATCTGCAAGATTGTCACTTGAGCGTATCTGCTGAATATCTATATCACCATTCTTTTGAAGCTCATGTGTATAAAAAAATTTTGGTGAAATATGCTTGGTCCTATCTCCTTTTATATAACCACGTTTAATTTCGGCAATGCATGCTGCATTATCCTAATGTAATATTGTGGGATTATTTTTAATTGATGACAATTCACATGTTTCTCAAATATATTGTATCATTGATCTTAACCAAATGCACTCACGACTTGCTTCATGAATAGCAAGCAATTCTGAATGATTTGAAGATGTTGCAACCATTGTTTGTTTCATTGATCGCCATGATATAGTACTATTACCAGAGGTAAATAAATAACCCGTTTGAGAACGAGCTTTATGTGGATCGGAGAGATATCAAGCATCTGCATATCCAGCTAGTGGTGATTTTGATCCATTTGGATAAAATAAGCTCATGTCAATTGTTCAACGGAGATAGCGAAATACATGTTTTACACCATTCCAATACCTACGAGTTGGTGCAGAACTATATCTTGCTAATAAATTAACTGAAAATGCAATATCAAGTCGAGTACAATTTGTAAGATACATGAGTGCACCAATTGCACTTAAATATGGTACTTTATGACCTATAATTGCTTCGCCATTCTCTTTATGACGAAATGGATCTTTTTCCACATCAAGTGATCGCACTACCATTGGAGTACTTAATGGATGTGCTTCATCCATATAAAACCGCTTCAAAACTTTTTTAGTATATGTTGACTGATGTAAAAGTATTCCACTTGACAAATACTCAATGTGTAAGCCAAGAAAAAATTTTGTTTTTCCTAAATCTTTCATTTTAAACTAATTTTTCAAGCAAGAAGCTGTTTTTGAAAGCTCTTCAGGAATTCCAATGAGATTTAAATCATCAACATATACCACAACTATTGCAAATCCAATTTCAGATTTTTTAATAAAAACACAAGGACAAATTAGATTATTTACATATCCTTCTTTCAATAAATAGTTGCTTAGGCGATTGTATCACATACTCCAGGCTGTTTTAATCCATACAAGGATCATTGTAGTTTTAAAGAATATAAACTACAAGGTTTATATTTATTTGTTACTGGCATTTGAAATCCTTCCGGGATTTTTATATAAATATCTGCATCGATAAATCCATACAGATATGCAGTCACAACATCCATAAGACGCATATCAAGCCCTTCAGAAGCTACGAGACTAACCAAAAATCGAAATGTAATTACATCCATAACAGAAGAATATGTCTCTCATAATCAATGCCAGGTCTTTGAGAAAAATCTTGTGCTACTAATCTTGCTTTATATCTCACAATTTTATTTTTCTCATTTCGTTTTCTAACGAATATCCACTTATAACCAACAGGTTTGGCATCTTTTGGTGTCAGGACTACTGGTCCAAATACTTTACGTTTCGTAAGCGAATTTAACTCTGCTTGAATAACATCTTTCCACTTTGGCTAATCATTTCTATGTCGACATTCTTCCACTGTTTTTGGATCATGATTCTCATCATCATTTGTAATATTAAGAGCAACAGTGAATGAAAAGATATCATCAATAATTATTTCATTTTGATCCCAACATTTTTCTGTACCAACAAAACCAATCATAATTTCATTATTTTGTTTCTCTTCAGGAGAAATTGATACTTCTTCAGTTTTTGGTAAATTTTCTTCCTCTAGGTCTACGGGACGAATACTATTTGATTGATCAATCTCTGTTATTTGATTAGTAGGCAATGACTCTTCAGGAGTGCTAATTTTATTTTGTAACTTTTCTCATGTTTTCCTCTTCCGGAGAATTTTATCTTTTGAGCCAATTGGTCTTCCATGTTTTAGATGTACTTTACTTTCATTAGTTTTATTATGTTGTCCTTCAAGGATCTCAACACGTGCTGGGACATTTTCAGCAGGAATATATAATTCAATTATTTTTCTTGACTCAATAAATGCATCAGGAATTTGTTTTGTAATATTTTGTGAATGAATGATCATTTGAACTTCAAGTTCACATTGATTTGAATCAGGATCAAGATGAGATAATGATGATGCATGCCATGTAATCTCACGTCGTTTATTTATTGATGTCTTTTCTCCCCATAACGACGGGAAAACTTGTTCATCAAAATGGCAATCCGCAAATCGTGCGGTAAAAATATCTCCAGTTAGAGGCTCAAGATAACTAATTATTGATAGAGGATCAAAACCAACATAAATTCCAAGTCTTCGTTGTAAACGCATTTTATTTCGTTGTGGAGGAGCAACTGGGACATAAACGGCACATCCAAAAATTTTCAAAGGAGAAATATCTGGTTGTTGGCCAAAAACAAGTTGTGAAGGTGAATATATATGATAAGAACTTGGTCGAATGTGGATTAATGATGCAGCATGTAGTATTGCATGTCTCTAATATGAAAAAGGCAAGTTTGATCTAAGAAGTAATGGTCGTGCAATTAATTGAAAACATTTAATCAAAGAGTAGGCTAAACCATTTTGTGTATGAGTGTGTGCGACATAATGCTCAATATCAATCCCAATAGACATGCAATATTCTTAAAAAGATTTAGATGTAAATTCACTAGCATTATCAAGTCTAATTTTTTTAATAGGAAAATCAGGAAATTGTGCTCTCAATCTGATGATTTGAACAAGAAATCTAGCAAATGCAACACCACGACTAGAAAGTAAAGAGACATGTGGTCATCTAGTTGATGCATCTATTAAGACCAAGAAATAACGAAACGGTCCACAACTTGAATGTATAGGGCCACATATATCCCCTTGGATTCTTTCTAAAAATTAAGGAGATTCAAGGCTTACTTTCATTGGAGATGGCTGAATTACTAATTTCCCTTGAGAACAAGCAGTACATGGACTTTCAGTTGGTAAAAGAATCTTCTGGTTCTTTAATTGATATCCATGTGAATTTTTTATAATACGATGTATCATGATTAATCTAGGATGCCCAAGTTGATCATGCCAAAGTTTAAAACATTTTGGATCAGAGAACTTATGATTCATTGTAAAGTTTGTTTCTATTGTTCTTATAATTGTATAATACAACACAGAAGAAAGAGAAGGTAGTTTTTCTAATACATGCTTCTGGTATGAAATAGTTAAAGTAATGCAAAGAAATTCAGAATTACCTTCACTAAATGTTTCAATGTGGTATCCGTTTTGATGAATATCCTTGAAACTAAGTAGATTTCTGCTAGATCTGCTGGAGTATAAAGCATCATCTATTTGTAATTTTGTACCATTTGGTAATATAATATTAGCTCTTTCAGAGCCTTTAATTAGATTAGCAGAACAAGATATTGTATTAACATTAGCCTTAGCTAACATTAGATTATGAAAATATTTTTTATTGCGTAGAATTGTGTGCGTTGTCGCACTATCCACCAAATATCCATCTTCATTATTCACCAAATGATTGTTCAAATTCATTGTATATCTTCACACATAGATATAAAATAAGTCAATTAAATATAAAAAAATTCAAGTAGTATAAAGAAAACATTACATAAAATATTTTATTAAATAGATTAAAAAGTTACACACCAAATTCTCATAAAACACTCAAAAACAATAAACACTCTTGCAATATAAACTTAAACACACTATAATTATAAAGAAACACACCAAACTTAAAACACTTTAGTATTTATTTTAGAATTTAAATATACTAAATTTTAAAAATAACACACTTCAAAGTGTAGCACTCTTAATTGGTATTCACATGTCCATCATCAATCAAATGATCAATTTTACCATTTAGATCTTCAAAAAAATTTGAAACATCCAAATGAGTTATATCAATTGGACTTTCATGATCAATGAAATTTGTTTCAATTTCTTTTTCTTTTGCCCTTTTGGATGCTTGATAAAGATCAACTAAATATTTTGGTGTACGACAAACACGAGACCAATGTCCTTTCACACCACATCTGAAGCAAAAATTTTCATGATCCTTTGGAGATTTCTTTTGTGGATCTTTTTCTCGCTTCTCATTACTATTATTCCACTTCAAGTGGTTTGATCGATATTTCTTGTTATAGCCACCACAACCTTGATTATTTTTGTAACCACGGCCTCGGCCACGACCTCGATTAGCACTATGATTATTGGCTGAAGTACCATTCGTTTCAAGGATTGGTACAGATCCGGTCGGATGAGACTGATGGTTTCTCAACAAAAGTTCATTGTTTTTTTCAGCCACTAAAAGACATGAGATTAATTCGGAATACTTTCTAAATCTCCGCTCTCGATATTGTTGCTGCAGGAGCAAATTTGAAGCATGAAAAGTAGAAAATGTCTTTTCCAACACATATGCATCAGTAATCTCTACTCCACATAATTTTAATTGAGAAACAATTTTGGATAATGCAGAATTGTATTGACTGACAGATTTAAAATCTTGTAATTGTAAGTGCATCCAGTCATAACGAGCTTTTGGAAGTATAACAGTTTTTTGGTGATTAAATCTTTCATTAAGACATTCCCAAAAGACATATGGTTCTTTGACCGTAAGATACTCACTTTTCAATTGTTCATGAAGATGGTGGCGAAGAAAAATCATCGCCTTGGCACGGTCTTGGGTTGATGCGTTATTATTTTCTTTAATAATATCTCCAAGATTCATTGCATCAAGATGGATTTCAGCATCCAAGACCCATAATTGATAATTATCGCCAGAGATATCAAGTGCCACAAATTCAAGTTTTGCGAGATTTGACATTTTCAAATAGCTATATAAAAGAAAAAACAAAGATAAATAATTACTTCATTAGTAACAAGTAAATATTAAATATATCATATAATCACTTATAGTAATATGATAATAGTAAAATTCCGTAATGATCACATATCATACGATTCATGTCACAAAATTCATTTCAAATCTTGTACCATCAATTATGCATATGTCAAGAGATATAATGGAGACAAGTAATATAGATGCAACATTGAGAAGTCATTCTTATTGCAAATATAAACATGATAATAATAGCTAATATAACATGTCATCATTAACAAACAATAATAGTTATATAACAATTAAAATTGATAGATATAATAAACAAAAGAATGATAAACAAAAGAATTAATACCTGATCAAAATAAGAGTCGTGCTGATAACGTGTTAGAAAAGCTATTAACCAAGAACGTAAAATGGAAAAGCAACACAAGATAAAGAGTAAGATGATGGAACAATATATTAGAAAATAATTTTATTCATTCCAAGTGTATGTACAAAATAAGGAGATGATCTCTCCTTTTATAGTTACATAATCACTACATGAAATTAATAGAAATATTATGGGTCATAATTTCTTATGAGATAGTGGGAGTTATAAAGAAGCCAAAGGTTGCTAATAGGAGATAGTGAGGAGATTAATAGATGTATGTTATGAACATCCACATTTATTTTAATAAATTCATAACAGTTATAGAGTTATAAATTGTGGTGGTGGGCTTTTTTTTTTTTAATTTACAATTTTACAACTGTGGGGATTGTTGGTGGCATTTTTTTTTTCTTTCATTAAATTCTTTAATGAATTTATTTTTTTAATATCATTTTATTTTATAAATAATAAGGGGTTACGATGACATCAGGAGCATATATTCATAAAAGTGTCCGAAAAAAAAAAGTGAGAATAATCCATTAAAGTTGCTAAGTCATGGGGTGATAAGAGTATTATGAAATTAAATACTACAAGGGTTAGTGGTATAAGGTGATTAGAATGAACAAAATTGTTAATTTTTTTAAAAAATCTACCATAAAATATGTTGATATCTTACGTCCCAAATTTTGAACACTCCTTTTATGTCGGATCGAACTGAAATGAAATCCAGTGGAATGATACGACTCAGAGACAGAAGTAAGTCAGGAAGAAGATAGGGTCTTTTTGACAACTTCAAATCATTTTGGTATGCCCTTCGACACCAAATTCTGTTGGCAGTTACTAAAAATGGCGCCAAAACTCAAAAACAGAAATTCTCCCCAAACACTGCCCCGTTTTCAGGGATGCAAAATTCATTGTGGCTGTCATTTGGTTTCATCCGCTCAGAAACCAAGCAACAAACTTCGCCCCAGAAACCGCCCATTATAGCAAAAACAAAACAGCACATCCTTTTTCAATATCCTCAGTCCAAATTCTAATCATCCCTTCATCCAGGAGGGATGGAGATAGAAAGATAACTTCCTTCTTTTTTTTTAGGGGAAGAAATTAAAAAGAAGGACAAAAAAGATCAAACAAGCAAGCAAGGACGATGGCTATCCTCCTGGTTCTTCTCTACGCTTTGGTCTCCGGTGCCACGATCGCCTTTTCGCAAAATGGCCCCCCCACGGCCACCACATTCTCCCCCAGGGATAACTTCCTTATTGACTGTGGCGGCAAGTCCTCCGGTCCTCTTCCCGATGGAAGAACTTTCAAGTCTGACAAAGAAGCCCTTCCATTCTTGCAAACGAAAGAAGACATTCAAGTTTCTGTCCCCTCAGCTGATGTTCCTTCTCCTATTTATCTATCCGCAAGAGTTTTTAAAGAAGAATCAACTTATACGTTCCAGTTGAGTCAGCCTGGTTGGCACTGGGTTCGTCTCCATTTCTTTGCCTTGCCTGCCGAGGAAGCTGATCTTCGGAAAGCATCATTCCATGTGGCCACGGATAAGTTTGTTCTCCTTCACAACTTTAAGCCTGACAATGACAATAAAGCTGTTGTGAAAGAGTTTATGCTTAATCTGACTGAATCCACGTTTTCAATCAAGTTTACTCCTATGAAGAATTCAGCAGCTTTTGTCAATGCCATTGAGGTTGTTTCAGCTCCGGATACCTTGATCAGTGACGAGGGGTCTTCTCTTTTCCCTGTAAACAGCTACGAAGGTTTGTCTATGTTTTCATACCAATACGTTTACAGGCTTAACATGGGAGGACCACTGATCACGCCGCAGAATGACAGCCTTGGCAGGACTTGGGTGCCTGATACAAATTTTTTGAAAGAAAAAAATTTGGCGACGACAGCCTCTGTTGAATCCAATGCTGTACAATACCCTGAAGGAGTCACACCTTTGATTGCACCAGCAACTGTGTATGCTTCTGCAGCTATGATGGCTGATTCACATACAGTTCAACCAAATTTCAACGTAACATGGACATTTGATGTTGATTCAACGTTTAGCTATTTGCTTCGACTGCATTTTTGTGACATTGTGAGCAAATCTCTCAATGATCTTTACTTCAATGTGTACGTTAATGGCAAAACAGCTATTTCCGCATTGGATTTATCCACTGTCGCTCAAGGTTTGGCCACCCCTTATTATAGGGATATTGTGGTGAATGCTTCATTAATGAATAATGGACTCAACGTTCAAATTGGTCCGAACAAGGAGAACACTGGTACAAGAAATGCAATTCTCAATGGATTGGAGATTATGAAAATGAGCAATTCTGTTAACAGTTTGGACGGAGAATTTGGTGTCGATGGTAGCAAGGCTAGTTCATCTAGCCGTGGGCCAGTTGTTGCTGTAGGTTTTGCAGTGATGTTTGGTGCTTTTGTTGGTCTTGGTGCAATGGTTATCAAATGGCACAAGAGGCCTCAAGATTGGCAAAGGAGGAACAGCTTTTCTTCTTGGTTGCTTCCTCTTCATACAGGTGATACTAGCTTCATGACCAGCAAGTGTGGCTCTCACAAGAGTGGGTTTACCAATTCAACTCTCGGTCTGGGCAGGTACTTCTCTTTCCAAGAGTTACAAGAAGCGACAAAAAATTTTGATTCAAGTGCAATAATTGGTGTTGGAGGATTTGGCAATGTGTATCTAGGTGAGATTGATGATGGGACTACAGTTGCTGTAAAAAGAGGGAACCCACAATCCGAACAAGGGATCACAGAGTTTCAAACAGAAATTCAGATGTTATCTAAGCTAAGGCATAGGCATTTAGTGTCACTTATTGGCTATTGTGACGAAAATTCAGAAATGATCCTGGTTTATGAGTACATGTCCAATGGACCTTTCAGGGATCATTTGTATGGAAAAAATCTGCCACCATTGTCATGGAAACAAAGGCTCGAGATATCTATTGGATCTGCTCGAGGACTTCACTACCTTCACACTGGCACAGCACAGGGTATCATTCATCGGGATGTTAAGAGTACCAACATCCTGCTCGATGATAACTATGTTGCCAAGGTTTCAGATTTTGGGCTTTCAAAAGATGCACCTATGGGGCAGGGTCATGTAAGCACAGCAGTGAAGGGAAGCTTTGGATATCTTGATCCTGAGTATTTCAGAAGGCAGCAACTGACAGAAAAATCAGACGTTTATTCATTTGGTGTGGTTTTGCTTGAGGTGTTGTGCGCGAGGCCTGCAATTAATCCTCAGCTACCAAGAGAACAAGTTAACTTAGCCGAGTGGGCAATGCAATGGAAGAGAAAGGGATTACTTGAAAAGATCATTGACCCTCATCTTGCCGGCACAATCAATCCTGAATCATTGAAGAAATTTGCTGAGGCAGCAGAGAAATGCTTGGCTGATCATGGAGTAGACAGGCCTACAATGGGAGATGTGCTATGGAATTTGGAGTATGCATTGCAGTTGCAAGAGGCATTCACACAAGGAAAAGCTGAGGAAGAGTCTCAATCAGCCGCCACAGTTACTGCCTCCCCTGCTGCTGTAGCTGCTCCAGCCGCTACTTCTGCCTCAGACAACCGCCCAATTTCTGTCCCAGAAGAAAATGTTGGACCAGCTGAAGTTCCTGCTATCAACGAGCACTCAGGGACTGCAATGTTTACCCAATTTTCGGGCCTTAATGGTAGATAAAATATAAAAAATGCAGTTGATATTTGAAGAATCTTGTGGAGTTTGATGTATTTCTTGTGTAGCAAGGAACACTTTTGTTGCTTCTTCATGAAGGGAACACATAGTTAGCATTTTGAAGGTCCAGCACTAGCAAATTTTCTGATACTGTAATAATCTGCAATGTTGTATGTTACAACTGTCCATTTGCAGATTTGTGTTTTTTCTGCACTCTGTCTTCTTCATGGTATTCGTTTTCATGGTCGCGAAGATTTGTATCAGAACATATGTTGTGAGCAATGTATAATTAGCACAGTTGGGTGTAAACATGCAATAACTACTATGCATATACATCATATATTATTACTTAACACTTTAGTCCTTAGTTATCATTAGCAATTAGCATTGTTAATAAATATCAATGATGTAAATTTAAAAGAAAATGAAGAAGGGAATTGCTTTGAATTTTTTTCCGTGCTCACGACCAAATTATATGTTACCACGGATCGTTGTTGAAATTAACAGAAAGCAATGCCAAACTGTCCCCAACTTACAGAAAAAACTCTGTAAAATTAAAGGAATCGTTCTCATCAGCTATATATGCCTATGGCTTTCAAATCCTCATATGGTTCTTTTTCTTTTGCTTAGAAATTACAAAGCACGATGCTGTGTTTTTGGGGATTGGCTCTCTTCATTGCTGTTGGCAGTGGATTCTGTATCTTGCACAACTCACACTAGCCAAACTTCCATTGTAAAATAACAGTGTTTGATTTCACGAATTGTCCTGCTGCAGAGTCTTTTCTCTTCTCATCCTGTTTTTCTCGTAATGTTTTGGAAGTTAAATATGAAATGGGGCACTAGCATTTGGTGCAAATGCTAATTCTTTAGGCTCTTCTTGCATGTAAATATTTAATAAAACACAAAGGCAGAGAAAATGACTTTCTTTTTTATGAGACCGGTCCAGAATCATAGCAGCTGAGTGCCGACTGTGCCTCGGAAAAAAAAAAAAGAGAGAGAAAAGAGCACATTCTTGTCATGCCTAATTGCAGAACTTAGAGGCCGTTTATAATTTCAGTGTTCCGAGTTTTCAGGTCAGACCTTCTTCCATCTGTTCTTAAATAATAATCATACTAATAAAACGACAGTTATTAAATCTTCTGTGAAATGATTTACCATGCATGTTGCAAGTTTCATGTTAAAGCTTTTCTATTAGATTGATTGGCTTTGATGCATGAAATGGAGGATTAGTTGGTTCTTGGTGTTTGCTGGCTTTGATTTGTTTATTTTTCCCCATCGTAAAACCTCATTTTTTTTTTTCTTTTGGGTAATATTATAAACTAAACCTGACAAAAGATATTTCTATATATATTACAAGTCCCTGATTAATTTCTGTAATGTTTAAATATCAGTTTTAATAAGTGTGAACTTAGTTGAATTTCATCCCTTTTCTCGGCAAATAATACCTTAGGATTGGTAAAAGATAAAAGTTTTCAAGAAATGAGTGGTTTTGCTGTAGACACTAGATAAGTCAAAGAAAAGTTTATAAAGATATTTTTAATAAAACAATTGATAAGGTCCAAATTGTGTCTTGATGGAAAATTAGTCATACATGTTTGTGATATGGTTAATAAAAATAATGGTACGCAAGTCGGCCAGTGCTTGCAAACACACCTATAAATATTTTTCATATTCATGACATACAAGAACAAAATGAACTTTGATTGAATGATTAGGTTTATTCCCACTACTCTAAAACTTGTGAGCAAGAGAATGGTTTAAATTGTCGAGTACTTATCCACCACCAAAAGAAAATAATTTTAATCAAAGTTGACAAAAATGCTTGCATTACTCTAAAGTGAATGTGGGGGCAAAAAGCTAGATGCCTAAAAAAAATATTAAAGGTGGCTGGTGTTGAATGAACAAGAGAAAGTGTAGATAAGAATGTGGATGTGGATGTAGAGCTAACCAAATTCTTTAATTAAACCAAAAACATGCAGCCTCCTTTAAAATATTTGAGAGGCTCCAAAACAACACCCACATTTATATATTGACCAATAGAACTCTTATCGCCAATTTAATATTTTGCTTGAGCTTTACTTTTATAAAATCCTCGATATCTTAGTTCCTGGTAAGCCAAATTCATCGGATGTTATGGACCAGAATCAACCTGAAATGAATTCGTTTGACATGAGCTCTCTGAAGCATAATCTCCCTCAAAAGTAAGACATGCTAGCACTTTTTTTCATTGATTTCTTCTTTTTTTTTTGGGTTTTTGTCGTTACAATTATTGAAACATGTTGTGTTTTCCATGATTTAATGTATAAAATTTTCAAATGCGACATTTATTGCAAAACAATGTCGTATTGTATAACGCTAAATCATATTCAAGACAGTACTCTCTGGCCCGAATTCATGTGATATTCGAATATATAGTAAATGGAAATGCTGTTGTTTTTGCAATAGCAGGAGAGGCTTGTCAAGGTATTATTCAGGGAAAGCAAGGTCATTTACTTGCTTAGCAGATGTTCAATGTCTTGAAGATTTGAAGAAAAAGGAGAATCCTGATGCAAAGAAGCGGAAGCTCAAGAATTTGAATAAAAAAGAGATGAGGCATAATGATGTACCCCCATATCCATGTCGAAGGGTTTCAAGTAGCACACATTGTGCAACCTCTTATGTGCACTAAATTGTAATCAATTGGCCGGCCTGGCCAAAAATTTTTCTATTATGTCATCTTTGAATCCCTGCTGTGTATAATTTTGGTAACACTTCTAACAATGTACAGAAGTTGGAGTTCTATACTTGCTTGGGAAAAATATTTATAAATCTTATTTCATATTTTTCATATTTGCAATAATTTTATTGACAATCAGGAATTTGTAGAAACCCTAACTAAATTGCGACAACTCCTAAATTGATTATGTCATAGCGCAGCTCAAATGTTTAGACCTCAACTATAAACACGAGAAATTAAACCCTAAAACCCACAGGACTGAGAAGAGAACAAGTTTATCGCCAAACTAATGAATGCATCCTTATATTCGCAAAACCTATTTCCCAATATGATTCCTCTTTGGATAATTAAGAGGTACATTGAACACCAAGTTAAATCACTCGTTCCATTCTCAAAATCTAAAAAATTTTTAGTAGTAACATTACACTCACTAAGTGAAGCTAGCCTGCAGGTGGATTTAGATACACTGTTGTTACACAAAAAAGGGTAATGGAGACGTCCAACTTTTAGATGAAACTGTGACCTAACAATTAACAATTATCAGCACCAAAAGAATTACCATTTCTCTCATTCTCTCTCTAATGGTACAAAAATAGGAAGTGACTATTTCCCCAAAGTCAGTCTGAATCAAGAACACTATTGCAACCTTTTCTTCTTGTTGGTCATTGAATCCAAATCATCAAACATGACAATGTCGTCATCGTCATCGTCGTCAAGTTTTTCCACTTCCTTATGATTTCTAGTTCCGTCAGCAGCATTTGCAACATCCAGAATGGAAGCCTTAGAACCCTCCGATAGCTTTCTTTTCTTCCCAGAAGGTTCTGAAATTTCCTCCATTTTGCCAACTTTTACAGCATCTGCTGGCTCTGTTTGCAATGCATTTGATGAGTCCCCACCATTGCCTATAGATTGCTTTTCATCCTTTGCCGGAGGAGCTTGTGTCCATCCAGAGAGAAGCATTCCATCGGGTTCCTTTTCCTCATCAAATTCTTCTCTGTTAAAATTCAGAAACAATTTACAACCAAATATAACACATGAAACCTTAAAACCAATCAAAATATTGATCACAATCAATAGAAGAACACATAGCATTTATATGTTCTGTGAAGCTGTGGAAAAAGTCGGCATATCTACTTTCATCCTAACATTATTGAATATTCGATGCAAGATGTTAAGGGTTTATTATGTGAAATGCATACTTGCATTTTTGGCTACAACCGTCAAGGCAGACCTGATCCCGCACAATATAACCATCAGAGAAACCAACATAACCTAAAGAGGTAAGTCCTAAATCAGAATATCAGGAAAACAATTTAATCCGTTAAACAAACCAAGAGGAACTGGCCCTGAAATATTAAATATTCCATCAGATCGCTCACGTGCAATCTTTACCACTTCTTTAGGTGAAAGGTACAGTTTAAGAATAAGAATGAGGCTTTCAGAGATCACGAACATGAATGCACTTCATACAAACTGTCGTCCTAATTTTGTTAGACAAAAGAACACTCTCACACAACCGAAACAATGAAAATGAAGAACCAGCAGCATACAAAAATCAAACCCAACATACTTAATGAAGGTTTAATGTTCAATGTTATTATGGTAACAACAAACCTGTGTTTGATGTTAATGTTGCAAGTCAGCTCCTGTTGAAGATCCTCTACGGTAAGCATTGTCCCATTGGTAACTGGAGAAGGAAGCTCAGATAGCACCTAAGCCAAGACAGAAAAAAGTTATAAAAACTCATAAAGTACAGGGAATACACACACACACACACACACACACACACACACACACACACACACACACACATCTGCAACATTACAAGAACAAACAAAAGTCAAGTGATGAAGAACAAAGAGTAACATCGGATGAAGCTTGAATTTTTACCTTCTCGAGGTTTGCAGCATAATTTGCTACCTCAACTTCTTCAAGATCATCACCAACTTCATAAAGAAGGTTTGATCCATGCATAATCAGTGGAAAATTCATGCCAAGCTTGGCCTTAACTATCTTTTCAACAAAATCCCGCAGCTTTGAGCAACTAGTATTGATCTCGAGTGAAAGCGGTGTCTGTTTTCAAGAACCAAGTACCATCATGACTAGGAATACAGACAAAGGAATTTAAAGTGTTGAAAATACTTAAATTATACCTCAGAGCAGACATAGCAGGAATTGTTTGGTTCATAAGGTTCCACTGGCATAAGGAGCATCTTTTTGGTAATATGCTCTAGACAATATGTCATCCTACAGAGAAATTCAAAATCAGATATCAGCACATTCAGCATTCGTAATAAAAAATATAATCACAAATGGGATGCGGTAAAATTGAATAGAGAAACAGGTCACAGAAAATTCTTCAAGTACTTTCACGTAAAACAGCAGCTTTAGCATGTACATCTTCACCTTATTATAAACACTAAAATGAATAAAAACAAATATTCAGTAGAGCATCAGTAACCAATTGAACCAAAATAAGTACAGATCATACAGAAATTGAGCCCCACCGATATTTATCAGTATCCTTTAGCAGCACTTTGATTGCTTCAATGACTATCAACCCAGCTATTATAGCATTTGTTGTTGCAACAGCATGCACAATATTGCCAGCAATACCTTTGGCTTCAAAGAGGCTATGTAAAGGAATACCAAAAGAAGCAGCCCGAATATTTGCAGCAGCAGTAACAAACTCCACAGCTAACTGGTCATCTTTATCAAAACTTAGATTCCCTATCTCCTGCCCATAAATGTTATAAATATAACCTTCAATTTTTTGTTGGAAGTAGTAAAAATGATTATCAGCAAATTTCATATGTATAGAAAATGCAAAGGATCAAGAGACAATCTCAAACCTTTTCTCTCTTCGCAAAAAAAAGTTTCAAAGCCTCAAGAAAAATTCTTGAATTTTCCAGAAGAGTCCATGTGTCCTGTGGATTCTTCAGGCCCAAAGACGCCATGGCAGATACTGATGAAGTGTCAACTACACAATTTTTAGCTACATTTCCATTCTGCTCTGTTAGATTTTCAGGCATGACATCCGCAATATATATTGGACTTGGTCTATTCCTGTTTTTCCAAGTCTCCTCATTAGACAAAGCTACTTTAATGTTATAACCAAACACATGATCATATATTCTCCTTCCATATTGGTTAATATCTTCATCTTTTCTTCGAACAAATACATCTTCTGCATTGTCCGATGAACTAGCAGCATCACTAGAACGGACATTTAAATCATTTTCTTGATTCTTGTCTCCAAACAACTTGGCAAAAAGCAGGTCTTTAGCCCATACAATGCAATGCACAAACTGCCAACACAAGTCAAACACAATTACTAACAGATGCCATTAAAACATAATCTGTAAAAATTTGGTAAGTGAAAACTAAACTATGTTCAAACAATTCAAAGTAAAAAAGCCTCAATATGGTTCCTATGTTTAGCATAATTGCTGCATGCTAGAACTTTGAAAAACAGAAGTATCTGTTTGTTAAAATTTAAGTAATGCACATTCACTTTTTCATCGTTGATTCCATTTCTTACATTAATCATGCTGCACTTCTTAATCTTACCATCATCCAAGTTCTTGCCTTAAATAAGAATAATGCCATATGACCTAAGCTTACTACAAACAATAATACTCTAATGGCAAAATAAGTGTCTAAACTAAGCATTACCCCCATGTATTGAAATAAAGTAAAACACCCCTGTTGTTATAATGTTAACCACAACACATACTATTAAAAGAGATAATTGTGACACCTAAATACATTATATTCAAATCGCAAATTAAAAAAACAAAGCCTCTATTTTATGTTATCGCTCCTGCTGCAAAAACTCATCTTCTTGCTTGCCTCCTCCACCCAAATTCTCAAAAAATGATTAAAAAAATCTGTTAATGATCGGAAGCTTAGATACAAACCCAATCATTATTGTACTTCCAAAAAAAAAAAAAGGGGGAAGAAGAAGCTAAGCAAATCAATCTTTTTCTGTTGATTTAAAATGAAACCAAACCCACTCATCTGAGAACCAGGTTAGCGGTCAATGAAAAAGAAGAATAAAAGTTCCATACGGCGGCACATAATGTAATAGTAGCTGACAATGAAGGAAAAACCAAAACCTTATCTTTTCTATCTTTTTTTCAACAAAATAACACCAAACTTTCAGCATAGTCTCTCTGTCTCATCAATTAAAATGCTCTTCACTCTTCAGGGCTCTGCAGTAACAACTTCACCACCTATCCGTCTACCACATGCTATTCTGTTGTTATCGTCAGCAATTTACAATGACAGTGAAGCAGACGGTATTTTGAAAGATGTATTTCAAATGCGCCAAAAAATACGCTTCAAATATGCCAATAGGTGTTCAATAAAATGAGTATGAGAGATTCAGGTTCATGTAATACTACAATTTATCAGTTATGGGTTGTTGAAATTCAAGTTTTGTTTTAAGTTGTAGCATCCACCTGTAAATTTTTTTTTTTTTGTCCAAGGAGAATTTGGGTCAGACAATTTTTTTAATAGGAATTTGGGTCAGATATTGAAACGGCAAGAAGAGATGATCCAATCAGACCGATGGAACGGATAATATGCGAAAAGCAACAATGAACATATATTTAACAGAATACTCTTAACGCCATGGGGGTTTTACTGTATTTTGAAACATGAGGGTGGTCGCTCATTTTGCCTATTCTAATCTACAATAAGTTATAGCCAATCAATCTTGACGCTATAGCAAAACAGAAACATTTACCTTTGATGGAGTGCTCGTTATCGTACACACAGGATAGGTCTTTGGGGCAGGTTTTGGCTGACACTCGTAGCATTCTGTTTTCCCTTTTACATGCACTGTTACCTACTTCCAAGAATTCAATATGAGTAAAGGACAATCATCATGGCCATAATAAACAACAAATAGATCAACATAAGACAATCGGCTCACACGAATGAATATGTAGACAGATTGATAGAGACCAAGAAAGATGAACATCTAAGTATAATAATAGGAAGTAAGAAAGTCAAACAGATTTTATTTTTAATAATTTTGGTAAAATTCAATAGTTTAGACAATCAGGAATGTCAAAATATTTATAACAAGCTAACAACGGAACTCATTATACCGGATGGCCGGCCGCTTTGAAATTGATAATAATTTTTGTTGCACTTCGAAGCTTCTATAATGTCATCAATTAGATATAGGCTCAGCTCCTCAGGCATAAAAACATTTGATAATAATAAGATGTGTAAAAGAGTCTATGTCAAACAGTGTTACTGGCTTCCTAGTTCTCCCATAGTCACTCAACATAATGCTATTGGCAGCCGCAAGATAACAGGCAAAAGGAAAAAATGCAGCAGTCAACCATGATTAATAATAATTACTTTAGCATGCCTCAAATAAAATACTTCTACAAGACGTAAAAATCAATAACATGAGTGCAGCCCACTGTCCGTAATGAAAACAATAAGATCCAAAAGAGCATTTTTGACAATTTCAAAATTATGAAATTAGCTCACCACACACAATTATACCAAGTACAGAACTGAAAATATCAATTAGTTAGCATAAAGATTTTCCAAGTTCAAACATCGAGTTACAGCTTATAATTCAAAATTAAGCAAAGCCTTAAGTGGACGTCCCAACAGAGTCACAACCAAATGAAAATAAGGGTATTTTGCTAAGATATTTAGGGCCCGTTTAAGATTTCTTTTGAGAGGTTCAAAAGTGATTTTGAAAAGCTAAAAGCTAATTTTGGTGTTTGGTAATTTTTTTAGAAATCACTTTTGGCAAAATCACTCCATCCTACAGTAGATTTAGAAAAGTCGGAAAGGGGTAACTTTTCAAAATCTAATTTTGAGAACCAGTTTTATACTTAATACAATTCCATATATATCCTCGTACATATCATAAAAATCTAGAATTACCCTTATCAATTAGAAAATAAAATCATTAACTTTAAAGAGATTATTATTATTACCAATTATATTGAAATAATAAAATAAAAAAAATTAATAGTATAAAATATTTATTTTAGAAATCAATTATTATATATTTTATATACATGTTTACAAATATGTAAATAAATTTTATTCAACATTATATCCAATTTACTGATTCACATTCTTACAGTAAGATTTACCAAACACATACGACTGCTTTTAAAACTCACAGCACTTTTAAAAACAATTTTAACTGATTATTTCGACAGCACAGCTAATAATAATTATTTTAAAAGCTATAACATTATCAAACTGACCCTTAGAAACTAAGATAATTTTTTTAAAAAAATATATCCACTGTAGGAGATTAGCAGCCAGTACCCCATCTAGTAGTCTACTGTCTGCAGTTCGCATATTCTACTAGAATTACTTTGCGTAGTTAACAAATGCAGGGGTTGAAAATTTTATCATAAAACACTCAACTGAATTGAATTTACAGTGCAAGAAACAGGAAAACCATATTCACAAACAGCATAATAAATGCAGATGTATAAAAGCCCCATTAAAGATAAAGAGAATATTGTCCAAAGACTTAGTATATCAAATTACCTGTCCTAGGAACCCAGTAGTCCCACTCTCAACCAAAGGGACATCGGCTGCCAAGCTGAGGCGGTTCACATGTCTCCTTGCGTCTAAATTGTCTAGTCCATTCAGAACAACATTGAATTGTTTAAAGAATTCCACATTGAACTTAGGATCCTTGACATTTGCATGATGTGCTGTGATGCTCATGTGAGGCCTAAATTTTAAGACAGCATCTCGAGCAACCTGGTTGAAACATTGATGTCAACACCTTAAAAATTAAAAAAGAAAAAAAGAAAAATGAAATATAAGCCACTGAAAGCATTGGAGGAAGGATTCTCGCTTAAGTGGTTACCTTGGCCTTAGACTGCCCCACATGTGATTGACGAAATAAAAACTGTCTATTCAGGTTACTGACTTCTATGGTGTCCATGTCAATCTGCAAATAAGTAATTATGTTAAGAATTACTATTACTACCAATAACTAATAGCAGCATCTGATGCAAAAACTACAGAATTTCAACTGAATTGATAAAAGCAATATAAAAAAAAAATAAATTTAAGCAACAAAAAGGGGTAAAAGTGTATCATGCATATCACTGATCAAAGGAAGAGGAAACAAAATTTTTTTTTTTTTAAAAAAAAGCAACCACAACAAAAGGCTAACTCATCAAAACAGCCACTTCCTCTCACTCCCTTAGTATTCATTCAGACTGTCAAAACAGCAGATCTACCTTGAAGCTGACGTTAATGTCAATTTACCACTCTTACAGGGTCATCACTTCTGACAACCATTCATGACCACCAATCACCATGCAATTGCAACATAACACAAACCTTTCACAATTGCCCTAGATCTAGAGCCTCAGCCACTATACCCCGCCAACTCGATTAATAAGTCTACCACCAGCCTTAACACACATAATCAACAGTAACACTAACCACTAAAACAACCAAAACAGCAGCAACACCGCCACTAAAACTACTGCCACCGCCAACTAAACCTTTCATTAATACCCTCCATCATTGTCGTCACTTTTCCTGCAACCCCTCACCCAGTACAATCTTCATCACCACCACCAGCAACTTTATCAAGTAGCACACAACTATCGACTTATAACAAACCTAATTTCCAAAAAGGCAACAACTATATCACTCAAACACCATAAAGAAACAATTCGGTAATGACTAATCAAACGTTTTCCACTATTCAAGTCCCATTCTTTAAAAATCAACCATCTATCCATATCCACATGGCATGCTTGTATATAAGTTCAAATACTATTGGCCGCCACTAACTAAATTCCAGCAAATAAAATCACAACCACACAAATTAAAGACCCTAGTAAACTTCAAGCGAAAAAAAAAATTAAAAAATGAATATAAAAGTGGTATACTAACGATATGAATGTCTTGAAAGCTGGAGAGAGCGAGAGTCTTAAGCAGCTCACAACCAATACCACCTGCTCCAACCATAAGCACTTTCGCGCCCTAACAAAAATAAAAAAACTAATTAAAAAATACATAAAACAAAACCCTTAATTTCACTAGAATTGAACTAAAAACAAAACTGGGTTTCTGGGTTTTCAGTTTTTTTTCTTTTTGTCTTTGTTTTGCACCTTTATGGCTTCCAACTGTCGCTCTGACGCCATTGCTATTGGGGGTCTTCTCAACTCAAGCAGCTAAAGAAGAAACTTCGAAGAGAGAGAGAGAGAAGAGAGAGAGAGAGAGAGGAGTTAATTAGAATCAGAAGACGAAATTTCATTCGTTTGTTAAATTGTTGTTATTATTATTATTGTTAAAAGCGAAAATATATAAAAGGGAGAACAAAAATAAGCGGGCGTTGTGGGGAATCGAACATGGGACGTGAAAGTTGCCTTGGGAGAATCTTAAAGGCAGTGACTAGCGATGAGGAAAGGACGGCGAGGAGTTAATAGGGAAAGCGGAACAAAGTAGGTACATGGGTAATTTCAATGGGTAATTTCAAAGGCCGCGTTTGGGAATCAACTTTTATAAGATTTTATGGTGTGTTTACTTAATCGGAATATGAATAAAAAAATGAGAATGAATGATATATTTATTTGCTTAAATGAGAGTTGGAATGAGAATTAAAGTTGTGGGCTTCACTTAAATTTAGGAATAATTACTAGAGTTTCCATTCTCATAGGAGGTATGACCCTCACCTAAATTATGAAATTTCTATTTTATCATTTATTATATTATTTAATAATAATAATAATAATAATAATAATAATAATCACTATTATTAATATAATGATTATAAATAATCAAAATAATAATAATAATTATTATTATTATTAACAATATTATTATTAGAATAAAAATGATCATAAATAATGAAAATAATCAACTAAGGTCAGTTTAGTAACTTTTAGTAATCAATTCCGATTATAAGATAAAGTAAATACATCAATGGCAATACAGTTCATTCTGATTCCAATTTCCACAGTAAAAGTAAACAATTTATTTTGATTCTCATTCATCATTCCGATTCTATTCCATTCCGATTCTAACACATTCCAATTACTGATTAATAAACGCACAATTAGATTTTTCATTTTTCTTTTTGGTATTTTAATAATTATTTTATAAGTCTTGTAGTATTTTATTTATTGTCATTTGATGTACATCCAATAATTTATTCAGTTGTTGAATTGGTAACATTTATAAAAATGCTATCTTTTTCAAATTTTAAAATTTCAATAATTGAATTAAGACAAATGGATTATTGAAATTTTCAATCATGTTTAGATTAGAATTAAACGTGAAAACGACACATGTCTCGTTGTTTCATTTTATAGACATGTAAACTTTAACTACATTTCATTAATACTTATTTAGACGGTAAAAATTGACTTAAAATTAAATTACTTTTTTTTTTAAATTAATAATACATCTCAAAATTAAACCGTTCACATTTAATCAATTAAAAATATAGATATTAAAGTAAACATGAGTAAATTATATTATATTATTATTTTAATATAATGTAATTTTTCCGATTCTTCTTTTGAAAATTGAAGTTTGATGATATGTTTAACTTTTGAAAATATTGATGGAATGTTATTTAGCAACTCGTCTCACATTAATGTTATTTTTGGATATTAAAGTTTGAACTTAATATTAAACTTTATTTTAAACAATAATTAGGCCTTAATTAATGAACAATTTTAAAATATAGCACACTAATTGTGCTATGACTCCATCTATTTTCTGTGTTAAGTGTAACAATTATTGAAATAGTGTGTATTCATAAAGAGTGTGTCTGACATATTGTATTAGCTATATTGTATTATGATATATTGTATTAAATTGTAATGGAATATATTATTTAGTGTAATTGTTTAGTGTAGTATGGACTGTATTATAGATAATGTTATTTTGTAAAACTATTTTATAGTAGTATTAAAATTAAATTAGTACTATTTAAATTTATTAATATTTTAGCATTAAATTATTAATTTTTTAAATTAATTATTCTTATATATTAATTTTTATAACCAAAGAATAATTTAATATTATACTATTATCAAATAATTAATTATTATAATGTTATAACATAATATTATATTATATAGTTTATTTTTATATATTAGGTATTATAATATAAATGAAATTTATAATTTAATATTACATTATATTGTAATACAATATAATATTGAATTTTCAATCTAATTATAAATTAATTTTTATTTATTAATGTCAAATATAATTATTTAATTTAAATTTATCTTTAAATTTATTATTTTTAGTAAATAATAAATGGTTAAATAATTAAACACTTTTTATGTATTTATAGTAAAATAATTAAAATGATTTTATGTAAAAGAAGTAAAAAAATGTATTATCATTTATTTATTAAATATTTAAGTTTATTAATATAATTATATTTTATATTATTATTTAAGAATAAATATAAATTGATATATTTAGTAAATTTAAATTTATTATATATTATTGAATAATAAAAGTAAAATAAATAAATTTAAAATATAAAAATTATTTTAGTGTAATATAGCCTAAACGCCACCCCTTCCCCATCCCCCATCCCCTGAGTTTATTTTATACTTATTTTATTATGTTAGCTACCCTTTTAATATATTACATTAGAATTCGCAACGAAACTTGAATTGCATAAAAATAATATTTAGTACAATATAATATAATGTAATGGAAATTACCCAATGAATTCAAAGTACATTCAATTTTAGAACATGGGACAATTTAATTTTGTGAGTCCTTTTATATTCACAAAGTTGATTCTCTCTCTTTACATATGATATAAAATTAGTTTTAATCGAGATAACTATTTTATGTTTATATAACCAAAGTGACCATTCAATCACACCATAATGTACGCACACTTATTATCGAATTTGAACTATCATCAGATACATTGGATAAATATGACAATAACTCATGATATTTATTAAAAGTTATTAAAGGTGAACTAGATATATATATTATCTAGTGAATTATAAATTTTTCTGTCCATTGAATTGTATGCAATGGGGTGATAGTTAATTAAGTTTTTTTAATAATAAAAAAAGAGAAATTATAAAAAAAGAAAAAAAAATATATATCTTTAATTATTATAAAATTAATGATTTAGTTATAAAAGTAAGGATTTTTCTAAGATACAGCTGCTGTAAGTTACAGCCGCAACAAAAGTGAATGAACAGTAACCACGTGATGTTACTGTTCACTTATTTTTTTTTACGACTGTAACTTACAACGGCTGTATCTTAGTGACTCCCATAAAATAAATCCCGACAGCGGGAGCACGATTACCCCGCTCTCAGCGCGGGATATACCTGCCCCATACAGACAAACAAGCCGAAGCACAGTACAGATCTGTGGGACCGGCTTCCTTTTTTTATTCTTCGTCTGACAAACAAATGCCACGTCGGTATTTTTCCCCTGACCCCCCAACTAACAACAATTTTTTTCCACTTTCGTTTCTTCTCCAAGTCCCTCCGTCCCTCAAGCACGGCACATTCCGATTGGCTACAGCACGCCTCTACACTATTTCACCAATCAGATACGGCCACGTCAACGCACTAATAGTAAATAGTAATACACGCAAGAAATTCTCCGCGACACCACCTATTTCCTACCATCACTCTCACGCATCAGTCACCATCCCTTGCTGTAACGGCCACAGAAAGCACCTCCAAGCTCCAGCCCCACAAGTCAGACGCTCGCTCTCTCTCCATCGTTTTGCGTTTTACGGCGCAGTAAGTGTCGTTTTGCTTGAATTTAAGTGCTTATCAAGTCTTTTTTCCCCCCACATTTAATGATTTTATTTGTTTAGGGTTTGATTCTTCAAAAAATCAACTCTGTTATTTTCTATGTTTAGTCTTTGTTAAACTCGTGGAGAAATGGAGCCCGCAGTGATGGTTTTGCCGCTAAATTACGCTTCTCCTGATGGTACTCTCTCTCGCAGTCTCTGTGTGTGTGTGTGTACTTTTTGTTAATGCGCGGTGTTGTTGAAATGTGTGTGTGCATGTGGAGTCAATGTTCGTTAAGCGTATTTTGTGGTGTCTGCTATTGTTATTTTGACTCTTGTGAAATTTTTATGTCTGCTTGATGGAATTGTGATTGTTGCAACTACATGTGCATGTGAGTTTTTTTTTTAAAGTGTATTGTATTGTTTGTAATGTGTATTTGACTCTTGTGAAATTTTAATGTTTGCTTGATGGAATTGTGATTTTTGCAACTGCGTGTGCACATGAAGTTTTTGTATATTAAGTGTATTGTGTATTTGATTCGTGCACACTTTTCATCTTTGCTTGATAGAAATATATTCGAAGAGACATAAAAGAATGAAAATGTCAAGTGGTGTGGAAGGCTACAGCAGTACAACTCCCTCTGCAACTGTGAAACATGATACGAAAGCGAAGACAGGTACTTTTGATTATTCTGATCCATTTTCCATCAAGGGTTTGCTGGACGACTTGAGCTCTGGTAAATATGGAAGCGTGACCGAAGAAATAAAAGAACTTATTGATCGGAAGGTCCAGATATTTGGTCCACTTCTCTCGCAGAATCCTTCGCTGTCAAGTGTGTTTGTGGATGCTGAAAAGCTGAGTGGACAAGCTTCAAAATCAGCGAATCTACAAGCACATCATTCTGTCATTGATTTGGAGGAAGATTGTGTGGCTGTTGGTGTTCCATCAAAATCACCAGCTGTCGTAGTTCTTTCAGATGATGAAGATGAAGGAGAAAAGAGGCCTTCTTATCCTTTTCGAGAGGTCCGCTTGATGCAGCCACCTGTTGGACCATTTTTTACAGAAATACAGGTAATCTTTCTTGCAATTGTAATCTTGGAAGTTAATTGTGAAAGAATGCTGACTGACAGGGATACAAAAATCACATCTGACCAACTATGAGTTATTGGCTAGTGTCAGTCCGAAGAGTTGACTTTTTGATTAACTTTAACTTTCAAAGAAGTGGATATGAGAATGTTCAGCGCTCGATGATATGTTTTTTGTTGTTTATCAGGACTGTTTCTTACATTTGTAGTTGTCAACATTCGCATATTTCAATTTTCTGGTGTCATTTTATCCTATCTGCAAGTGATTGTGTGATTCCATATTTAGATTCGAGGCAATGTGGACAGTATAGTACGAATAAAAGAACAGGGAAGATTGGCTGGTGAAACTGTTGTTGAGAAAGATAAAGGTGTCTATGTTGGCTCGGTAGAGGATGATGACAGCCAGAAAAAGGCTGAAGATGATGGTCTTGGGGATATTTGGCAAGAGATGTCAATGGCAATGGAAATTTCCAAGGTATTCGGTTTATATTAATTTTCCTTTTCATTTATGCCTACTTTGTGTTCCTTTCTCGATTTGGAGAATTTTTGTGTGTGTGTGTGTGTGTGTGTTTTTTTTTTTTTCCCAAGGATAGGGAGTTTTCACCCTTCGTTTCTTTATATGATGGTTACTTGCTGTGCAAATCGGGGAACCATAATGTTGGTAAAAAAGAATAAAAAAAATGAAAAGGTTCACTATTGTTGCTAAATAATTGGGATTGTGATTATTCAACAAGCTTTTGGAAAACCATGTGGAAGTTGGGGAAGAAATGATGCATGTAGATTATGGTCAGGGGTTTAAGGTTTGAATCATGTTCAATAATCAGTTTGTTAAGGTGAAACTTAGATACTTATACTCCTTATTAAAGAAGTTGCAGCCAGCTGATTGTGCTTAATGGAACATCATTATTGTATGGATGGTTGTGCAAAGTGATATGCAGGATATGTTTTTCTTAATTTTTGTTAGCTATTTATTCCATTTTTTACCAAGTTCCTGCAGTATTTATTATTATTATATGCTGCTTCTGGTAGGATGTGGCTGAAGATAATTCATGTGATGAGCGCATGGGAGAAGATGCGGATGACTGTGATCATTCATTTGTCTTGAAGGATGATCTTGGTTATGTCTGTCGCATCTGTGGAGTTATAGATAGAGGAATTGAGACCATAATTGATGTCCAATTCAATAAGGTGAGGTTATTCTTTTTATTAATTTTCCCTTTTTATTTCACTTAATGCTCGAAAGGAGTTATGCAAATATGCGGGACATAATTCTGGCTGTAGATGTTTGATAATAAATATATGAAATCTGAGGACTTTGGATGCAATAGTAAGTTGGATGAGATGGTGCTTCCAGAAAAATATATTTTGTATATGGAAGTGGGAGTTTTTCATTGGGCATATGTTTTTAATGCATGTCATCTAATTTGAGCACCTCCTCGCTCTTAAGAATTGAAAACAACAAAAGGGATCGAGTTTTTCAAGCTTAATTAGCTACACACTAGCTCAACATGAACTTTTCGGTTGAGGGTCCATGATGGAAATGCTCAGCTTCTGGAGTCGAGTGGGGCTGTAATGAGGATGTTTTGCTCTGGAAGATTTGTGGATTGTTTAAGGTGATATCTGCTAACCATATCCTGAACTTAAAAGGGTACCAGAGTGAAAAGAAAAACTGAAACTATTCCCACAAATTGTAATTTTCGTAAACCTCCAGCACAGTGCGCGGGCCATAAATAGACCCTCAAAGTTAGTATGAAAGAGACAAATTTGTTAATTGGGTTTGGAAGAATATTTTTATGGATACTGAGTTCATAAAATCAAACCGGGTAGCATAATATTTAATAATCACTAATACAGAGGAAAATTGTCATTATATTCAATGCATGCACTTGTTCAGATTTTTTATTGAGTAGTGCTGGTATGTTACTACTGTTTTTCAGTCTTCACAATTGAGAAGCTCCAATTACATGATTCTCTTGTATCTACTTCTGTTGCTGGGATACTTTGGGTGCTGTCCTTGTGCTTTCCTGTGTTTTCTGTACCTACTTCAAATTAGAGGTGATTTGTGGAATCCTGTCTTGTAATTTTTTATCTGCACATTTGAGATTTTTTTAACCTAGATGGTGGGTAAAGAATATCCTTTTGATTCATCTGTGGACAGCCTGTTCACTCCCCGTTAATAATTTTTTCCTTGATACAATTATTTTTTAAGTTTCCTTCTAAAAGCAAGAAAAGAGTGGTGTTCCTGTTGTATTCACTGAGCAATAACTCAGGAAGCAACAAGTGTATCTTGCCCCTCAGCAAGGTCTTGGACTCTTTCTGCTTGTGTATACCTGTGAGCTCTCTTAAGCACCTTTTCTTTTGAAACCGGTGGGCTTCTGTCACTATTTGATGGGTAACTGGAAAATAGTATTTAGGAACAGCAGAGAACTAAAATTGTAGAACATTTTAACTGGTTGATCATGTTGTCCTGCACTTTGTTTTTTCTTTCATTGATGTAATTGTATTTCCTGATGTTTATTTGACTTACCATTATTTCTCTTGTCAGGTCACAGATTTGTAATTAATAATTCAATAACCTGTGTTTCTGCTGCTTTGTGTTTATGTCCCTGCAAAATTCCATGATACAGTGAAATCCATCAGAACCTCAAAGTGTTTTATTACATTAACTTTATCTTGGTCACTATATGCTTAGTTTTTCTGTAATCACACCCATTTAATAGCTTTGCTTGAGTTTAGCTTTTAGGAGAAATTTTGAAGCCTTGTTAGCTAATTCCTTGCTTGAAATGGTATTACCTTTGGTTTTGATTTTCATTAAATTCAGGTGAAGAGGAGCAATAGAACTTACCTATCTGATTTTCGGAGTGCTAAAGACAGAGAATCGATTGATGTTGGAGTTAAGCTGTCCGAGTATGAGTTGATGGTGACTGAAATTGCTGCTCATCCAAGGCACACGAAGGTCATGAAACCTCATCAGGTGGAAGGCTTTAACTTTCTTCGTAGAAACTTGGTAACAGATAATCCTGGTGGCTGCATATTAGCCCATGCTCCTGGATCTGGAAAGACATTTATGATAATCAGTTTCATTCAAAGTTTCTTAGCCAAATATCCAGAGGCCAGACCACTGGTTGTGCTTCCTAAAGGAATCTTGGCTACATGGAAGAAGGAGTTTCAAAGATGGCAAGTGGAAGATATTCCTCTGTTAGATTTTTACACTGTGAAAGCTGATAGTCGGGCTCAGCAATTGGAGGTGCTGAAAAAGTGGGTTGAGGAAAAGAGTATACTTTTCTTGGGGTACAAACAGTTCTCCGCTATTATTTGTGACACTGAAACCAGCAAGATTTCAGCCACCTGTCAAGAGATACTGCTGAAGCAACCTTCAATCCTGATTTTGGATGAAGGGCATACTCCAAGGAACGAGAACACTGATGTGCTGCAGTCCCTTGCAAAAGTACAGACACCTCGAAAGGTTGTACTTTCAGGAACGCTGTATCAAAATCATGTCAAAGAGGTGTTCAATATTTTGAAGCTTGTTCGTCCTAAATTTCTGAAATCAGACACATCCCGCTCTGTAGTTAAGCGTATAATGAGTAGAGTGCAAATATCTGGCTTGAAGAAGCAGATTAAGGCAAATGCACAGGATACCTTTTACGAATTGGTAGAGCACTCTCTGCAAAGTGACGAGGATTTTCAAAGGAAAGTGACTGTCATAAAAGATCTGCGGGAGATGACTAGCGGGGTCCTCCATTATTATAAAGGAGATTTCTTGGATGAGCTTCCTGGACTTGTAGATTTCACTGTAGTGCTGAATCTCAGTTCCAAACAAAAGAGTGAAACCCAGAAGTTAAAGAAGTGGTCTAGGAAGATGAAGATTGCTGCAGCTGGAAGTGCTACTTATCTGCATCCGAAATTGGCTACTTATCTGCATCCAAAAATGAATTCCCTCTCTGAGAAAAGTGTCCCAACAGATGATAAGATGGATGAACTGTTAGAAAGACTGGATATAAAAGATGGAGTGAAGGCTAAATTCTTTCTGAATATGTTAAACTTATGTGAGGCTTCCGGTGAAAGGTTACTCGTTTTTAGTCAGTACCTCCTGCCCTTAAAATTTGTGGAGAGACTAGCAGTGAAGATGAAGGGATGGACTTTTGGGCGGGAAATATTTGTCATCTCTGGGGAATCAAATGCTGACGAACGGGAGTGGGCGATGGATCAGTTTAATAACTCTCCTCACTCCAAAGTTTTCCTTGGATCAATTAAGGCATGTGGAGAGGGAATTTCTCTGGTTGGGGCATCCCGCATCATTATTCTGGATGTTCCGTTTAATCCATCAGTGACCCGCCAAGCAATCGGCAGGGCTTTCCGGCCAGGCCAAACAAAGAAAGTTTATGCATATAGATTGGTTGCTGCTGAGTCTCCTGAAGAGGAAGATCATGCCACTTGCTCGAAGAAAGAACTGATCTCAAGGATGTGGTTTGAATGGAACGAGTATTGTGGTTATAAAAATTTTCAGGTGGAGACGGTTGATGTGAACGATTGTGGTGATCTCTTTCTGGAAAGTCAGCTCTTAAAGGAAGATGTACGAGTTTTGTACAGAAGGTTAGTTTTCATTTATCATTTATCTCAGTTGAGTTCCTAAATACGATTTTATCTATTCTGTTTTAACCCTATTTTTGTATACTTTTCAGGTAGATTAAAGCATTTATGATTGAATCAATGGCTTGGCGATGGCAATCTCTCAGTTTCTATCTAAATTTGACCGACCAGTGATCCTAACCTCCTCGGAGTTCATCCAAATATTGACTTCTCAAAGCAGGGTAGCCAACAAAAGCAGCCCAGGTTTTGAACTGTGTTTCTGGTTCATCATCTTGGATGTCTGTTAACTATTTTACTTTTTCTGAGTCATCTGTATAGCGTCCTTCCTCACAGTAGGTACATTTTGATCTTGGATGTCTGTTAACTATTTTACTTTTTCTGAGTCAGCTGTATAGTGTCCTTCCTCACAGTAGGTACATTTTGATCGGTGGTTTCACAAGTTTCTGCTGCTGTTCATGTAAACAGCTAAGTTTGTGTCTTTTTTCACATTGTTTGAAGATTTCTCGAATGTGATAGTCTGTGTACAGTTGAGAGTAAATCACTGCAAATAGATGTTGAAATTTGCAGTTGCACATAACGGATTCTCTCTCTCTCTATCTTTCTTCTCTCTATAAATAGATATGCAGAAATGATCTTTTGTGCAACTTTGCTAACCATGTCGATGAGCAACAGCATGCGTCTTTGATTTGACTTGTGAATGATGGGGAACCTGTAGACTAACCCGATGGCACCATGTGGCAATGTTTAGTTTCATGTCGTGAACAACGTCACTTATTAGTCCTCATTCTATTGAAATTAATTATGTGCCTCTCTTGCTATCTTGTGGTCAGATAATGTCAATTTAATTCCCCTATTAAATCCATGTCATGTGTTAGAGGGAATAAGAGATTTGACAGTCCAAGTACGCTCACAGCGGGTTGATTCCAGAAGAAACATAAGCCCTAGGCCCTAGCAGCATGGAGAATGAATCATTTAACGGAAGAGACATACACCGTATGTTTAAAACTATTTAAATAAAAAAGCTTACAATTTGTACAAGGTTTTTTTAATTATACATACTACCAGCTGCCAAAGCTAAATATGGGAAGAGTACCGCAAGGATAAAATATGCTGTAAGTATATATGTTCTTTATACAATTTATCTTAACATGCCGTCTTCAATCTTCATAGAGAAAAGTTTGTCGGTTTCAACAACCTTTGTCTCGCCAATACAAACTATAACCAATACCAACATACACAATCATGATTCACGAGCCATCATTCAATAGCATGCCATGTCACTAGGAATGAAAAACATTGGAAATTACTTAGATCAGTCATGTGCCATGCCAAAACAAAATGTCTTTACAAGATTATTTTTGACAGGAACCAATGAAGGAGAGAAGATAAGCTCTGCTATTAATTGTTAACAGAAATAAAAGATGAACACTGATTGGAAAACCAGATAACATAATTAGTTTGGCATCAATTCCCATTACAGTTGGTAATCTCATATAATCAAAAGTAAAAATTAGTTCTACTCGAAGTTCCATGTATCAAAGACAATTAATTTAACAAACAGAAAGTTTAAACATAAACCTTGCACCCTCACAAGAGAAATAAAATGCCATTTCATCTATTTACAGAAAACTAAGAGGTCATACAGGAAGAGCCTAAGAAATTTGCACTTCCAACTACTGAGAAAGATGCATTACAGAAGGAAAACTCATGAATTGAATAATAAAAAAGTAATTTTACAACAAAATGTCGCCAGACTTTGAAATTTATCTGACGGAACAAAGAGTCAGCCATGTCTGTAAACAGAATCCAAGAACACCTGGGAACATGCCATCATTACGCAACACTCCTTCACATGTTCTAATAAGAACGGGATTCTCCAGATCTGGTTTTCAGGAAGAAGAAACATGCTACTAAATAAACATTCAACTCATCTACTTACTTTTGCCTCTTGAATTGTGGAATCGAGTTTAAACTAATTTCATTCTTAACAAGTAAGTCCACAACAATTGAGAATATAGATGCATCTGGCATTACATTTCTCTTATCCATTGAGTGAAGAAGTTCAATCACTTTTGATGTCTCATTCTTTCTGGTGAAACCCAGCATAAGCGTGTTAAATGTGACAAAATTGGGCACTACACACTTTGCTTCCATATCAAGAAATAAATCGTGTGCCTTATCCATTTGCCCATCGTTACAAAGCCCATGAATCATGATGTTATATGTTACAACATTTGGCATTAGGCCTACATGAGGCAGACTTTGAAACAGTTCCCAAGCAATTTTCAGTTTGCCTATTTTACATAATCCATCAATGAGGCAGCTGTAGGCTGCAATACTAAGTTCACACTTGTTATTTCTTATAGCACGGAATAATTCCAGTGCCTCTAGAACAAAACCATTCTTGCAGAGCCCGTCAATAAAGGCAGTATATGTATAGGTATCAGCTGCCACATCATTTTGCTGCATCTCATCAAACAGTTTTAAAGCATGCTCAACCTGGTGTATTTCAAGAAGGCCACGAAACAAGGTGTTATATGTAACAACTGTTGGCTTTATTCCTTTAGAGAGCATTTCACTATAAAGACCTAACGCCTCCTCTACTTCCTTATTCTTGCAGTACCAATTAATCAACGTATTGTAATTAGCAACATTATGTCTGCACCCCTTATCCTCCATAGAAAAAAATAGTTCCCTAGCACGAGCAAGTCTACCCATCAAGCAAAACCCATCCATTAATGTGTTATAGGTGAAAGCATCTGGATGCACATCGCGCTGAATCATCAGGTCCAACAACCTACTTGCTTCATCCACCTTCCCATTCTTGCAGAGCTCATCCATGAGCACATTGAAAGTCACAACATCAGGCTGCACCCCTCGATCCATCATCTCAATAAACAAACACTTTGCCTCATTCCAATCATCTGCACGACAAAAACCGTGAATCAGAGAGCTATAAGTAACCACATCTGGGTTAATAATCTCATCCTTCATCTGCAGAAACAGTTCCTTGGCCTTGTCCATAAAACCTTCTTTACAAAGACCATCGATAATAGTACTCTATGTAACAGTGTCTGGCTTACAAACAACACCAAATTCCCCATTTCCATTAGCCATCTCTTCAAATAAATTTAGAGCAACAATTGTATGGCCAGTTCGACACAATCCATTAAGCAAAGTATTGTACGTAAAAACATCAGGCTCACAACCAAACGCTTTAAGTTTCGTAAACAATGCGGCGGCCTCCATGATTCTACTCTCGGCACACAAACCTTTAATCAAAGAAGTAAAGATGACAGCATCTGGAGTAAAACAAGACCTGAGGATCCTCCCAAGAACAACAAAACCATGAGAAACTCTACCTATTTTGCAAAAGCAGTTAATCAAGATATTGTAAGTATAAAGATCTGGAAACAACCCAGTTGAATTGAGTATCTTGAAGAGTGAAAGGACAGTATCATAATGTTTAGTCTTGGCGAGACCACCAAATAAAATATTGAAGGAACAGATGGGAGGAGGAGAAGGCTGCATATGGAGCATGTAATCAAAGATACAAAAGGCTTCATTATGAGTAATAATATTAATATGACCCGCACCCGATGATTTGCACCTTTCTTTGAGGAATTTTTCGAGTGAGGCTCGGTCTTTGACTGTCAGTAGCAGCGACTCCTTCAGTTTAGCTCTTGTAGTCGGATATGAGGGTTCATTTTTCGAAATTGAAGATGTGGGTTTTCTCGTGCGAGGGAATGAAGATGAGAAATTACACCTAAGAGCTGATGTTGGAATAGAAGTAAAATAAAATGAACGATGTGAGGATACGACAGCCATTGGAGAGTTTTTGATTATTTGAGGTTGAAGAAGAGGAATAGAATTACCAAAATAGAAAAATAACCTGCTCTTTTATTTCCATTCCGATTTTGAACAAGTAGGATACATCATACCATTAACCGGATTGTACCGTTAATTTTACAAGTAGGATACATTATTTACAATAATGTTATGCTTTTGGGGCACGGCAAATTAGGTTGGATAGGGTTTGTAAAGATAGATCCAATCCAATTTACTATTAAATTAATTGAGATAAAATCAATCTAATGTAATTGAATAACTATGTTTAATTCAATCTAATCTAATTCTTAAATCATTGAATTGCGTTGGGTTAAGTTAATTGGGTTAAAAGTCAAATTAAAATTAAAACTAAATAAATAAAAAGATATGAAACTTGAAGTTAAGCTTATTATAACAAAATATAAATAAATTATAACATGAAAATTGCATGAAAATTATTTGGTATTTAATAAAGAAAGTTAAAAAACTATCTATTTTAAAATTGAGAAAATTTCGACAGTGAGCTTTTAAACTTTATTCTCGTTTCCTGCATCTATTTGTGTTGGGTTTGGATCATTTTATGGCTTTCAGCCTTGGCTTTTGTGTTGATGCAAATTTTTGCTTAATGTACACTAATTGATTTGTGTTTTGGATTTTCTTCTAAATCAAGTTTTATGGCTTTCTTTATCCGTGAGACGAATGTCTTAAATCACATGTCTCATTGTGGTTAATTATTTTGTAAAAAGAAATAATTGTCAAAGGAGGTTGGCGTACCAGTGTGCCAGCAATAACCCTCTGAAAGTCAAGTCAGTTTTTTTTAGTTAACTTTTAAAGAGAGAAAATTTAGAGTGAGATGGCAGAGTTTTTATGCTCATTGTATGCTCTTTTATCCCTTATCTTCAAATGGGGGGTCTTGACTTTTATATAAACATCTTAAAGTCAATTGGAGAGGTTAAGTGGTACTTTCTTTGTGAAAGTGTCAGCCAAAGCCATGCATGGAGATACATATTCATATGTGTCAATACTTGTTCATGACAAGTATTCTTTGGAACACTTGTCGTGTTTTTGGGCCTTTAACCTTTAATGAGCTTCAGCTTGAATTCGACACTTATGTTAGTTCCTTACAAAAAAGATTGATTTTATAATATTTTGCCTGTAAGTACATTTGGTAGAATACTTTTGAGCTTGTGGACTCATTTCGTAGAACTTTTATATGGCCCGTAGGTGCATTTCGTATAATGCATATATATTTATTCGTAGGCACATTTTGTAAAATGTGTATTTGCCTATAGACGCATTCTGTAGAATGTGTATTTGTCCATAAGTACATTCCATAAAATATGTATTTGCTTGTAGGTGCCGTAGAATATATATATGCTCGTAGGCACATTCCATAGAATATATATTTGTCTATAATCATATTCTGTAGAACGTGCATTTGCCTCATAGGCACATTTTGGATAATGTGTATTTGTCAACAGGTATCGTAGAATGTATATATGCCCATAAGCACATTCCATAAAATGTGTATTTGCCAGTAGGTACCGTAGAATGTATATATGCCTATAGGCACATTCCGTAGAATATGTATTTGCTCATAAACACATTCCGTAGAATGTATATTTGCTTGTAAGCGCATTCCTTAGAATGTGATATGCCCATAGGGGCATTCCGTATAATGTATATTTGCCTATAGACACATTTCATAGAATGTGTATTTGCCTTATAGGCACATTATGGAGAATGTATATTTGTCTGTAGGTGCCGTAGAATGTATAAATGCCCATAGGCACATTCCGTAAAATGTATATTTTTCCATAGACATATTCCGTAAAATGTGTATTTGCCTTATAGGCGCATTCCGTAGAATGTTTATTTGCCTATAGGCGTATTCCATAGAATGTTTATTTGCCAGTAAGCGCATTTCGTAGATTGTTTATTTACCCGAAGACACATTTTGTATAATATATATACGCCTATAGGTACATTCCATATAATGTTTATAGTTCGTATGCTCTTAGTTAGAAATATTTTCTAAGTGCCTAAATCATTTTTGTGGAGAATGACCTAGATCGTTCTTTGTAAAGAATAGATGTAGGTCAATCTTTATAAAGAAGGGACCTAGGTCTTTCTTTGTTTAATCATACCATTAGTGCTTTGTCGAAAACTTACCCTTTGGGTGTTTTACTTAGAAATATTTTTTAAGTACCTAGGTCATTCTTTGTAAGGAATGGACCTATGTCATTCTTTATAAAAAGTGGACTTAGTTCATTCTTTGAAGAATTATATCTTTGGTGCTTCATTAAAGACTCGTCCTTTGGACATTTTACTTAGAAATATTTTTTAAGTTCTTCGATCATTCTTTATAAAGAATGGACTTAGATCGTTCTTTATAAAAACTGAACCAGGTCATTCTTTGTAAGAATGAAGCTAGATTGTTCTCTATAAATAATGAATCCAGATCATTCTTTGATGAATTACGCTTTTGGCATTTTATCGTATCTTGCATTAGACAGTTTACTTCAAATTCTAAGTACCGAGTCCATTCTTATAGAGAATGAGACTAGGTTTTTTTTTTTTTTTAATTTAAAAACCACCCAAAGGTGGGGGGTGAATGAGACTAGATTATTTCATGTAAAATATTTTTATTAGGTCTATATTTTCATTGGTTTTGGGTCATTCATAATTTGGTCTAATAGAGGCCCCCAAGTCTTACTTTTCAATTTTGAGAAGTGAGACTTTTTCTTTGTTTTTTTTATTAGGTTTTTCTTGGTTTTTCCTATCTACGAATTGAGTTTCAAGATTTAAAATTTCTCTAAAGCACCTATCTCATTAAAATTCTTCTATAACTGATCTCACATATGTCATTCAAGGTTTTGTAGCTCTTTGGAATCTATCTTAATTTAACAATTACTAAAAATTATAAAAATAGAGAGTTAGTAAAAGTATCTTTTTAAAAGGGGCACTAGCCTTTCCAAATGGTAGTGAGATTTTTTTAAATAGTTCTCTGGTGAGCTACTGTTGAGGTTTGTTGAGTGCTCATCAATTTAAGAAGCAACGTCAAATCTTTTTGCTAAAGGTTTTCCTTTAAAACTGAATTGTTTAAAAATTAAATAGTTTTGTAGATACTTATCTTTAGGCATTTTAGCTGAGATCTGCTAGAGTTTTTATTAGCACTCACCCTTAACTGTTTTAGTCAACATCCGCCCTTAGAAGCCTTAGCCAACAATCACCCTTAAGCTTTTCGACATTAACCTTAAGGCGTTTTAGTCAACACTAACTCTAAGACATTTTATCTAAAATTTTAGACAATCATTTGCCTTTGAGTGTTTTACTTAGAATATTTTCTGAGCTCAAAATGTACTCAAGTAATTTATCATACTTCACCAGTGGGCACTCTCATACAACTTTGCCTCTAGGAATTCTACTTAGAATATTTTTCTGAGAATTGAACCTAGGTACTTTTATTATACTTTGCCCATAGGCGATTTCTTAGAACTTTGTTCGTAGGTATTTTCTTTATAAGATTTTTCTAAGAATTGTACCTAGATCATGCTTTTCAAGATGGACCTAGGTTTTTTTATTATACTTCATCTGTGGGCGGTTTCATAAAACTTCACCCATAGGCACTTTCCTTAAATGATTTTTCTAAGAATTGGACATAGCTCACTTTTTTCAAGATTGGACCTATATCTTTTTCTTATACTTTACTCGTGAGCGGTTTTGTAGAACCTCGCCTATAGGCGCTTTCCTTAGATGATTCTCTAAAAATTGAACCTAGGTCATTCTTTTCAAGAATGGACCTTGTCTTTTTCTTATACTTTGCCTGTTGGCGGTTTCATAGAATTTCACTCATAAACGCTTTCCTTAGATGATTAATTTTAAGTAGCTGAACCTAGGTCTCTTTTATCAAAATCCACTCGTAGCTACTTTTTTTAGAAAATTAATTCTAAGTGATGGAACCTAGGTCTTTTATCATAGTCCACATGTAGGCCCTTTCCTTAGAAAACTAACCCTAAGTAATTGAAATTAAGTCTCTTTTATCATAATCCACTCGCATGCATTTTCTTTAGAAAACTAATTCTAAGTAATTGGACCTAGGTCTCTTTTATCATAATTCGCATATAAGCACTTTTCTCAAAAAATTAATTCTAAGTAATTGGACATAGGTTTTTTTAATGAAAATTAGGTTAAGTCATTTTTTATAAAGCTATGCCCTTGGCATTTTATCGAAGGCTTGCATTTTGAGCATTTTACTTAGAAATTTCCTCCAATGACCTAGGTCACTTTAGTGAAAGATGGACCTAGGTCATTCATGTATTATAAATTACATCTAATGTTATCAACGATAACATTTGGGCGTTGTATTGAGAAATTTCTTCTAAGTACCTGGGTTGCTATTGTAAGATTGACCTAGGCCATTTTTTTCTTTTTAAAGTAACACCTTTGACGTTTTGTCGAATATTCGTCTTTTGAGCTTTTTACTTTGAAATTTTTAAAAGTACCTAGGTCTTTCTTGTAAGAATTGACCTAGTTCATTTTTTTATAAATTTACGCCCTTAGTGTCTTGTTGAACTTGCCCAAAGAATATTTTACTTAGAAATTTCTTTTAACAGCCTAAGTCACTTTTGTAAAAATAGACCTAGCTCATCCATGTATTGTGAATTATGCTTTAACGTTTTGTCGTCGACTCACCATCTAGCGTCTCACTTAGACTACTTTCTAAGCTCTTAGGTTAACTTTATAATAAATGGATATAAGTCATTCATGATATGTGAATTATGCCTTAACGTTTTGTCGACGACTCGCTATTTGGGTGTCTTACTTAGAAATTTCTTCTAATAACCTAGGCAACTTTTGTGAAAATAGTTTTACTTAGAAATTTCTTCTAATGACCTAGGTCACTTTTGTAAAAATGCAACTAGGTCATTTATGTATTGTAAATTATGCCTTGACATTTGTTGATGACTCATCATTTGGGCGTTTTACTTAGAAATTTTTTCTAATAACCTAGGTTACTTTTGTGAAAATAGACGAGGTCATTTATGTATTATGAATTATGCCTTGGCGTTTTGTTGACGACTCGCCATTTGGACATTTTACTTCGAAACATTTTTTAAGGACCTAGGTTATATTTGTGAAAATGGACCTACGTCATTCATACATAATGAATTATGCCTTGGCATTTTGTTGACGACTCGCCATTTAGGTGCTTTAGTGAGATATGCTTGTAAGCACTTTACAAGACATTCTTTTTGGCCAATGAACCTGTTTGTTGGCGACTGCTAGAATTACAATACGAGTTTTTTCTTTCATCGGGTAAAGATCAAAATTAGTTTTACATCTTTTTTTATAGTTTGTGGCTAACCTCTCTCTTTGTCGTTGGAGTTAGACTATCTGACTAAACTTTTTATATTGTGTGGAAAGAACAATGCCACTATTGATTCACTACCTGACTCAACTCATAATCTTTTTTGTTAGAAATAGATATATGCATCCCTTAAGCTTTTATCATTAATCACATTATTAGAGCAGTTATAATGATCATCCACGCCCAAGATAAATCACTTTGGCTTTTGGTTCAAGTTCCCACAGATGGTGGCCGCTTGTAAAATTACAACACAAGTTTTTTCTTTCGTCGGGTGAATATCGAAATTAGTTTTAAGTCTTTTTATAGTTTGTGGCTAACCTCTCTCTTTGTTGTTGGAGTTATACTACATGACTCAACTTTTCATGTTGTGTGGAAAGATTTGAGTTTTGCTAATGGGTGCAAGCACAATGCAACTGTCGATTCACTACTTGACTCAACCCATAATCTTTTTCATTAGAAATAATCTCTGCATCCCTTAAGCCTTTATCATTAGCCATATAATAGAGCAGTTGTAATGATCATCCACGCTCAAGATAAATCACTTTGGCTTTTTGTTCAAGTCCCCATAGACGGTGCCAACTGCCGTTACAAATTTTTGCTTGACACGTAAGAACTAGCTTTTGCTTCAGATATCTTTTTATATTAAGCTTTACGAACCATCTTTCCTTGATATGTGAGTTATTATTGTCAAAGGTTTTGCAAAAGAAATGAACTTGCCAAAGGGTGCAAGGATTGCCAGCAATAATTCTCCGATGCTTAAGTCAGCCTTTCGAATTTAATTATAGAGAGAGATTTTAAAGGGAGAAGGACAACATTTCTTTACTCTTTTTTCTCTTGCCCTATGGTATGAGAAATTCTGACCTTTATATAGGCAATTTGATCCATGAGATGGAGGTGTTATCATGACACGTGGCATTGTCTTAGTGACAGGTGCTTACAAAACTCATGCATAAAGACACCTGTCATTATCAAAACTTGTTTCTAACAAGTCTTCTTTGAACACTTGTCCTGATTTTGAGCTCTTGACCTTCATGGGCTCGAGCACTTTGGCTTTTATGTTGGTTTCTCATAAAAAGAATTAGTTTTATGGCATTTCACATGTACCCAACCTTCGTAGAATATTATATTCGAGTAACTGCTGAACATTTAGGTTATTTTCTTTTTGTAGAAAATGGACCCAAGTCATTCTTTATAAAGAATGGACCTAAGTCGCTCTTTATAGAAATATGCCTTCGGTGCTTTGTCGAAAACTCGCCATTTGGGCGTTTTACTTAGAATGAACCTAGGTCCTTCTTTACAAAGGGTGGATTTAGGTCGCTTTTTGTAGAAAATAATCCTAAGTCATTGTTTACAAAGAATGACCTTAGGCCGTTCTTTGTAAAAAATGAATCTATGTCTTTCTTTATACAGAATAGATCTATGTCATTTTTGTTAAAACATGTCTTTGCATTTTGTCGAAGACTTGCTCTTTGGGTGTTTTATTTAGAGTGGACCTATGTTATTCTTTATAAAGAATAGACCTAGGTCGTTCTTTGTAGAAAATGAACTTAGGTAATTCTTTATAAGGGATGAACATAGGTCGCTCATTGTAGAAAATAGACCTTGGTAATTCTTTATAAAGAATAGATCTAAGTCACTCTCCGTAGAAATACGTTTTTGGTTTTATCAAAGACTCGCTTTTTGGGTATTTTACTTAGAATGGTCTTAGGTCGTTCTTTGTAGAATAACAGACTTAGCTTATTATTTATGAAGAATAGACCTATGTCACTTTTTGTAAAAATATGCATTTGACGCTTTGTCGAAAAACTACCATTTGGGCATTTTACTTAGAATGGACCTAGGTTATTCTTCATAATGAATAGATCTAGTCACTTTTTATTGGACTTATACTTGTGTGGGCCTTTTTAGACTTATTCTAATTTTGGTGCAACAAAAACCAAACCTTTGGTTGTGCAACTAATCTCAAGGCCTCGTGTGGTCATTGGCAACCAAAACTGTGGCCATGGCAAACAAATCCATAGCAACATGCGGCCATGGCAAATGAATCGATGGCCGCACAACCATGCTAAACAAATCAATGGCCGTGCAACCAAAATGTGGCCTTGGCAAACAATGTCGCACTTTTTTTTCTTAAATTGAGTCATTTTTATTTTATTAGTTTATTAACTCAAATAGTAAATTTTTTTAGGGTTCAAATTGTTAGTTAACAAAATTGCTAAAGAAAATATATTTTCATAATTTAACAAGTGAACGCTAGTCCATCATTAAAGTTAATTGTTTTTGGGATTACTTGATATTTTCAAAAGTATTGAGACAATTTAAAGATTGTCACTTCATGAAGGGTAGCCTGAAGTTAAACCTTAGTTATTAAATTTTATTGTTTCAATTTGAAATTTATTCAGTTTGCATACAAACTGTAAATTAAGGTGCCAATTTTCTTACATTTTCCGCAAACTCAAACATAAGTTTGACATGAAATTTCATGTTTAGATGGGCTAAATTGTCATGATTATTAAATGAGTTAGATTTTATCACTCATTTAAAAATAATTTAATATGTCATATTTAAAATAATTTAGTATGTAACTCAGTGCCAAAAGACTAAATTATCCTTGTAAAAATGACCATCAGGCAATTGTATTTGTTTCTATTTTGTCATTTTGTAAGTGTTATTTAATCTTTTAGTGGATGACTAATACAAATTGCAAACTTAAGATAGAAAATCAAACAAATTAAAAATTTTGTAGTTCTTTTAATGTAGAATAAACGTATGATGGATGGTTGATAATTTCGCACATTATATAAAAAAAAAGTTTCTTATTTTCATATAGGACTCACTCACTATAAAACTAATAATTGGTATCGATTAAGATATCATTTCAAATTTTTTGCAATATAGAAAGAAGACCTAGTATAGTATTTTTCCTATCAGAAATTCATAACATGTCCTAGAGGCTTTTTGTAAAATTTGTTCCCAGTATTGCTTATTTATTCTTAAAATCAACGCCCACTTTATCTTATTTCCAACTTTTTTTGTAATGCGTAAAGAAAGTTAATGTTATATTCTCATATCACTACAAAAAATTATTTAATATGACCATCGCTTTTAAATACTTTTCTATATGTGAGACTTCAACAACTATCTTTTAACTCATAATCATTTAGTTTTTATTTATATTAACAACAAATTAATATATCTGAGATTCTACTTAATTAAGAAAAACATAAATTGATGGGATTATTAAGAGAGAACGAGAAATGAGGTGCTTTTGGTTTAACAGAAAAGGTGAAAATTTTCTTTTCGAGAGCAGCAAGAGACTTACTTTGAACCGCTGAAAATTTATAGAAGAACAAGGTGCTTCAAGATCCTAGATGTTAAATTTGCTATAGTAATGTGGAGAGTATATCTCATGCTCTGATGGAGTGTAAGATGGCAAGAAAATTTTGGCGAAATTCCCAGTTGGCAGCAGATTTTAAAGAGGAAATTAAGCAGACAAGATATTATCAATTCACTGCACACCTTGCCTCAGCAGCAATACAATTTAAGTGGTGAGTCAATAGCAACTATATCTGCTGTGGGTGATACTAGCAATGCAAGGAACAAAATGTTGATTGGAAGGCAATAGCAAGAGCAGAATAGTCACTTGGAGAGTCTTTCAGAAGAGTAAGGCAATTAGAGGAAGCTCATGCTACAAGGAAGGAAACTGAGAAACAGAAGCAGTGGTGTCCTCCTTCTAATTGTGGCTGGTTAAAAGCCAACGCGGATATTTGTTCTGATGCAGAAAAGCGGCTAGCAGGTTCGGAAGTTGTTGTTAGAGATGACACATATGTTCAAAGTGGTAGTTAGTTAGTTCAACTAGGAAGGACTATTAGTTTCTGAGCTTTTTTCCAGATGAAAATTTTGACCGCAATCCCATCCTTTTTCTTGTAACTAAAGTCTTTGAGAGGCTTTGACATAATTCGACAATCAATTTTGTTTCGGAAGTCTGGTGCACAGCAATAACATGGAATGGAAGCTTAAGCATTGTTGTTGGTTGTGGTTCCTCTTAAAGATCCTAGCCCTTTACTGTATTGAGATCCATGCTCCCACATGGCCCCACCCACATATGCATTTACAAATTAATGATAATAATAACACTTATTTAACAATGATGATGTTCACACAAAACTTAGTACGAAGCTTAATGCAAAAAGGGTCTTTCTGCTAGATTTGCTAAATCTTTCTAACAAAATGTAAAAAGTTTAATTAACTTAAGTAACTTATACTTCTAAACTTCTCCTATTAATCCCTTAAATGCTTAAATTTTGATTCCAATAATTGAGATTCCTTTATGTATTACTCTATGATTATTTTTAAGATAATCTAATACTTTTACTAACTTATATTTACTAAGTTGAGAGTAGCAGAATGTAAATACTGCTAGAGATGGACTGTGTATAATACCTCTAATTATAGTTTCTTCTATATTAATAATTTTGGATTGGTTTTTCGTAATCCTATATTATATCCTACATTAAATGCTATTTCTATTCTTCTATTAGCAATGATTCTTAATTTAATATTATAATCTATATGACTTCTTGTTACTGCTAATCTTCCTAAATTATCGACTTGTTTAATATACTCATTGAATGTTTTAATCAAACAATTTTGTAAAGTAATGCAAATGTAATTATCTAAAGGTATGCAAGGTAATTTTGATTTAAAAAATCTTATAAATAGCTATTCTTCTCTATTACATACTCCCTGATTCTCTTATCAACTTATGTCAAATTGATTGGATAACAAGTTGTTTGTCACAAATACTAACCAAAATCAGTATTCTTTTTGAAAATTTCTAAAAATTGTTTTCAAAAAATTCAAAGTATAAAATCAAACTTTTCAATTAAAACCAAAGTATTTTTTGTTCCTCCAAAAAACCTTCTTCCTCTTAAGGTCATGCAAATCCCAACACAAAGCCTCACTTCTTCCCTAGAACAGCTATCCTTCAGCTTGAACGATACTTTAGGAGTAGAACTTGGCACTCAGAGAGCCTTCTTCAAGACTTTATTTTTTAGAAACTTAAGTTTTTCTCTAGAGTTTGATTTAATTCTTACAGATAGAAAACATTTGTTATGAGCAAATAAAAATAAACTTGATTTATAATGAAAGATTTGCAATATAAAACTTATCCGTTGATAAACACATAGAAGCTTGCAAAAGATTGGGTTTCTTTGTTAGAGAAGAACTAAGTAACTTAGCTACAATACATGCTGAATATATTACCTACTTGAATTATCTTCTAAAAATAATACAATAGGAAATTGAGCTGATTTTTGATTGCTTCTTCAATTGCTTCTTTGATCGATGATTAGTAAAAAAGGTGAATTGTTTAAATTTAGAAAGTTCTTTCTAGCTGCTTATCCTTATCTTCTACTACTTTCTTATCTTCTACTTGCTTCGTGTGTGGACTAAAACCCTTCACGTAATTAAGGAAGTGTCGGCAGAGTTATCACCTTAGCTTTTCTTTTTTCAAAGTTGTGCTTTGAAAAAGGTATTGAGTGAAGGGTGACAATTGGAGAGTGAACCATTGCTGAGTCATGCTTCTAGCATGTTGTCAAGGTTGTGGGCCTCGGCATCTTCTAAATTATTATAGATTATACCATCATCTTTTTTTTTTTTCACTTCACTTGATTGGTCTTTCATAAGAGCTCTGTAAGCCTTGATATCTTCTTTATACTGTTTATGGTAGAAATCTACATATTTATCATTTGTGTCCTGGACAAAGAAGGGACTTCATGTATATTCTGGAGAGAATATATTTTGTGATTAAAGTCTTCAGCGATTAGTTTTGGATGATCGGTGAATTATCTAATGTCAAATTTTCTTGCTATTACTTTGCTTCTCCAATGTCTAATCTACTTGAGATGCCCTTTCTAGAGTTGCTCTTGCGATAAACACATTTGTATAAAATAAAACAGAAAAAATTATATATAATTGTTCATAAGGACTATATTTCATTTGTGCATAGTACACAATTGGCCACTAAAGTTATTTGAGGAGAAAAGAAAATTTACATGGAACGGGTACATCACATTACCAGTATTTTTGTTTAATTTGGACAGTGGTAGCTAACCGCACTTCATTTTAGCTCTTGGACATGAAGTTGTAGCAGCTAACCTCATCCTTCAAGTAAAGGCAAGAAGAATCCACTGATGGATATAAATGCATCAACTTGAAATAAAAGAACACTGATTCTAAAACATAACATAGATAATTTGGCATCAATACTCATGTAGGTGATCACATATAAACAGATACTTGGTTCATACAGTAAGGACTTAAAAAAAGGGGGAAAAAAAGGGAAAAACCGGAAGGACTATCAGTTTCACAATAGAATTACACACAGGAGGATGATGAATGAGGCAAGAATTGGTTTATACTACTAAATAAAACTGTTGAAGAAAAAGAAAAAAGAAGGAAAAAACAAGGTCCGCAATAGGTCAAACATTATTTTATACTCTGTTACATGCAATCATTATTTAATGCACCATTTCAGGTATTAAATTACCTTTTTGTTTGCCTAAATCTTCAAATTGAAGTTCCAAATATCAAAGACTATCATCAAAATACTAGAAAGTTTCAACAGAATACTTACAGCCCTACAGAAGAAAAATAAAATGCCATGTCATATACTTTAGAGAACATAAAAGTCATGCAGGAAGAGCTTAAAGAATTAGCATTTCCAGCTAATAAGAAAGAGACACTATAGAAGGGAAAATCGTGAATTTACTGATGAATAGGTAAGTTTACAACAAAAAAAGGTCAGACTTAAAACTTACCTCATGAAACAACAGTTTTGGAAGTGTCAGCCATGTCTGAGAACAGAATCAATGAACAGCACCTCTGAAAATTCCATCAAAATTCAACTCACCTTCACATTCAGTGATACAAATGGGATTCCAAAGATGAGGTATTACGCTGAAAACAGAGACCACTACTTGACATTCAACCCATCAACTTCCTTCTGTTGTTCTTGGACAGGAAATGACGGAAGTGAGTTCAGACTAATTTCATTCTTTGCAAGTAAGTCGACAACGATTGAAACTGTAGATGCATCTAGCATTACTTTTTTCTCCTTCATCTTGTGAAGCAGTTCAATAACTTTCGATGGCTTATTGATTCGGATAAAACCATGGATAAGCGTACTAAATGTGATGACATCAGGCACCACAGCATTTTCTTCTGCTTCAAGAAATAAATCATATGCCTTATCCATTGGACCATCGTTACAAAGCCCACGGATCATGATGTTGTATGTTACAACATCTGGCACTAGGACTCCACGAGCAAACTACGAAACAGTTCCCACGCAAATTCGAGCCTGCCGGATTTACATAATCCATCAATGAGGCAGTTGTAGGCTGGAATATCAAGTTCACACTTGAGAATTTGCAAAGTACGAAATAGTTCAACAGCCTCTACAATATAACCATTCTTGCAGAGCCCGTCAATAAAGATGTTATACGTAGAGGTACCAGCTGCCACATTATTACACTGCATCTCATCAAACAGTTTTAAAGCCTGTTCAACCTGACCTATATGGAAAAGTCCAAGAAACAAGGTGTTGAATGTAACCATTGTAAGCATTTGTCTGTAAAGACTTATAGCTTCCACTGCTTCCTTATTCTTGCAGTAACCATTTATCAAAATATTGTAAGTAAAAACATCATGTTTGCAACCCATATTCTCCACAGAAACAAATAGTTCCTTCGCATAATTAATTCTACCTGTCAAGCAAAACCAGTCCATTAATGTGTTATAGATGAAAGTATCTGGATGCACACCTCTCTGCATCATCAATTCTACCAACCAATTTGCTTCATTCATCTTCCCATTCTTGCAAAGGTCATCTATGACCACATTAAAAAGTCACAACATCAGGCTGCACACCTTTGTCCATCATCTCAATAAACAAACGTTTAGCCTCATTCCAATCATCAACATGACAGAAACCACGAATCAAAAAGGTATAGGTAACCACATTAGGGTTAATATTTCCATCATTCATCTGCAGAAACAGTTCCATGGCCTTGTCCACAAAACCTTCCTTACAAAGACCATCGATAATACTATTATAGGTAAACAATATCTGGCTTACAGAAAACATCAAATTCCCCATTTCCATTAGCCATCTCTTCAAATAAATTAAGAGCGACAAGAGTATGCCCTGTTCGACACAATCCATCAATCAAAGTATTATACTTAATAACATCAAGCTTGCAACCAAACGCTTTTTAGTTTCTTAAACAAGGTAGCCGCCCGCATGATTCTACCCTCCACACACAAACCTTTAATCAAAGAATTAAAAACCACAACATTGGGAGTAAAAGAACACCTACGCATTCTCCCAAAAACAACAGAACCATCACGCGCCCTGCCCATTTTGCTAAAGCAATTAATCAAAATGCTATAACCAATAAAATCCGGAAGCAGCAAGCCAACTGAATTAAGTCTCTTGAAGAGTGAAACAACCGTATCGTATTGCTTACTCTTAGCAAGACCACCAAACAAAATATTGAAGGAAAACATAGGCGGAGGAGAAGGCCGCACGTTGAGCATGCAATCAAATAAACAGAGAGAATCACTGCGACTAATATTACCCGGTTTACATCCGTCATTGAGGAATTTGTCGAGTGAGGATCGGTCTTTGACTTTGTCTTTGACTGCCAGTAGCAGCGAATTGCTCGGTTTGGTTGATTTTGTTGGAGATGGAGACGAGGGTTCATTTTTGGAATTTGAAGCGGTGAGGTTTTGAAGGTCAGTGAGTGAAGAAACAAAAGCAGGGCTCAGAGCTGCTTCTGAAGCGAAATGAAAGGAATGCTGTGCCTGTTTCCTTCGGTTGACGTTGTCTGTATGCCAGCTGTCGGTGGTGGTGATTGATGACGGACGACGAGAAAGAGCTAAAGCCACGACTGTAAAAATGTTATTGGGTCAAGTAAAAATATTATTGGGCTATATGTAAACCCGCAGCCCGCAACCCAAAAGTTAGCGCTGCATGAATTGTTTTTTTTTGGGCCTTGAACAATGACTCTGTATGTTCACATTAACAACAAATGTGTCGCAAGAGTATAATAATTTATCAAGATTATATATGTATTTTTTTCATTATGGTTCATGATACTTTCTTTCTTTTTTTTTTTCTTTTTCCCTATCTTGACTACCATTGAAAGAAAACTAAAGAATCGATAAAGGATTATATAACTATAATGATTTTCTTTCACTAATTTGTCTCTTTAGGGTTGGAGGAAAAAATTGCGACAATCGAAAATAAAATAATATTTCCAAAAGCTCATGTAGTTTTCCCAATTGAGATTATAAAGGAGAACAAATAATTTATATCACAGAAAGAAATGTGCTCAATATTTTAAGTATCAAGTATGCCCCCCGAAGTAACGTAATTGGGAGCATAAATTTGAATAATATTTTGAACCCATGACATATCCCATATTTTTCTTATATTCAATAAAATAATGAGCATGTGATATGAATAGATTTTTAGTTGACCTTCACTCTATATTGAAGAACTGAATTATGTGCCTCTCTTGCTGAACATAAAATAAACAATTTATTAGGTAAAATGATGTTGTTAAGTTCTTTCTTGTATTTGCGGTTATCAAATTGTGCTTCAACCATCAAATAGAAGAGACCCAAAACCCTAACATCCAATTCCAATCTGCAAGCACCATTCGTTGCATGTAAGACAAATGTAGAACTCTCTGAAGGCAGGCAAATACATCATTAAAATAAGTAAAAATAAAAGATTTTCATTATGCGGATTTGCAAGTGGCAAGGCTTCAGTTGTGAAGTATGAATTGCATAACAATGTAACCTTCTTATGCAATCCACAGAAAAGACTGCACCGTGTTATTATTATTATTATTGCTGATGAAGACAAATTTATCAATGCATTTCAGCTACAAACAGAAAGTTGGAAAGCATATTTCTATCTGAGAAACCCAAGTGACTCCAATAAGCAACAATCTTTCTTTTCAAGTTAGTTTGTTTCTTAATTAATTTATTCCATTTTCTGAACCGTAGCAATCTATCGTTACCACATGATTCATACAATCAATACAGCGCCCGCAATGACTCCCTGTCACAAAACTACTAAAATACTGTTAATATATTGATCCATTCTATGAGAAATTTATAATGTCTTTGAGACTTTAAGACTTCTAAGGTACAAATGTACGCAGACAAGGATTGATTACCCACAGCTTGTAGTAAACCAGCTCTCGATAGGATTTGACTTGGTTACTAAACCGCAATGGTCACCTTCGGACTTTTCAATTGCAAAAAAAAATGTGTCAATGTGATTACACCAAATAAACATAAATAAATGTCAACACCAATTGCATTGAAGGACCTTATAAATTGAAGTACCTTGCAACTGTTCATTATACGTTTCATTGAGGCAATCTCTTTCTATGCTGATTCCTCTGTCTTGAAGTACATATTTATATGCAGTCTTAACGAATCCACCAACACAACTTCGACTCTCACCCTGATTGTCACAATCTACCAACTGTTGAGCAGAGGGATCGACAAGATTGTTGGTGACAATCTTATTTACTCCTTCTATAGCTCCGACTGCTGAAAATGCCCAACAAGATCCAAGCGAATGAGGTTATATGCACTCTGAAAAATACTTTAGACACCCAAAATTTTATAAAAATTTGTATCACAAATATACTCACAATGTCATTTATTAAATAAGGACAATTTAATATAAATTACTATAGACACACACATAATGCTTGGCTGCACTCATAAAATATATAGTGTACATGTGCACTCATGAAATAGATAGTGCACTCATGTGCACTCATGAAATATATAGTGTAACTATAATATTTTAAACCCTATTTTTTGATCCCAACAAACTCATTCTATCACATAAAATTATTAGTTTTAACTAATGTTAGTCTTAAAACTCAATCAAATTACTCATCACTCTTGTCAAGGAAATCATGACTCGCATGTTCTCCAATTTTACGATGTAGTAGAAATCATACTAACCACATTTCTCTCAAAATCAATAAAATTCTGCCATTTAGTTTCATAATAGAGGGGCATATTTATATTAAATCAATTATCATACCCAATTATTGATTATTATTTGCTAAAAGCCTGGTATAAATTAGTTATTTATGGTTTTGAATTTGAAAAGAGAAAAAAATGGTTTATTTGTTGTTCAAGATCTGAAATAATAATATATATAATTTGCAATACAAACAAGAATTATTGTACAATAGGTAGAGCTTTTATGAAATCATAATTAAACTAATATTGAAAGCATATGAGAAATTCTTGACCTGGGTATTTTGGTGCCATAAATGCATGAAGAAACAAAGAGGAAGCTTTAAGGGCATGTTTGGAATTTTAAGACACTAGAGAATAAAAGTTAACTATTTTAAATATAATGAATGAGTGTCCTAAGTGAATGGGTGTTTAAAACGCCTAAATCCTTTGCATGTACATAACAACAACATAAGCTAATCTCCTAATCCAACCTCAAATCCCTACTTCAGTTCAAATCATTCAAGCAATGTTTGCAATTCGTTACATCATACACCTATTATTAATAATACATGATTAATATTAGAAAAGTATATTTTATAAAGGTTTAAATTATCATTTTATCACTTATAATGTTGATTAATTTACTCATTATATATTATCTCAATACTTCCCTAAATTAATTTTTGTTAAATTATATTTTATTATATTAATTTTTATCTTAATTTCTATTTTTTGTATTCGTAGTTATATTTTAGGAATAAAAGAGAAATCATTAGAGCCTACGAAATAATTGGGCACGATATTAACTGCCAATTTCGCGAAACACATGGGAAGTCAAACTATGAACAAGAATTTTAAAAGAACAAAGAAGAAAAAGGGCAATGACTTTCCAAATCATTCACGTGAAGAGGACTTTTTGGCCAAATCTTTGTTAGCTAAGCAATTATAAAGGGGCAAGGATGCATTATTTTATGAGGAAGCTGAAAGTGCCTTGGATTATTATGTATTAAAAGAAGAAGGTGAGGGCAGCAATTTGGCTATAAAAAGACGAGAAGCCGAGGCATCCGGGAGGAGGAGGGGAGTAAGAAAAAAACCTAAACTTTCTCTTCAAAATTTCTTCTCTTCTTTGTTCTCAATTTATCTTGTAATACACTTTAAAAGTTTATTAGATAAAATGAGTATTTTGTTTATCACTATGAGTAGTTAAATTTCTTAACTAAGGCGAAAGGTGAAGCTCAAGTAGTTTAATTATGGAATTAATATAATCTCAAGTATGTTAAATTGTTTTAATTTTAATTACATGCTTATAATATATATTTTTCCATTATTTTCGTTTTATATTAACATATAGATTTAGATTCACTTTGGATCCGTATGCATTTAGACATAATATCACACATCAACATGGCCGTGGCACATCATGTACTTTATCCCCATATTTATCCATAAGTGGTTAATTAATAATTAAGTCATATAATAATTAAATTAGTAAAAATATTTTATGAAAAAGTATTATGACCATAATTTGAATAACAATGGTGGATTCCATAACCTTAACACTTTTTAAATAAATAATTTCTTTTTCTGCAATTAGTTTTATTTAATAATTGACAATATATCTTCAAATTCCCTATGATTTAACCCTGGACTCACGGGGTTATATTATAACTAGACACTATTATACTTAGAAGTATCAACACTTCTGAGTCGTGTTAATATACAAATAAAAAACTCAACAAACACCCATTTTGGCCCTGGGCTAGCACTAAACCGGACTCCAATTGAATGTCAACAGATTAAAAATTAACATACCATAATAATCCTGGTGTTTAATAGTACTAACGACTCCTTCCTCTCTCGAATCTTCAGACTGAGGCACATCTCAAGATAATGAGACTTTTGAGGTTGAATAACTTTACTAACATGAAGGAGAGTGCGAGACACATTCAAGTAAAAATGAGCAATAAACTCTTTATGGGTGAGGTTCAAAAATTAGTTTAGTCCCAACAACTACAAATTGTCCTTCATATTGCTATGTTCTATAAACATATAATTTTTCTCAAAAATTTGAGTTATGTTGCTTTTCATGCTCAGAAAAATATACTTTATTATGCTGCTTGCACCATATTATCAAACAACAATTGAGAGGAGTGCCACCAAAATTGAGAAACAATAGAAGCTTCATGGCTGAGCCTGACCAGCAAGTAACCATCCTTTTGCTCCCCTTCTTCTATCCTTTGTTAAAAAAGCTGGTTTAAAGAAAAAGAGCTAAAAGTGTAGGGTTTTCTTAACTTTTATTTTTTATTTTAAATAAAAATAGAAATGTGGCTGAAAGTTTAAGATTTTTTTAACTTATATTTTTTGACTTAAAATAGACTTGGGTCTTTTAATAAAAAAAAATGGAGCTTTTAACACCCCTTTAAAATCCTTATAACACCCTCCAAGTTTTATTTCCTAAAATACTTCTAATTTAATTTATAAAATAAGAACTCATATGATAAATTTAATCATAATTCCATAAAATTTCACTTTAAAAAAATATTTCTTTTAAATTTTATTTATAAGGTATGTAAAAGTCTTAAAATTTTAAATTTTTTTTACATAGTTTCTATTTGCATAATACTAAACTATTAAAAAATTATTTTTCAATTAAAATAAAAATAAGAATATAAATTATAAACAGGGTGGACGTAAACATTTTGTTAAAAATATATTTTAAGTATTTAATTGAATTTCTATTTAAAGTAAGTAATGAATCGATTTATCCTTAGTTATTTAGAAATTTTGGGTAATTTTATTTAGAAAGCGATTTTATGAGGAATTTTTTATTAGGTGCCAAAAGGCCTACTAAAAAAAAAAAAATGATCCTTATTAGTAAAAATATTTGAAGGCCAAAAGTGTAGGGTCTCTTTAAAGAGTTAGGTTAAGTAACAGCTGCTGTAATTTACAGACTGCTCGATTCAATAGGTGACCCCATCACTAGTTACAGTAATGTAAAAATAAAATTTTGCCTTTTTAGCTATTAAAACTAGTGGAGAGACATAACAGTATTTGTGAGATAACTTGACGTTTCCACATTTTCGAAAGTAAAATAAGGATTGCTAATCTAGTTTAGGATAAAAAGAAATTTAACTTAAGAGAAACAATATTTGTTCTTTTGTAATTACAAAAGGGAAGATTGTCAATTTTCTACTTACTAAAATTAATATATATCACTTACTCCTTTAATATTTCATAATAGTTAATAATCCCCTAACAACATAATCTTATAGTATTAACCTTATTTTTAAATACATTTTTATTCATATTTATTATAAATTAAATAAATCATATAAAATAAAAATAAAGATAAAAAAGAAATATTAAAAATAAGAAATATATATTTCGATGTGAATAAAAAACTAATAATTATACTTTTTGTCATTTTATAAATGTTTTCTTATAATAAATATATAAAATAATAAAAAGTATAAGAAAAATATCTAATTATTAAATTTTTTTCACATTGCAACACATATTTCTTACTTTTAGTACTTAAATTTTTATTTTTATTTTCATTAAATGATTTATTTAATTTAAAATAAACATGAATAAAAGTGTATTCGAAAATGAGGATAATATTATAAAATTATACTGTCAGGGGAATTATTAGCTATTATAAAAATAGTAAGAAGTTAAGTGATATATATTGATTTCAGTAGAGGAGAAATTGACAATCTCCTTAGAGTTAATAAAAATAAACAAAGGAGGTGCTTGCTCAAAATATTTCAACACACTATTTAAATAAGACAAAACTGGATGTAATAACAAATTAATTACACTTGGTTAATTACATATTCAGCTTTATTTAGAATCCATTCTCATAACTCCGGCAACAAATATCTATATATGGACATAAAATCTCAACTAAATATAATTTTAGACCAAGCATAAAAGAGCTTATTAGTTTACAGTGTCAAAACAAGAAATCATTTGGTGAAAAATATCATCTATAATTCAGGAACATTCATGTTATATCACCAATAATTTATAACAAATTATGCGGAAGCATATCTAAACCTATAATGCTTAATTGCTCTCGAGAGTCGTGTGGTTGGCCTTCCAAATCAACACATTCTCCTAGAAAATCTTTTAATTTTCTCTGTGCTTCTCTCTGATAATAGGATGTCAAAAAGAACGAAACGATTGTGACATAAAAACCATAACCACTTATATAGACAATTTTTCATATTATCTTTTGGTATTCATATTTCAACCCATCATAGAAATAGAAATTACTCTTAAGTCTCTACACATTAAATGCTATTAGATACATTAAAGCCTAAATTATTGAAAACCTTAATAGATAATTATTAAAAACCTTAATAGATCACTTTTAATTAGGCTTAACCTTATATGACAGTCCATAACATGTAATTATTCATATATAAGCCTAACATTGATTAAGGATCCAACAATGCTAGATTAAAGATCCAACAATCTCCCACTTAGGTTATATGTGTAACCTTATATTTATACTTTATAAAAATTAACCGTATCAGCTCAACCTTACTGTCATTACCGAATGTATCTACAATCAATCATGTCCATCAATCATATCAACATAAGATCAAAGTAGTCTTTATTACAACTATCGTAACTCAACCCATCAATAGTCACTATACCAATACAACTGAATGACATGGATCATGATATGGATGTGTAGCATGAAAATTTCATACAATGTGATCTTAACATGCCTATTTCTATCTGGTTCACTTTAATCCTTAGTGAGATCAAACCATACTAAAATTAGAGTGTAAATAAACTAAAACATTATTCTACATAAAATAACCTTAAATATTCATAAACTGAAATAACTAAAAAATGTTTATACTATAAGAGCATTTAAAATTACAAATTCTTACTAAAACTGAATATTCTTTAATGATATGACACCCATACGAGCTGTATGCTCATGAACATATTGGATGGTAATTCCTTAGCAAGTGGATCTGCAATCATGGAGATTGTGCCATTGTGCTCTATAGACAACTGTCTATTTTGAACTCTTTTTTTAACAACCAAGAACTTAATGTCTATATATTTCGACTTCGTTGAGCTCTTATTGTTATTGAAATACAGCATTGCTGACTTATTATTACAAAATAACTTGAATGGTCTATCAATACCATCTACTATGTGCAGCTCGGTGATAAAATTCTGCAGCCATATTCCGTGAGTGGATGCCTCATAACATGCTATAAACTCTGCTGCCATCCTAGAAGAGGTTATAAGAGACTGTTTAGCACTCTTCCAGAAGACAGCACCTCCAACTAGTAGATAAATGTAACTCGAAGTAGATTTCACATTATCTTGGCATCTAGCAATACCATAGTCAGTATACCCAATGATCTCAAGCTGATTTGACCTATGATATGTGAGCATGCAATCTTTTGTTTTCTGTACATACTACAAGAGCCATTTGGCTACTTTCCAATGGTCTACTCTTGGATTACTTAAATATTGCTAAACATCCCAGTAACATACACAATATCCAGTCACGTACAAACTTGAGCATACATCAGACTTTCAATTGTTAACGCATAAGGAATCTTTGCATTTCTTTCTCCTTAGAATCATTTTAGGGCACTAATTGAGACTAAATTTGTCTCCCTTCGAAATAGGGGTATTGTCTAGTTTGCAATTTTGCATGCCAAATCTCTTGAGAACTATTTCGATATAGATCTTTTGTGATAATCTACGAATACTTCGAAAGTGATTCTGATGTATCTGTATGCCTAATACAAAAAAGGCTTCTCCAAGATCTTTCATCTCAAAATTCTTAGCCAAAAATCTCTTCGTTTTAAGTAATAAGCATATATCATTGCTTGTAAGCAAAATATCATCGACATATAAAATCAGAAAAATATGCTTGCTCTCATGAAACTTATGGTATGTGCAATCACTGACCAAATTCATATAGAAACTGAATAAGATAATCAATTGATGAAACTTGAAATATCATTGTCGTGATAAGCCATAAATGGATTCCTTAAGTTAAGTTTACAGACTATGTTCTTTGGGTATGTTGATCCAAAGTTTTCTGACTGCATCATATATATCGTCTCATCAATGTCATCATTGAGAAATGTCATCTTCACATTCAACTTATGTAACTCAAGATGTAACTAGTGCCATCACAATCCTGAAAGAGTCTTTCAAAGAAACCAAAGAGAAAGACTTTTTATAGTTAATGCCTTCATTCTGTGTAAAGCCCTTTGCGACAAGACGCGCCTTGTACTTCTCCACATTACCTTTCAAATTCCCCTTGGTCTTAAATATTAATTTGCAACTAATAGGTTTCGCATCTTTTGGAAATAGGACAAGATCTCGCACATCATTGTCCTTCATAGACTTCATCTCCTCATTCATGACATCAATCCACTTCTAAGAGTTAGAACTTTTCATGGCTTGACAAAAATTGATCGGTTTATTTTTCATTAGTCCAATGTCTACCTTATGCTATTGGAGAAATACAATGTAGTCATCTGGAATTGCACTCCTCTTTTCTCTAATGGATCTCCTTAATGGTATAGGTTTTTGAGGTAGTAGAGTTTGTTCTTCGAGAATAACTTTTTGCATAGGGGGTATATTATCTTGATTTATACTGTCTTGAACAAAGTTAAGAATAAGACCCTGATCAATGCTAATAATACTTATGAGAATATCAACATATTCTTTTTCAGAGACAAAGTCTAACTGTATCTCCCCCCCCCCCCCCCCCACCAAACTTGGCATTCTTAAAGAATCAAACATTTCCTGACTTAAAAATCGACATAGTTATAGGATAATAAAACTTGTACCCCCGGATCGTTCAAAGTATTCAATAAAATAGTAACTCACCACCTTTGAATCTAATTTTTTTCTCATTAGGCCTATAAATCCTTGTCTCAACTGGACATACTCAAATATATAAGTATTTTAGACTAGACTAGACTTTTTGCCTGTCCATAGTTCATAAGGGGTTTTAGCAGTTGTTCTAGCTTGAACTCTATTAAGAACATATATTGCAGTCTTAAGTACTTCTCTCTAGAGTGATTCTGTTAATGTAGAATGACAAATCATACTCCTTACCATATCCTTAAGCATCATGTTTCGTCTTTCAGTAACACCATTCATATAGGGTGAACTTAACATAGTGTACTGTGGGATGATAACGCAATCCTCTAGAAACTTAGCAAATGGTCATGTACGTTGTTCACCTGATAGTATTCACCACTACGGTCAGATCTGACGCTTTTAATTGTTTAGTTGAGTTGGTTTTCAACTTCGGCCTTAAAGATTGTGACTTTTCATGGAGGAGATATATTTTGCCATATCTAAACAAATTGTCTATTAACATCATAAAATATTATTGATCATTCCAAACAGCTATAGAAAATTGGCCCACAAATATCCGTATGTATAAGTTTTAAGACGTCTAAAGTCTTGTTGGCTCCACATCTTTTTTTTTGTTGGTTTTTTTCCCTTGATACAGTTAACAAAAATATCAAAATCTAAAATATCTAAGGGGTTGAGAATTTTGTCGGACATAAGTCTTTTTATTCTCTAGAGATATGACCCTATCTCCTATGCCATAACACAACTGAATTCTTATTAGTTAATCTTCTCTTTAAACCTCGTCTACTTAATTGTAAAGATTCATTAAATTAAGTAATCATATTAATCAAATAAAGATTATCATAACCTGTTAAAGAATAGAAACCAACTAATTTTGAATCATGAAACAAAATGAACGTTTCTTTTTTAATGAACAAGAATAACTAAATTTGTCCATAGCATAAATAGAAATCAAATTCCGTCTAAAAGATGGAACAATAAATATTTCATTAAGATCCAAAAAAAATTCAGTCTTTAACAATAATCTAAATTTTCATATTATTTCAACTTCAACCATCTTGTCATCACCTACAAAGATGTATCTTTCATCATCACTTGGTTTTATATAATTCAAATAATCCTACATAGACACACTGATGTGAGTGGTTGCACCAGATTCTATCTACCATGTGTGTCTGGGTATCGAATTTAAATTAACCTCAGAATAAATCAAATTAAAAAGCATACATTTCTTAGCATGCCATGCATGATAATTAGTGCAATACTTTTTCTTATGCCTTTCAGCTCCACAGATGAAACTACTAATACATTCCGAATCACCCTGTTTCTTTTGTTGTTTCTTTTGAGGTGCTATATTCGCAGCTTCATCATCCTTCTTCATTTTCTTGTCCTTGTCCTTACCTTTAGAGGTAAAGGTTAGGTGAGTACTTTCTACTTTATCTTTCTTCAACTTATCATCTTCTTGAACATAGTGTGATGTGAACTCATTCAGAGATCAAGTTTCTTTCTAACAGTTATAGTTCACCTTAAATTGGTTAAACTGTGTTGGTAATGACATTAAAACTAGATGCACTAGTAAGTCCTTAAAGAGTTTTAGCTTAAGTGCTTTTAACTTAGTAACAAGATGAGACCTCTCTATGATATAATCTTTAATATTACCTTTACCTGTATGCCTTATTGAAATTAAGCTTGTCAAGAGCGTACCAATTTCAGTCTTTTCATTCTTGACAAACCTCTGTTTAATTTCTTTAGGGAAATCCTTAGCCACAGTTATCTTTTCAGACATTGAGCCCCAGAATACTTCCAAAATTGCCTTCTTCATGATCATGATACACATCGGATTTGATCTCTCGCACATTTTTACTTCCACTTTATCATCAGGGACACTTTCATCTATAAAAGGCGGGGGAGAATCAACACTTGATGTAATAAGGTCGAGATCCATAATTGAGAGAACTATTAAGAGGTTTTCTTACCATAATTTGAAATTAAAGTCATTTAGCATAGGAATAGAATTGATATTAGCAGCAATATTAGCAGCAGACATAACTGAACTGAGAACAATAAACAAACAAAATAAGCTCATATAAATATTAAAACAAAAATAAATTTAAATAAAAGCAAACTCTATTTCAAGATATCGGACACTCATTAACATTTCATCTTTGGACAAAAATATTAACTTGTAAGTGATATCTTGGTGTAGTAATCAAACATCATGTCAAATAATAAATTTTCATTTGCGCCGATTTGTGGTTGTTGATTATTTATTGCTATATGTGTCAATGTGTAAGTGTACACAACAAGTAATATAAAGATGAATATAGCATTCTCAACAGTGCAATTTCAGGCTAAGTTAAAATAAAATAATTAATGAAAGTAATGAACTAATTAAAATAAAAGTGCAATAAACAAAATGCAATAAGGAAAATTTCGAATCAAACTCAAAGGTGTACTCAATAGGAAAAGAGTAGTTAAGTGATTAAACTCACTTAATGGTATTGATTTTTTTTCAATTAAGATCTTGTTGCTACAGCATCTACTATAGCACTGGGCAGAATCTCTCATGTACTCTCAGTTGTCACCTGTTGGATATCTTATATCTAAATGTAACCTAACAATGACCAATTATTACGCTAATATTAGATATAACATTATGCGTTATAGATTCTAGTTGTCCTATAAGATAAATCTGTATGTCTAGTTCTTCACTAATTCTAGATTAAGCATAGTCCTATTCAAATCGAGATTAACTCAACTTGGGAAATCCAATTTAAAATCATGTATTGTCTTAATTTATTTCACTAAGTCTGAACTTTAGGCTCCTTTTTAACTATTATCCACTAAATGAGTGGTCAATCGAAATATAGATTTGTAATAAATAAAACCAAGACAAAATGCTGCAGCAAATTCAGAGCAACATACATATATCAGTCAAATAGCCGTTAAGCTTGTTTAACATTCAACCACAATAAAACTTAGTTCATAATTTGCGATAAAACAGTAACAAAAATCGTTTTAGCCATCAAATACATTCCCATAAAGATTAGAAACAAGAAAATAAAGATGAAGAATTGATTTCTGCTAGGTCTTTGCGACTTCACCGTCGTTTTCCCTTGAATTCCCTATTATAGCTCTCAACTCTCTCTTATTTTCTTCTTTTCTTTTCTTTTCTTGGTTATTTTCCTTAAATGATGTCTCTCCCTCTCCTCCTCTCTCTCTTTCTTTTTTTTTTTTTTCTTTTGTTGTGTGCTCTTTTTATATCTTAGAATTAGGGCAACTAGAAGCGCGTGGCCGCGAGTCTTTCATTTTTGGAAACCTTAGATCGTAATTTTTCAGTAAACATGCGCGAAAGCTCGTTTGCAGTTGCTACAGGATTGATGCAGCAACAGCTACAACATTTACTCTGTTCCAGACTTTTTTTTTCTCTGCAACCATGTTTTTTTGTCATCTCTGTAAGTCTGTTACTGCAGCTTTCCATTTATAAAGCTTGAGCTTTTTGGTTCTCCACAATCATGCACATAATTAGAGCACAAAGTATTCTAAAAAACAATCAATTCATTAAAATTAAACTAAAACAACTACTCATGCAAAATGTAACTAAAAATATAATAAAAACACATCATTTATTCTCTAAGTAATATTGATTTGAGTCTAAAAATGCCATAACAACTCTCATTTCATAGAGTTATCACTGTTTCACATGTAAAATCAAATAATCATAACATGTTTATTATCACAGGTGCACATGTAATTCTATCAAATATGGATATTCCTTTGGGCCGATCGATATTTACATAAATTGTATATACATATCCGTTTATATTCTAAAATAAATTAATTTCTACAAGAAATATCATTTTAGCGACATGTTACATTGATTAATTCATTTTAAAATATATATAAACATGCTAATGTTTAAATTTAAAATTGCACTAAAATTACCTTAAAAAAATTGAGTCAAAGTAAAAAAATCAACAATTAATGATTTGACTAGTCAACAATTGACGATCAAACCAAATTGGACCCTAATAATTTTCTTTTTTGGAAAACCCTATTTTTTTTTTTTAACTTTTCTCCTTCTTTATGGCCACCGCCTTTACCAATCTGAGACTTTTTTTGCCTTGCCTGCGCCTAAAAATCCTTTTTGATTTCGTGTATTTTTTTTAGCAAAAAATACACGACTGCCAACGGCCATCAGGCCAAAAACTGCACTCCTTTCTCACCATCGCCGCCCTGGTGGTGTTGCCAATGGTGGCTGTGACCACCGCCGACCCTTAAATCTTTTTTTTATTAATCTGAATTTCCAAACAAAAAAAAATTCTCAAATTTTGAATTTATTTTTCTTAATACCAAAAGTCAACTATAAATTTGTTCTCAAATTTAATAATATTATAATTATTAGATTCGAGAACACTAAAACTTTAATCATTAATCGAAAATAAATTTGATTCTCAATTATTCACATGAAGAAATTCTGATACCACTTGTTACAATAAGAAATCCTTTGGTGAAAACCATCGCCTATAATCCAGGAACATTCATATTATATCACTAAGAATCAATAACAAATTATGAGAAAGCGTACTTGAATCCATAATGCTTAATTGTTCTATAGAGCCGTGTGATTAGTATTCTAGATCAACACGTTCTCCTGGAAAATCTTTTAATTTTCTCTGTGCTCTGTCTCTGATGATAGAATGTAGAAAGAATAAAACGACACGTATGACCTGGGACCATAACCCCTTATATAGAGGACTTTTCATGTTGTCTTTAAGTATTCCTATTTCAGCCTATCATAGAAATACACTTAAGTCTCTACACATTAAAGGCTCACACCCTATTATATACATTAAATCTCAAATCACCAAAAATCTTAATAAATCACTTTTAATTGAGTTTAACCTTATATTACAGTCCGTAACACATAATTATTACATATAAGTGCAACGTTGGATTAAGGATCCGACAATGCAAGATCCAACATACAAAACTTGCAACCAATTTGAACAAAATGCGAACTCACAGAAGAAAAATCTAGTAGTATTACATAGTTATTGTTTATTAAATTCATAAAAAGTCTGTAAAAGTTCTTATGAAGCATTACAAGATCTAAAGGATAAGTACAGATTCGTGCAGATCCTGTAATGCTCAAATTGGGCTGACTGTACCTATCAATCAATGAAAGTAACAAGTTAATAACGGGTATGAACTTGAACAAATGCCATGTTTGGGTATTATTTGCAATCGAACAATGCAGCTCACACTAAGGTAGGCATAGGTTTGGTAAAGTTCTAACATAACCATAGATCATTTCATAGAAGAAATAGAAATTGTAATTTTGCCACAACTGAAAACAAAAAAAATGTAAAAGATGATACAAGAACAAACTAAAATATCAACATAATTAGGTTATTCTACAAGAAGATGAGAAGACTATGGCCCGTTAAGGATTGAGGTTGGGCATTAAAGTGTTTGGTAAATACTGACTATTATAATTTAGAAGTTAAATTGATTTGATTTTACATTTACATGATGAGAAATTTATTATATCTTTACTTATTTTGTAAAAATTATTATTTAAAAATTATATTTACTATATATTATTAATTTTTATTTTATATTTACAACTTTTTTTATTTATAACTTAAAAGTTACAACTTAACTAACAGTACCTCAATACGAAAAAAAAGCCTATAAACAGTGTGATGATTTTGGTATTGTGATTTGTGTCACAAATAAAATCCCATGTAGAACAGCAATGAACAAACCATAAATGCAGTATCACGCCATCACATTCTGTACCTTGAAAATACAAACCACCAACTTATGATTAACCACATCAACTTACCTTTGGCTTCGAACAGGAAATTGCTGGAAGCAAGTTCAAATTAACTTTCTTCTTTACAAGTAATTCCACAATAGTTGAAAATGCAGGTGCATCTGGCATTACTTTTTTCTCAATATCGTGTGACGGAATGCAACCACTTTTTGTGTCTCCCTAGATTTGACGAAACCGTACATCAGTGTATAAATGTAATACATGAGGCCCCAACCTCGTTTCTTCCATATCCAGCCGCAAATCACTAGCCTTTTCTAATTGCACATGTTTACAGAGCCCATTGGTCATGATGTTGTAGGTTAAAGCAAGCTACCAAGTATTTGCTGACGCCTCAATCCTCATTTCATAATACTTCTGGTTTGTCTAAATCATCAAAGAGAAGTTTTAGGTATCACATAAGATCAATCTGATTGAAAGGTTGCAGCATGCAGAAAACCATTACAGAAGAAACACGAACTGCTATTTAATAACATTTAGAGTAAAAGAAAAATGTCAAACGCAAGCAGAACCTAAAGAATGAGCATTTTGCTACTTTCCCATTTCATAACTTCCAAAACATAAAAAAGAAAATGAAGAGAATCAGAGAGAGACCTCATCATAAAGGAGAACTCTAGAATTTTCATAAGAATGAATGAAATTTATGGGATGCAACAATAACTGCAGCGAACGCGTTGGCCATGTCTGCAAGTAGCACCTGAACATGCCATCACCATGCAACACTCCTTCATTTTTTGTATCCAATGCTCCATCTTTTTTATTATGAATGCGATTCTCCAAATCCCCTATTTCGGCAGAAGAAAACATGCTATTAAATCACCATTCAACTCATCTGTTTACATTGGACTCTTGAATCGTGGAAGCGAGTTCAAACTAACTTCATTCTTTACAAGCAAGTCCACGACGATTGAAAAGACAGATGAGACAGTTGCAGGTTTCAACACTAAGCTCACACTTGTTATTTCTTATATCACGAAATAGGTCTACTACCGCCTGCAGAATGCAGCCATTCTTGCAGAGCCCATCAACAAAAATAGTATATGTATACCAATCTGCTAGGACACCATTAAGCTGCGTCTCCTCAAACAGTTTCAAAGCATGTTCAACCTGACGTATTTCAAAAAGGCCAAGATACAAGGTGTTTTATGTAACAGTTGTTGGTCTGACTCCTTTGGAAAGCAATTCCCTATAAAGACTTAAAGCTTCCTCTACTTCCATATTCTTGCAGTGCCCCCATTAATCAAAATACTGTAACTAAAAGCATCCTGCTTTCACCCCTTACTCCCCATTGAAGCAAACAGTTCCCTTGCGCAATCAAATCTACCCGTTAAGCAAAAACCTTCCATTAATGTGTTACAAGTAGATCTGCTGGGATTCACATCTCTCTGAATCATCAATTCTGCCAGCCTGTTGGCTTCGTCCATCTCCATTCCTGCAGAGCTCATCTATGAGCACATTAACACAACATCAGGCTGCACCTCTTTATCCATCATCTCAAAGAACAAACACTTAGCCTCCTTCCAATCATCAGCACGACAAAAACCGTGAATCAGAGAGCTATAAGTAACCACATTTGACTTAATAATTTTGTGAATTTTTTAATTTTATAATATCGCTTATCATTATGGTGCATTTTGGATGAACTATTTTGATGAAAATATTTTCACGTACTTAGGTGATAACCGTACATCATCTATTAAAAATGACAAGTCGAATATCATATCACTTAAATTGTGCATCTCAACTATACAAGTATAGCATTAATCTGTGAAAAAATCATCTCTCTTGTTGATGTCCATAAATTGAATTGAAGTGATTGCTACTTAGACTGTGTATCCCTACTAATGTTTTGTTATAGAGTGGGGCTATTTTAACAAGTTTTACACAGCTGTCATCTGGTTTATTTTTCAGAAAAATATAAAGTTCTACTTCATACATCCTTCAGAAATTTACGAACAAACCTAATTCTAGTTGCAGCTACTGCTACTGATCTCTTCTTCTTGATCCATTTTTCTTTTTTTATTCTTCATTGTTTTCCCATCATGCTTCTTGTAAAATGGTGTATGGTTTAGAGAAAGAGCTATGGGAATTAATTCAAAATTAATTTGGCCACTTTCAAGATTACTTAAGAGAGCCAATGAAGCAGAGATTTACGACATAAATGGCTTTTGCCTATAGGTTCTGTTTCTTTGGCAATAGAAATGCTGAAAATATAATATAAAGAGGCAAAGAAGCATCAAAATAGCTAAATTGTAGCAAAACTCAATTCTATATTTGTTTGGAATTGATGTTGGGAGGTTAAAATTGTTTTTTAAGAAGGTAAAATTAATTTTGTCGATTGGTTAATTTCTTTTAAAATCACTTCATCCTACTGCAATGAATTTTTTTTTTATTGTCAATCTTTTTAGATAACAAAATAAAAGAAATAACAATCACCAATTATAAACTATACACAAAAAAGTATTATAATATACATATTTTATGTGTAAGTTAGTGTTCAACATTATATCTGTTGTAGTAATTTATATTATCACATTACAATTATTAAAATTAAAATTTATTAAATACATATAACGACTTTTTAAATTCAGATCAATTTTCAAAATAAAATTTAATAAATATTTAATTAATTCTCTCTTAAGCTGATTATTTTTACAACACAATTACCAACAATTATTTAAAGAACTTACTGCATTACCAAAAATAACCCTAAAATGTTTGCACATGTTTTGGTTCGGAAGTTGGAACCTCCTCAAAGTTTTCGGTTATCCTGTTGCTTGAGAATTGAGATTGCAATAGGCCAAGAGGCCTCTATGCCAGGCTATTTATACAAGAGAAAACACATCATCATCATCATCATCATCAAGATTCATAACTAATCAAAATGTATACTATTCCATCTCTCCTACTGAATGCTCCTTTTGTGTACATCTAAACAAATGTAGAATGAGTAAAAACATGTGTGACAAGAATTGAATGAACGATGCAGTACACACACCTCGAGTTTCTTATAAATGAAACGAGACAACAATTGAAGAGAGAGGACAATAATTGCTGTTACAGTAACAAGAATGGTGAGGGAAGCAGATTAATGATGGACAATTATTGTTTTACTTTCCTAGCAAATAGACATTTATCTTATTTTGATATAGTTAGGACTAGAAGATACTTTCCTCGTCCTTTAGAAGGCAGCATGAAGCTTCAAGTTTTATGGTAGAACGCTAACAAACTCTTTCCTTCATCTCTACTGCTGTTGTTGATTGAGAGAAATTGACTTGGCAACAATGAACCACCACAGGAGGAGAATTAAGAGAATCTTAGAGGTCATAATCAATTCAAGTGATAAAAAAGCCAACTCTCACCAACTTTATTTCAAAGCAGACCATTTTTTTAACCCCTGCAGGGACTAGAGTTGTCACTAATTGTACATCTTTCCCCCCAACATATTAAACAAAAATTATGTATCTCTTACCTTTACAAATATGCTACTAATTAATCAACCAATTTCTTGATATATTACAACCGCGTTTTATGTCTCCCTACTCAGAAGACTACAAATTCTTGTTTTACCAATCACAATCAAGATCAATTTCAGATTAATCCATCCATATATGCTAAAGAAAGAACCGCTTTTCAAGCTACGAAATCATGCAACAAATGCGAAGAACTGAACCTGGGTTGCCGGTTCCCATTATTAATACATTCATAATCTACTGTGTCGGTCCCTACAGAAGATGCTGCAGCATGGTACATTTCGTCATCTCTCATGGCAACAAAACTCTGATGGGTTGCACCAGCCATAGGAAGGCTACCACCTTCGCAGTGTTGTAACCCCAATGTGAGAGACACCCCACTTCCACTCCCGAACCTCCCCAACTCTGACATGTGGTGGTAAGCAGCAGCAGCTGCCATAAATCTGTCGTTGCCACCACTAGAAGGAATCATTGCATCAGGAAAGAGATTACAGTCATCAACAGCTGGCCTCTGTTCTTCCCTTAGCTTCAATAACCCATACTCGTTTTCAGCTTCTGCACTTGTCTCGTTCGGGAAACTGGCCCCTGCCATTTCTATATCAAGAATATGATCAGACTTAGACTCGGTCAATTGTCCGGTACTGCACCTCTCAGCAGCTGAAGTCCCACTTTGTTGCAAGTCTTCCTCTCTATCCTCCGAAGTCCTCAAATCACCTCTAGTTGCTTTGGCCGCGTTTTCAGACGAAGAATTAGAGTCCATCTCTACATCGGCAAATTCTTCTTTGTACATCTCTTCAACCATTGGCTTCCACAGGCGGACTCTCGCATTTATAAACCAATTTGAAACCTGATCAAAGCAACAAACATCGTGTTATGCGGAACATAAAAACAGATGCATGTACATTTTATGATATTGTCTGATGATATGCATGGCAGCATCTTCATCAATAATGACAGAAATACAAGGGGACTTCAGGGAATTATCATAACAATTTGCCATTACCTTCCTTAAATCCATGAGATATTTTATCATAATTAGACAGATTTCAATGCAATTCACATAAAAAATCAACAACTAAACCAATATAACATACAATGGCTTCACAATACTTGCCATGACACTGACTTCTCAACATTCTCCCATGTAAAAGTAAATCCAGTATAATCTTTCTTAACACTATTCATTTGCTATACTGTGATTCTGAGGCAATGGCCAACAAACACAAGATACAATTCAGAACTCTACCAATTGAAGAAAAGCATGATCAGCATTGCAATGAGACAACCTCATATCTGCCTAAAGAATGGATAATAAGATGATTTGAGTGAGTTTACCTGACTTCTAGTCAAGCCGGTCTGTCTTGCCAGCATAATTTTATCAGTATCCTTTGGGTAACTAGCAGACCAAAAAAGGAACAATCAATATAACAAGAAGAAAACAGCAGAATCCTTTGACAGCACATAAATATTTTTGCAGGAATAAGCAAATCATCAGAAAAATAATAAGAACAAGAAGAAAAGAACAGTTTTAAGGTCAGTGATTTACGGATGAAGGAAATGCTCAAATAGCCAGGCACGAAGAATTGAAACAGAGCTTTCAGGTAGCCCCCTTTGTGGCCTCCAGGCATGTTGTTGCATCATACCAAGCTGCTGGAGAGCCCGCTGCTGCCTGAGCTGCTGATCCACATATCTGAGGCGAGTTATTCCAACACCTTTACTGTTTTCAGAATTCTCTTGCTCTCCAAGGCTTTTGCGGATTGCTCGAATTTGGCTGCAGATAGCATCACGCAAACACCTGAAGTGACGGGAGATGGTCTGCAGAGCTAATGCTGTGTATGGTTTAGCTGCCCCACATCCAGCTATCACATCAAATGATGACACTACAATTTGCATCTGATGATAATACTGTTTATACCTTCTATCAACCTGTGAGAACAGAAAATTCATTATAACATAGCAATTGTGATGTAATATATAACTAGACTAAGCATGCATTCGTAATGCATAGTTTTGTGAGAAATATTTCAGAGGTAAGACTCAAATAAAGTACAAAAGTTGAATATTTCTGAATTTTGGAGTTCTGGTATCATCAACCATAACCTTAGGACAACTGAATAGTCTTGGCTCAAATGAGTAGTGATTTCTCCTCTCACTTGGACTAATAATCAACAGAAAGTATACACAGACAATTTGGACTATATGTTTCTTTCTTCTTCAAACAGGATGCGCATGAACACCTAGATCTGACTCCTTCAATTTAAGTGTTCAGTCAATTGAGATTTCAAAAATGAAAAAATAAATAAATAAAAAGATTTTGCTTTCTTCCGAAATGACTTGGTTAACAAGTTTCTCCATACAGCGAGAGACTTACACTAGCAACAAAAATCGTCCATTCTGCATTCAACGTAACAGAAACTGGAAGAGAATAACTGGATATGGTTGCCTAAGAAAGATGTTAAGAAAACTGTAATGATTTGATGTTACCTCATCTAACATGGACAAAAGCTTTGTCAACTTGTTATGCAATTCTTGTCTTTCGCCATGTGAAAGCTCATTCGGTGAGTTATTGGGAGATTCTTGAGTATTTGAAGTAACATCTTTTGATCCTCCATCACCATCCTTGGAACTGTTCATCCGTTGCTCATGTGTGCTTTGGCTTTTCTCACCATCAGGCTGCCTCAGAGCTTTCCGAACATTAACAACTTCGTCTAGCAATTGTTGGGCTGCCTTGAGGTATTTGGAACTAGGAATGGCTCTTGCACTGCTCGGCATTCCATATGGAGATAAATCCCCTTTACCATCCTGATTACCGCCAGATGTACCTGCTGGTAGATATTCAGCATTTCTTGATTGTTCATCTCTAGAAGGTCCATTCCTGCCATTATCGGCAGAAGTTGATGAATTAGAATCCAAGAACGAAACAAAACCTGCATTGGGATTCCGATAGGGGATGGAGGGCATTTGAATTCCTGACGGAATTTGTGTCCCAAGGCTGAGAGATAATCCCTGACCCTGCAAGTTCTGTCCACTGTGAAGCATGCTGGTAGAACCACCCATTGGGTGCATAACTAACATCTCATTTCTACTGTCCCTCCATGCATTGAACTCATGCCCCCCAATTCGAGTTCCACCAAGATTTGAGAACATTTCTTGTTGCTGTGGGGTTGAATCTGAAGCTTCCACATGCTGGATGTCAATGCAGTTATTTTGCTGCTGAGAACTTCCAGCCAATGCATCTGTGTATGACCCGGGATTCATATACATCATTACATTACCAGGAAGAACAGGTGCCTCTGGATAAGAACCAGGCAAAGATTCCCTTAAGTATATCATTGGTGTGCCTTCTCTTTGATTACTTGAACTAGTGAAATAAGTGGCCATTTTTGTATTATCACTAGAGTATCCTGCAACATTATGAAGATTAGATTATACAATCATCTTCTCTGCCGAAAAATTGCCGGTAAAAATCATTTCCAGTTATCAACAACTTTGAGAATGTTCTAAAACCAAATCAACATTTTTTTAGATCTGACTCTGAATAATAACTTCATGCCACGTTCGTAATCGTAATAGAACCATTGCAAAAATCTCAACATGTGGTAACCACTCCAAATTAATAATTGATGCAAATTACATGCAGAAGGAGCAATTCACCGAAATAGATCACACAAGCCTGTATAACAAAGGCCAAAGATTCTACTAGTGGCATAAGGAGTTCCAATTTGCAACCGCAACAAATAGGCAATACTCATATAAGCCAGTGCGAACTCAATAACAAAACTCAATCTCCAAATGCATGATCACAAAATATCCATACATCATACATAAGTTTCATAGATTTTAAAAGAAAGATAGCATCCAAGCATCAAGACAGAAGAAACCTCAAATTAGCTGTACAAAAAAGAATAAAAAAATAACCCTTTCACTTATATGAGCATACAAAATTCGGTTAACGTGAAAGAAAATTTCAACAGACAACAAAAATTACAAAAATTCCAGAAAAGGTTTGAAATTTCCCCAAAAAATAAAAAAACAAAGAAGATAACAAAGATAAAGAGTGAACAAGACAAACCCATAAACCGTAAATAATTTTCAAGAAAGAATATAGTTTACTTTTTTATGATCATCATCATCTAGCCCAGGCAAAGAGAGAGTTGATTAAAAAATAAAAATAAAAAACAAAAATCGATAGATTTCTTATATATGAGAAGAAAAGATAATGAAGAAAAAGTCAATATAACAAGAATAAAAAAATACCTGGAAACAAGCAATAGTTGTGGGTGCTGTGGGGAACAGAAAAGCTTGAAGACACCACCAGATCCGCTGATAACAAAATCTTCAGAAAACAAAACACTCTCTGATCCCAAGAACCCAGTAGTACAACAACAACAACAACACAACGCTTCACTTTTCATTGAAAATATTGCTCATAATACCGCAACAAAAATAAACTTCTAAGGTAGTAACAGTAATAGTTGAAGGAGCAATGAAAATTTTTCACTTTTTTGCTCTCTCTCTCTCTCTCTCTCTCTCTCTCTCTTACCAATCACTCTCTTTTCATCATTTCACCAATCCCCACGTGAAAGATTCACACACATACTCATGTACTTGTGCATAGCAAAAGCAATTCTTGATTTCTTTTTCGTTTTCTTCTTCGTCTCCAAAAGTCTCTCAAAAAGAAAAATATAATGAACCCCTCTTTTTTCTTTTAGGTTCTTGCTTCGAACCCAGTTGTAGTAACAGAAGTGGTTGGTGCTTGACCTGCTTTTGCTTTTAGCTTTAGCTTCTGCTTCTTCTGCTTCTGCTTCTTGTTGCTGTTGCTGTTGTTGTTGTTGTTTGTTGTTTCATTGGCTGTTAAGGAGTGTCAATCTCTAACAACCAGTTGGTAGACCTAAAACCCCCCGTTAAACCTCCTCTTCTTCTTCTTGTTCTTGTTCTTCTTCAATGGCCGTCTCTCTCATAATCCTTCCGCTTAAGCATGGAAGGTCCGGTTTTTTTTGCTGCAATATCCACCTTATATCTATTTTCTTCTTTTTTTCTTTTTTTTTTCTTTTTGTTAAGGTGTTGTATTTTTTTAATTTTCAAGTTTATTTATTTAAATTTATTTTTGTATTTTTAATATAAAAGGCGCACCATTAGGTGCCCATATCACTGCATTTGTCTTTTTGTTCTAACTAATGCTTAACTTTTGCACGTAGGCTCCTGTTTTTCTTTGTATTTATAATCATATCCCTACATCTTTTGTTTTTGTATAATTATCCACTTTTAGGATACATACCGTAGTCCGACCCAATAAATTATTCATTGAAAAAAGCACAAAAAGATGAAATGAGTTTTTTTGCTATTGTATAATTATTCACTTTATATAATTTATAAAGATGAAATGAGTTTTTTGTCAGATTACGGCATTGTATCCTAAAAGTAGATGTATAAATTATATGAAAACGAAAGGAAAAAAAATAAAAAAGATAAAATGAGTTTTATTGAATGCTTTTAGATATAGTTCTTATACACTATTTTAATAGTCATTTGCCACTCAGTCTTTAGTTGGGTAGTTAGGACTACTACCTTTAAAGGTGAGGACAGTAATTTAAACCCCCACAAATATATTGTGGGAATAATTCTTTCCTTAATTAATAATTGAGTGAATACAGTTTTTTCTTTTATTTAAGTGTGAGTGGAGTAGACATTCTTCGAATATTAGAGAATGTTAAAAATCTGAATAATACTTAATAAGAATTGATGTATAGTCTCAATAATAATATAATTTGTAAATATCAATTATAATCTCATATAATATGAGTTGTAGTTTGAGTAACAGTCTCGTATAATAAAAAATTATTTAAAATTTTAAAAGACTATTTATTCCACAGGACAGTCGAGTTAGTTCACTTTTATTTTTAGTGAAAGTAAGAGAAAGAAAGAAATTGGAAATCGAGTTTTGTTCATGCCAAATTTGAAGAGAATTAATTTAATTTCTATATTTATGTTTGGTCTATCACTGGATACCTTTACCTTATAATTTGGACACCATTATATTTTTTTAATGTTTATTGATTTTTTTACTGTCTGTCAATGTCCAAACTATGGTATACGATCCACCTATAATGAGAGGAGAGGAGAGGAATTAAAAAAAAAAGGAAGAGGAGAAAAAATAAGGGAAAAGAGGATTAATTTTAATTTTATTATTTTAGTTTTTATATAAAATTCATCTTCTTTTCTTTTATTTCTTTATGTTCTCCTCCTTTTTTTTCTTTTGTCTCCTCCTTTTCTTTCAGTTCTTCAAACCAAATATATAAGAATACCTTAATTAGAACTCTCTAGGCTTGGGGTGAAACAAGAAGAGAGGCATGAACAAATTTTTTAGAAAATAAAAAATAAAAAGTTGTTCCCTTTATTTTATGAGAAATTATATTCTAGAAACTTACTGTTATTTTAGATTTTTTTTTTAATTTTCCAATATCCTTCCTTGACCCACCGGAGATTTCGACTTGATTTGGTCATACTCATTACTCAGCTTAGATGCTTGAATCATAAACTATATAATTGATCGATCTAATTGAAGTGATTCAGAAGGGGTCTCGATAATTCCTTGAGACAATGTAATATTAGTACTATAAACTAAAATTCCTTAAAATATTGAACTAAGAATGAAAATATTTGAATTTCTCATTAATTAGAGGATGAGGTTTAGAATTTCTTGGTAGTTAGAAAATTAAGGATGTCAATAAAATTTACTTTTTCGCAATGAAACTAATTAATTTTACATGAAGAAAAAAATTTTCCTTTTACAAAATCGCAATATAGTTTTTTTTTAAAAAAAAAAAGTTCCATAAGAAATGTAAGATTCGAACCTATGATATGCCTAACCCACTAAAATCACATTATTCACGCCTACTCTTTTCTTCTCTTTGGACAAAAAGAAAACAATTCCAATATTGTTGTTTGTTTGTTTGTTTGTTTTGTTTTGTTTTGTTTTGTTTTGTTTGTTTGTTTTTTCATTTCCCTCTTTTTGATTTTGAAATTTATGTAACTACAAATTGCAATGTAAACTGCATGCCCTCAAGTGGCAAAATGAGTGAAGGTTAAGATAGGAATGAATGCGAATATGGCATGGCCTTTTCAAAGTAGTATACCTTTTAGGTGATATTAAAAAGATTTAACAAGAAAAGGTTCAAAAATATTACAAAAAGAAAAGTAGTTTCGTACAGTTTTTTTTTTTTTTTTTAGCTTTAATTAGAATGAAAGGCTAAAACGGCATCGTTTTCATGATCCATTTTAATTTATTTAAAATTTGAACAAAAATTATGAGAAATGAATTTATTAGTGTAGTTGCTGTCTAGTGACAGACAGTCTTCTATTTATTATTTAAATTTGTATATTTTCGATGAATTTGAAGTTCAATATTCAAATGACACAATAATAACTAAAAGAAAAAGACACTTAAATTCTAAGATTTGGGAAAATGATCATAAAAACTCCTATGTTTTAAATAAGAAATACCAAGACTCCATTTTGATTATAATATTCTTTGACTCTATTAACTCAAAAATTGACTCCAATATTTTATAATAAACTATTTTAATAAATTCAAATATATTAGTAAAATAAACATATTAATTTAAATTTTAAAAGTTATTTTGTAAATTAAAAAATTCAATATTATTACTCTATTAGACAAATTAAACTATTTAAATTATATTTTTTGTTTGATAAAAAATTAAAAATTAATTTTTTAATATTATGTACAAAAATTTTTTTAATTAAAAGTAGGTCACGGTATGTCCTATTAAAAATTTAAGGATTTATATAATCATTTTCTCAAAGTTTAAGAGTGTAAGTGTCTATTTCCTTAAAACAAAAAAAAAAAAAAGGTACACATTTATGATTTATTGAAAGCTATGGGAGAACAAAAGTTGTTGGGAGAGTTGTAATAGAAAAGAGCTATAATTATGGGGATTAAGTTAAATAATTGCTTAATAAATACAATCAAAACAGTCATTATATTACATGCATGCTTTACGGGGAAGTCGCAGCTTCAATATGTGCTATTATTAGTAAGACACGAAGATATTTGGACTTTTTCACATCACAATCAACATTTTCAATTATTAACTGGTATAATTTGATCCAACTTTTTAAAATAAATAGTAACAATAATGTCCATTTGGTTTAAGTAATTAAAGCTTCATTTGGTATAATTTTTTAAATAAAATTTATTGAAATATAATTTTTATTAGTAATTTTTTTATAAATAGAGTTTTTACTTAAAAAAATTAATTCTTTGAATGTTAATGGAGATTTTATTAAACATTATAAAATTATTTTAATACACAAGTTTTTATAGTTATCATATAAAAAAATAAGATAAGAATATAAAATAAATAATAGACATTTTAAACAATTAAACTTAAAAAAAAAAAAAAAAAAACTCTTTAACCTCTACTTCCAAAAGCTCAAAACTTAAGTTTTTGCTAACAAAAAATAGCTTATTTAAGCTCTAGAAACTCTATTATAAAATTAACTGAAGAAAAACAAAAAATTTTAAATAGAGCATATACATTAAATAAGTATTTATAATTATTAGATAAATCTTACAAAACAAATACCAACACTAAAACGTATCACTGTATATATTAATAAATGTACAAAACATTATTTATATACTCTTCAAAAAGAGATGTGAATTTTTTTGTTGTGGTGGAACTATTTATACGAGCTGATAAAATATTCTTTTATAAATTTAAAAAATGGCAAAGTGTCTTTTCTTCTAACTTTTAATACATAAATAAAATCAAATTTAACATGGAAACAAATTCTTTGAAATGACTTTGAACCTGACTGAGTCTAAATATTTGGGAAAAAAATGTTTGAATAAATAAAATAAAAGTAATAAACACTGCTCACGTAATGCATGCATTTATCCTATTACATAGAAGATCATCCAAATACGATGTGCTGCGAGTGAAAAAGGCAGTACCCATATGCTTAGATTTTCATGGGAAGTGTCCAAAAAAAATTCTCACAACTTTTCAATTTTTTGACTAACATGAAGCATCAATGCATTATCACCTTCTCTCTCTCTGATCATCATTGTATCAGTGGGGTCACTTTCTCTTTGATAGTATGAGAAGTGGCAGAAAAGATCAATTGTTCGGCAATTGGACCAAAAGTACATCAAATATGATGCAAATTGAACGATCATGATTATGGGTCCTATGAATAATGAATTTGTATGACAATAGTATGGCTTGCAAAAATTGGTTTTGTGGACCCCTTATCAATCACTGGAATTTATAATGTATTGATGAGTACATTTTTTAAGAGAAAATAAAAATATCAACGGAGGTAGATCACATAAAGCATGACATGTATTTGCTTGTCTCCATCATGTTGTTATTGGGTAGTGATTAAGAGTTTGTGGGTCCATTCTGAGGTCATTTTGTAAACGCTTATAAAGATTAGTTGAGATTATAATACAATAATGAAGATTAGTAACACCAATTACACATATTTTATCAAAAGAAAAGTATACAATTCAATATTAGGTCGAATTCCAATTGATAATTAACTTAATTGGAGTATGATTTAGTTTCTCAAGTGGGTAAGTATAACATATTACGAAAGTTTAGTCGATTTTAATCATATAAATTAAAGTCCATCAAAATTGATGATCAATATATATTGAATTGACCAATTTATAAGGTATAACAAAAGTCTCATTCAGTATTTATAACCGACCCTACTATTATCTAATATATTTGAAAAAAACTACTAAAAAACTAATTCAATAAAATAACTTGAAGCATGACACACTACCATTTTTTTTATTTAATGGTACCAAGTTGAACATTTTAGCAAAACTTTAATAAAACATAATTAATTAATAAGGTTGGTTGTTGAATTGTTGCCACACACAACTAAAAATTATAATACCTAATATTTGAAAAACATGGCCAAAAATAAAAATTTATAAATTTTTTATGCTCCAAACAAACAAAAATGATATAATATATAAAACTCACATTGTTTAGCTTGCAAGATAAAGCAAAATGCAATAATTAATTAATGAGATCCGTTACCGAACCTCTATTAGCTGAAAACTGAAGGAAGTGGGCGGATAAGTAATTAAGTGGAAGTGGAGGCGCAAAAAGAGAAGCGAAGAAATAAAAGCTAGCCAGGATCAGAACTTGACGTAGTAAGTAGGGGCTTGATGAATGGATACGATAGCAGGTGAGAGGAGGACACGTGTCATTGGATTTCGTGAAAAGTGAAGATGAAATCTAAGGTAAATGCTAAATAATGATAAATTAGAACGACGAGATGTGATTGGCTGACAAGGCGTGATATCCCAAGATTCGCTCTCATCCCTACGTATGATTTCGTATGTGGGTTTCTGATTTACTGACACAAAGAAAAAAAATGGGCGAAACTCCTTCATCCCAACCCTCCGTAGTTCCAAATATAGATTTTAAGAAAATAAAAATACTACTACTTAATAATAAAATATAAATTTTGATGCATTAATAGATAAAAAATAATTTTTAATATATTAAAATTTATATTTTTATATTTTAGCAATATATAAAAGAAGGATGACCTCGTTACAAAATATTATATATGTGTGTGTGTGAGTTTTTTAAGTACAGATGTCTAAAAATTAATTTTGTATAGTTTGTTATTACACTATATAGTATTATAGTGTTTTTGTTCAATTAACTATTTACATCATATGATACAACAAAGAATTTGCATGAAATACGTATTTAGGCATCAACATCTAAGAACTTATATGTGTGTGTACATGTATTATTTTTTAGGAGAATAATAAGTTAGGGGTATTTAGGCATCAACATCTAAGAACTTATATGTGTGTGTACGTGTACTATTTTTTAGGAGAATAATAAGTTAGGGGTATATGTATATAAATATATAATTTAAACTTATTATTCTCTTCAAAAAATACATGTGTGCGTGCGTTGTGTGTGTATGCATGCGTGTGTAGAGAGAGAGAGAAAGAGAAAGAGAGAATAAGCTTCTAATTATGAATTTCTAACTATATTAAATCAGAAATAAGTTAAAAAGATAAAAAATATATATTTAAATATTTAAATATTAGGAATTTGAGTACTTTTAATAGTTATTAATTGAATAATGTTTTATAATCATTATTAATTGAAAAAGTAAATGAAAAATTACAAAAAAACGTAAGGAAGTTGTCATAATATTTCAATTAATTCTAAAAAATTTTCAAAATTAATTAAAAAATTAAATTAAAAAATAATGTGTGTGTATAGGAAAATTATCCAATTAGGGATGATTTTTACTCTTTTTCCTGCCTTCTAGGCCAGCTTTATTTATTTTTTTTTCAAAAGATAAGGTAAATTAAATCTTGTGCTCACTTATGTGATCGAAGTTGTGACTCGGTCTTGGCACTATCAAATCATAAAATCTTATTATTTTTTCTAAATTTTTCTCCTCATACAATGGTGTCTAGATTGTATAGAATGGTATCGTAGGACAGTGGGGTTTTTTGAATACTGATTACACATCAGACTAATATTGATTACACATCAGACTAATACTGATTACAAATCATATTAATACTGATTACACAACATGTTAATACTGATTACACATAATACTACCGATATTACATCATATACTTACAGTTGTTATTATAGCAGATAATTATATTGATATTTACAATCAGACTTATAACTGGGACTGCAAACATTAAATTCTATGAAGTACTTACTCAGATAAATAATCCTCACAGAAAAGAATGTTTATGTTCCACTTGCATTTGGCAAAGGAGAACAACTTACAAATTAACTCCATACAATCATGTTTAATTTAGAGAAGTTGAGTCTATGAAGACTCGAACCACTGTTTTTATAGTTGTAAGGACAGTGGTTAACCACTGGGCCAAAGGCCCAAGTGGCGTAGGACAGTGTGGTTGAACCATGTGAATGATCATTAAATATTTCGCATTGCTTTAATAAATTTTATTATCTTTTAATGATTATAGATACGCAGTAAAACCACTTTATAATTACAATATTGGGACCGAATTAATTTTATCATACGAGAAAATAAGGCTTGCCTTTTGTTGTTTGGAGAAACTCAATAAAACCCCTCCTCGTATTTTAAAATAGGTCATTCTGCGGTTATAATAGTGTTAACTTTATATATTATTTTACTACTATATTCGTAATCTTGATGCTGTCATAAAATTTAAATATTGATCATATAGATCAAGTAAAATGACTTACATACCTTGAAGGATTAAATTAATTTAATAATGAATTGTAAGTTATGTGATAAATATAAATTGATTTTTAAACGTAAGTTCTTTTCTTTTTTTTTTTATAAGCATTTATATTTTTAAAATATGATCTTTTTTATTAAAAATGTTTGTCTGGTATTTCTCTATAATTTATAATTCATTATTAAATTAATTTAATCATTAAGGGTAACTTGATTTGTATTCTCAAAACATTTCAATTTTATGATTTACATCAACAATAGAGGTAAAATTATTAAATAATATATGAAGTTAACACTGTTATAACTGCAGAGGTTTTGGACCTACTATAAAATATGAAAGGGGGCTGCTTAGTTTCTTCCTAATTTTATACTATAAGGAGATTACAAGTTAATAAAGATGCAGTTACAAAAATTATCATTTTTGCTTAGCTATCCTTAGTGAAAGTGATATATAAGTAAAATATACACTAGATTAATAACTCATTAATGAGGAATGTCAAATTCAATATACCAAGAAAGTAGTAGATGTATATATTTTTTGTAAGGAATATGCAAAATCATCTTACAAGTCTCTAAATGTTGGGAAATTTATAAAAATAACCTAAAATTTTTTTCAAATTTCGAATATAACCACCCAAATAAATTCCTATCATAACTAGCTAAAACTTAAATTTTGATGCCAAATTACCCTCAACATTTCTCCACTCCAAACCATCACTTAAGCTCCACCCAAAACTTATCATTAACGGCGAACAGCATCCGGCAACCAGCGACGGCAACAACAACATCAACGGCGACGATAAAGGCTTGGTGACTTAATATCCAACCGAATCCACCATAATCTAGAGGAACCAGAAACGAATCCAAGGGCCCCTGGCTCTTGGTGCGACTGGGGCCCCTGTCGTACACCAAGGGCCCCTGTCGCACCAAAAACCAGAATTTTTTTTTTTTTTTTTTTGCTGTTGTTGTTAATGTTATGGATTTTTAAGATGTAACTATGTCATATAACAATTTTATTTTATAATTTGTTTCAGATAAATGGAGAAATTGAAAATTAAGAAGCATAATCCACCTAGACCAATGAAAGAACCGGAGATTCTAAAGGTATCTTATGCCGATCACTTTCCCGGGCGTATCACTTTCCTGGGCGTATCACAAGTATGTGTATTTGGGCACTTCATTGACTACCGAAGCTTTCCATTCAGTGGCGTAATTGTGCATAATGTGTTGCTTAGGCAAGTGGCACATGGAGAAAGTAAGAACAATAATCAGTTATGGTTTCAGATTGGTGAGGAATTGATACGGTTATCTATTGGAGAGTGATGCCTAGTTACGGGACTTTGTTATGGTCAATATGTCGTGCTGAGTGAGCATAAAACAATGCACAGGTTACTTAACAAATATTTTGATGGTTTGTTTCGCAAAATGAATCTTGCCGAGTTCGAGTCAAGATTTATGGAGTTAGAATTCAAAGCTATGGATGACAATGATGCGCTAAAGATCGCGCTGTTTTACTTTGCAGACAGAGTATTGAATGGAAGAAAAAATCATTGTCAAATCAATTTCTCGTTGCTTAACGATGTAGATGACTAGATCACTTTCGAAGTCGTCTGTAGGGTCGTTTGTCATGGGAAACGATATATGAAAGTCTTGACAATGCATTGAACGGGAAAGCCAAGAAATTTAGGACGCTTGCGCCGAAAAACCCAAGCATAAAATTAAAAAATACAATATTTATGGTTTTACGTCTGGAGTGTAGGTGTGTGGATATTCTCGTTGATTTTTTTAAATTTTAAATAATGACATATTTAATGATATGTTTTATGAGTTTATATACTTCGTTGTTGCAGGCATGGATTTTTGAAGCAATTGGCGGACTACCATCTGAGTGGGTCGTGAAAACTAAAAGGAAGAGTTCTCGGATCGTACAGTGAAAACTCATCGCTTCTTCTAAGATCAACTTTGCTGAAGTGTATTCATATCTCAATGACAACTTTCGTCTTGTAAGTAATATATGCGTACTTATATATATAGCTACTTTTTTTATTACTAAATACTAGATAATTGCATTAATTTAAATTTTGGTATTAATTACAACAAGAAAACATTTTACAAACAATCAAATCGGATGCAAAGGAGAAAGCCTCAAAATATTAGAAGAGAGTGGAGGATTACGTGCCATATATTTCAAGTTGGGTCCTAAATGTAGGTATCGTTTAGTGATAATTTACTCACTTTGTGCAGTAATGTGGGTATCGTTTACTTAATTTGAATGTAACTTTGTGCAGCATCAATCTTAATTAACGTGCCACTCATTACAAGGCTAGAAGAGGAGGATCACGACTTCACGACCCGAACACAGGTGGAGCACAATCTCGTTGAGGATGAGTTTGGCGCTGATGACCGTCATGAATCGGCGCACGATTCTGACGACACACATGCCTCAGAGGTGACTTATGATTTGAAATTTCATTTTCATAGTAGTCATACATAATTGATTTGAACACTCTCTCATTTTTGCCTTGGTTTGGTGGCAACAGCCGAGGACAAAGTCCCGTTATGATAAACTCATTCAACGGATTGACAACATTGAGCACTCCATTTCTGAACTAAGGTCGGATTTTCAGGCAGAGCGCAGAGAACAACAACAGTATAGAAAAGCAGTAATGAGATTTATGGCCTCGTTCAGTGACAGTTCTTCCAAGCGCTCACATGGTGATTCTCCAATTGGACGCTCGTATACGGTGAGCATATTTAAATGTAACTGTTGCGTTCTTTTTGTTTTAAATGACATATAAGTTTAATCCGTTCATCTTGCCGAATCGTTAGGCCCAGGATGACTATAGATTTCACACAGACGTCGGTAATCAGGATGATTACACCCCCATGTCGTTGTACAGTTTCCACGGAGACGTCAGTGGTGACAGTGTGCAAATCATCACAGAGGTGCCTCCTGGCATAAGTAAGTTTGGACGTCCATACAGACAGTTATATTTGTTTAGCAGTCCTTACTTAATTTCTCTTTTCAAGAGAGGAAGGAATGTCAGGCCTCTACCCACACTCTAAATCACGGACTCCGACATTGATGAAAGAATGAGTGTGGATATAAATCCGCTTAGGGGCCTAGAAGATTCACAGCTATTTCAGGAGTTTGATCACTGGTTTGCTGGCGGAATCACCGTGGATGGCCCTGTCCAACAGTCGTAAAAATTCTTCGACATACTCTTGGGCAATGCTTCAATGGGATGGCTTGGTGACGAAGTGAGTATTCTTAAAACCACACCTTCCATTCATGTACTGCTGTTCATCTTTCTTCTATATTATGTTATGTTATCAATTGATATGTTTCTATTCTTCTGCATTTTACAGCATATTCACGCTTATTTTCGCTTGATCAGTCAAAAACAACGACAGTATCCGAATGCCTTACCTCAGGCGTCACCCATACGGACACTTATTTTTGGGTAACGAGTTTTCAAAACTTAATAATCATTGATTTATTTTCTTATCTCGTTATTTAATGGCGATATCACAGTTAATAATTTAACCCTCGTGTAATATACTTATTAGGTGTTCTTGAAGCAATTCTGGAACAACGGTCAGTGTGATTTCCATTCATTACAATAAGGAGGTAACCTTAATAGCTATATTGATGGACGAGAATATATCATATCGAAACCGTTCACGGAAGTCGATGTGGTGCGTATTGCTGCTCAATGTTTATGCTGTTTAAATTTTTTACATTACGAAGATTATAAATTTATGTTGATGCTGTATATGTAGATATTTATTCCTGTAAATCTAGGTGGTGATCATTGGGTACTGGCTCGAGCGGACCTTCGAGCCAAGAGGGTGCGGATTTATGACTCGTTATTGTCATTTGCTGACGATAAAACATACTTATATCAATTCAAACCATTGAAAGTCATATTCTCTCAATGGCTTGAGGCTGTTGGAATCTACAACATCCGACCTGACCTACAGAGTGCGAACTCTTGAAAAGTTAGAGTAGTCAAGGACGTGCAACAACAAGAGCTTGGAAGTGGCGATTGTGGCCTTTTTTGTTAATGTTTACGATATATTTAATGTTTGGGCTCAAACTTAATTTTGATAGTAGCCATAGGCAGTACTTTAGGAAGAAGATTGCTGTAGATATATTTAATGGCGATATTGGACTGTAAGCCATTGTAGACATTCAAATTATAATGTATGAATATAATACATTCGGACACACATATTCGGTGATCTATTTTAAAGTTAATATGTTATTTTACACAAAATAAAATACTTCATTTTATATAATTGTACAACACACCAAATATAACACTTTCAAAGTCAACTATCGTAAACAATGATGCGACTAATTTGGATTTGAAGCAATGGGATTTTGCATCTCTTGCGATTATGGCCCGGTTGGTTGCACCGCCTGCATCTCACAGTCTTTCGGTTTGCATCCTCACCAATAGAAGGTATTCTGAGCTTTGGACGACGACCAGCTGGTGGTGCTTCGATCGATGGGTTAACCTTTATGTCTTAAATTTTCAGAGGAATTTTTCAATCTTCCATGTCGCCAACACGTTCTACAGGTTGCGCATATGCCATGACGAACGACTTCTTTGAGTAAAAGTTAGAACAAAGACTTATGTAATCCACTCGGACGGTGAGACAAGTAGCAATTGCATGGGCACAGACAAGCTGATCAAGTTCGAATACTCTGCAGGAGCAAGTCTTGGTACATAGGTCAACTATCCATTCCTTAATACCACCACCCAGAACATGGAATCGATGTTGAGATATAGGACGGACTGTCATTCTTTCTGCCAAAATTCTCCTCTCAGCAACTATTTCGTCTGCCCATGTTGTTAGGCGAGTACTTATTGATTCAACAATAATTTTTCTGTCATAAAACCATTGTTGCAATGTTTGTATAAAGTGATCAACAAGATGAGTAACCGAAAATTTTTGCGATTCCCTCATAAATGAATTCACACTCTCTGCGATGTTGGTGGTGAGGATGTTGTATCTCCTACCTTCAAACTCAGACCTTGCCCAATTACACGTACCCACATTATTCTCTAAGTAATCAGCGGCCCCCGAATAGAGCATCCACAACCCCTCTAGTTGTTGTTTAAAATCTTCGTGTCCATATGTTTTTGCTGCATTAATAAAGGCAGGCTCAAATTTATCCCAAATAGTTTCAGACATTCTGAATTTAGACTTTATGTTACCTTTGACATCGTAAAAACAAATGCCATGGCCAGCAGTGCGAAATACTTTCAGAACAGCTCTCTTAATGGCAGTGCACCGATCAGAGATAATTACTAACTCTGGTCTATCGCCAATCACTCCATATAGCTTTGTCATAAACCATTCCCAAACATCATTATTTTCTGAATCCATGACCCCAATGGCTAACGGATACAGTTGATTATTTCCATCCAGACATGTTGCCACAAACATGCTCCCACGATATAGCCCCTTTAGATGAGTACCATCTACAGCAATTACTGGCCTGATGTACTGCATGAAACCCTTAATGGAAGATCCAAGAGCTAGAAAGTAGTATAAGAAATTATCATTTCCATCTTGCTGTAGGTGAGTAACTGTACCTTCATTTGCTTTGGTCAAAACGTGAGAGTATTTGGGAAGTAAGTTGTATGACTCTGCAGGATTCCCTCATATTACTTCAAGACCAATTTCTTTCACCCGATATGCCTGCTGGTATGTTAATTGGACATTGTATTCCTGCTGCATGTCTGCTCTGATATCATTCGGAGTGTATATCTGTTTATCCTGGATAAATTTATCGGCGATAATATGACCAACAACTTGACTTCTTACTTGTCGAAGACCACCAGGCAACACCTTATTAGAACATGTGTGCACATTATCAACTCTTCTCATTACCCAAGGAACGTTCTGCTCATTCGAACCTCCCATTGCTTGAATACGCTATTTGCATGGTTCCGATGAACAGTTGGCCTCAAAGCGTGACGTTGTGGAGCGTGCAATCTTAAAATCAAACTTATCCTTCAAGGCAGCTTTCCGTAGTTCTAGTATTAACTCATTTTTTTTAGCAAACAGCTTACCCACACTAATATTAGCAGAATTACAACTTCTAATATAAATCTGGACCGACTAAGTTTGAAGGCAAAACTGGAGCAAGACTCACAAGGGGATCAACTTTTGTCTTTCTCCTCGAATGGGCCATTAGAGGAATAGATCGCTTGTCTCTGCTATTAGTGGGAATATCATGTTCATGCTCATCCTCATCATTGCTAGGAATATCGGAATGACCGATGCTCTGATTATCAATTGGACTATTGGACATAGTGGGCCTTGCACTATTGAACGGTTCTGCAAAAACATAATCAGCTTCTGTGTTATTGGTGTCATCAACAAGATCATCATTGTTGCGGAAATCATTGTTGTGGAATGGAGAGTACCATTGCTCTAACAATGTCGTTACTAGGAAACCTCTTCTTCAACATTGACAAATGTAATACCGTTCTCATCAATGAAGTTATTGTTTTCATGGAGTGGAGAGTAATTTTGCTACCCTAATATCGGCTGTGGTAACACCTCTTCTTCAATATCGGGGACAGAGTTGTTTGCTCTAAAAGAAGATTCAGTTTCTACAAATGGCTCAAGATCTTCGACCGGAACTCAAGGAGATGTGGTAACAAATACAGGGATACATCCATAGTTGATCACATCAGAGACCATATGTAATACAATATTTACCATTTCATTATTAAATATGTCCATAGGTAGTGAACATGCACGATACATTGTGTTGCTAGACCTCAAATTTGTCTTCATCGTCATAATATATTCATTAGGATCTATCTGTAAAACTTCATACACTCTTGCCAAATACTGATCAAACGTTCAATCTTTCCGAACCAAAAAAGCTGTATTTTTAGCATTCACGTACTTTATACGGCCATCTGCCAACGTCTCCCACCAACCGTCGTAACACAATTGAAGCACAACCGAATCCATCAAGCCTAAAATCATTAAAAAAATAAAAGAAATAAGATTACAAACTACAACATATGATAAAGAGAATTGCGGCACATTTTTTTATATGTACATGCCCATCGCAATTAAATTTAGACAAATTCTTGGTTCAACCATTTCATACAATGCAATTCAAGATTTTAGATTTGATTCATCTCCACGCACGCTTCGAAATGGTATATTATACGCTCTAAACAGACACATGTAGCCTAAGTTATGACTTTCAAAAAATATCTGAAATTTGGTGAGACATGTTGTTTTAGTGAGACAGGTAGTGGGACAGGAGCCTGTCTCACCAAAATGCAGAAACGCTTACGTGCGACAGGAAGTGGGACATGCACATGTCCCACTTCCTATCGCACTATGTTTGCTGTATTTCAGTGGGACAATCACTTCTCACTGCCTGTCCCACATGCATTTAATGGGACAGGCATCTATCCCACTAAAATGCAACCCAACATAGTGCAACAGGCAGTGGGACAGGTGCCTGTCGCACATAATCTGAACCCTGATTTAGTGAGACAGGCACCTGTCCCATTGACTGTCTCACTAAATCTGGGTTTAATTTTTTTTCGAATTTTTGACTTTTTTTTTTTCATTTTTTCTCGATTTCTCTACTTAAACTAAGTTTCTCTACTCCAAGTAAGCACTTTTACAAATTATATTGTTTTATGAATGAAAAATAACAACATTTACAACACAACCATATCAATTTCGCATTAAGGTTTGTATTGTGCGAGAATAGAAACTAACCTCAAGAAGCTTCACAATTATCAATTGATGATTATATCTTCAGCTATACAACACTTATTTGATGAGATTTGATGATTTGTAGAGAATGTTGGTAGTGTTTTTTTTAGAGTGTTGAGAGTGTAGAGAGTGTAGAGAGTGTGGAGAGTGTAGAGAGTGTGGAGAGTGTATGTGTGGCATTGGTTTGTAAATTTGTTTAAATTGGCGAAGATAATTTAGTCCAAAAAACTAGCAATTGGCTAGTTATGATAAAAAAAATTTGGGGGGCTCAATTCAAAAATTAGAAAAATTTTGAGATTATTTTTGTAAATTTCCCATAAATGTTTGCATTCTCTATAATATTTCTTTCATTGTACAACTATACTATATGGAGGCATGTTCCTTAAATGTAATCTTATAAGTCTCTAAATATTTACATTCTTTTTAACGTTTCTCTCATTATATAACTTTACCATTTGGAGGCAAGCTCCTTTAATGAAATTTTATGAGTCTCTAAATATTTGTATTCTTTGTAATGTTTCTCTCATTGTATAACTATAATGTGGAGGCAAGTTATTTTAATGTTTCTCTCACCGTGTGGAAGCAAGTTTCTTAAGATATAATTAAAAAAAATTATAACTTATTATAATATAGAGTTCATTCTCATTTATAATTAGTCCAAATTAAGATCAAAATTTTTTATGACTATGAATATGTTACTCTTAAATAGAAAAATTTTATTGTATTACAAATTAAGGTCCACTAAGACTTAAAACACATAAATTTATAGTTCACCTCATAAATTTACTCTTACTAATAATATCGGGAAAGGAATCTACCCTTACATTATTTTTTATTTTAAAAAAGAAAGAAAGAAAGAAATTGAGAAAGGGTTACATGGGGCTCAAATGACACCAGTCCTTCGTTAGGCCATAAAACTTCACGACATACACTTCACATTTTTTTGTGTATAGGTGTGATAAATTTATTAAAGAAAAAGGAATTAAGTTACATGCTAAAACTAAAGCGAATACAAATTGGAGGAGTATCCCACCACGAGTAATAGTTTCAAGATAAACCACAATTAGCAAACGTGTCAGCCACTAAATTTTTACTATGTTATTTATACAATTGCGAGCCATATTGTCACATACTCGTGTTTCATAATATTGGGTTTATAAACACTATAAGTCATACGACAAGAAAAATTAAGCTTCATAAGGCGGAAATTATTTTTAAAAAATTAGTTAACAAATTAATAACCCTCTTTACCTCGACGGAAGGTGGGGTTTAATTTTTGCTCATCCAACAAACGTTATAAATATTCAAAAGTTGACAGTCATGTTGGGCATAATAAGTCAAACTATGTTCAGATAAGAGATAAAAGGCATTCGCATCAAAAAAAGAGATAAAAGGCATTCATAATTACCTGAACATTAATCAAATTAGTGCAAGCTATGGGACCCTGATCGAGCTGGGCTGGGAAAATTGAACCCTAATTTATTACTATTTTATTTACAAAATCATAAGACAAAAAAGTAGGTGTCATCCTCCCTCTACATGAAAAACCAACCTTGTGACCCATTTCATTGAACTCAGTTGCAATTAAATTATCTTAATTACAACAAATTGACATTATTACTTTAATAATTGTTCTGTATACATAGTTCAGTCTATAATTATATTTTTTACCCTTTTTTATCAAATAATTTACCATAAGTGTCTGAATTAAATAAACATAACATTATTGATTATTTATTATTTATTATTATTTTTAGTTTGTATTCCAACATCTAACTCATTATTCATCTTGTTTTATGATCAACCTTCGTGGATTAAAGCTTAGTTATTTAAATAAAAACAAGCAATTACTTGTCAACGAATTAAGTTCCATGGAGCATTTTTTTCGTTTTCACATTAAAAATCAAAAGGGTTGTATTTAAAAAAATCTTTTGCTCCGCCGTAAATCGGAATATTTGACCAAATTCGCTGTTGTTAAGAAGGTAAAAATAAAAAGTTTTAGCGTTTCAAATAGGAAAATTGTATGATGAATGAATGCACTAGATCAAAATAATAATAAATTATTTTTAATAATAAATCATGTTATATATACTTTAATAAGAGTGTTTATATTAACTTTTAAAGCACACGTAATCCCACCCTTAGATTTTTTTTTTTATCAAATAACTATAAATTAAATCTGCCTCAAATTCAAAATTATAAATGTAAATATTTACATATTTCGGAGTCGTAACTGAACTTAATACATTTTTTTTAATAGAGCCTTAAAATTACAGCTTGCAACTGCACACCAAACGCATTCTAATTTCTAAGGAGAAAGAAGAATCAATAAAATATTATATAGTTTTCATAAGATGGCGTGCCAACGGCCAAACTTTGAATAAGGGGCGCCTAAAGCCCGTTATTACAACTTATTATTATTTTTATTACAATTGCATAATAATTCATCAATTATATAAAATTTTATATTATTTTGAGGGTACATTTGGTTGAGCGTTTTTTATACCAAACTTTAATTAATAAATATTCGGCGGGGCCACTAAGCCTAACCTGGGCCGGCACGTTGGAGTCTAATAATCCAAAAAAACAATATGCATGTATTTATTACGAAATTATACTATTTCCCAAATCAACTGACTCATAAACAATTAAAAACCTTTTGTATCGAAATATTCCAGCTGTAATAATTTTGCATTCTAAATTTTAATTATTTATTTAATTGAGTCGGTAACGTTACTATTATTGTCGTTTTGGTTAATTGCATTGAAAAATAGATTTTTCTTGTTTGACAAGCAATCACTTAAAGAAAAAAATTTGCAGTCGAGTGACACGTGGCGATGGTCAGTACAACGAGTAATGAATTTTGTACAGTGGATGTGGGTCCCATTTTGCTTTTAAAAATCAGATCAATAAATCTCGATCATCCGAATTATCCAATGGTGTGTGTGCGCTTAAATGGGGATCTGTTCCAATTCCATCACTTGGTGAGATCAGCAATGACAAATCCCGGGCCCACTAGGAATGACAGTAGGGCCCGCATTGGGCGCAAAGGGACCATAGGGTCTGGGCAGACTCTTTTTTGTCCTTTGCCCATTTGCTATGTCCACTTTATTTTTGTTTTGTTAGTTGGGATTTGTTCTGATACGGTAAGGCATGCAATTCATCAAAAATACTTTTGAGATTTTTATAATTTATTAACAAATTATTTTCTCTTTTTTTCTTTTATATAAACATGACATGGAATTCTTTATACAAAATTATTTTGAAAGCCAAATGAAAAAATGTCTTAGAATTTCGAATTCGGTTTTCAAGAGAATGTAAATATTGGCACTTGATAATTTATATATATTTTTCATACATGATGTTGCAATCCATTAATAATAAAATTTGAAATTTTTGAGACTCTTGTAAAGAGCACTGGCATAGTGCAATTTAGATATCTGAGCTTAAAATTAAAAAAAAAATTACTTTCAAATAATTGAAGGAAAATATTTTCTCACATATGCTCTTGGTTACTCTAAATATAAGATTTACAATACTTTATACTGTAAATTAAGTAATTTATTATAAATGGTACATTTTATATTACAAACTTTAAGCTAAATGTAATTTTAAAAAAAAAATCTTTATGTCTATGGGACAACAAAACGCTAGAGGTTATTGTGATGGGAATGGAGTGTGATCTTTGTTCTCTCTTACCTAACAGCAAAATTTGGGCAATTCCACTTTCACTATGTAGGTTTCGCTTTATCACTTAAATGGAGAAAAGACCAAAGCTCCTGCTCATGGCTATGTATCCTAAGTTTGGTTTCTGTCTGCTTGCAGTTTCTGAAATTATTTTTGACCATTTGGTGGTGACTTTGGGGCCACTCAAAACCTTTGTCATGATTATGCACTTTCAATATTGGAGTTTCAAATGCGTTGTATCATATTGCTAAGAGTGAGATCCTCTTCACAAATCACAATGAACTAACACGTCCTATAACACGTCCTAGAAAGAACCTACCCCCATGGACCTAAAAAGCCTAAAACTGCCCATTTTATCCTCCACCTTTGTTTAAAAAACAAAAAATTAACAAAAATAATGGCCTAGTCTTTTGTTGTCGTTGTTGTTGATGCTTTTTTTTTTAATACACTAATATATTACAAGTAAAATTCTATTGATATTTATAATTAAAAATTAATTGGAACTCTCTTTAATAATACTATTATAACACAGCTTATATTTTTACCCTCACATAATAACGGAGAGATATATATTCTATCTCAAATTATGGGGAGACAATTATACTTCTACCCAATTTTATTGAGAGGGGAATTGAGTCTCAGCCATTGCTAAGAGCCAATGGGTTCAATGACCTTGTTGAAGTAATTGTTGTTTGTCAATGATCTGAAAGCACATGCAAATGATTTATTTTTTAACTTACACAAGATTTATTTTAATTTTTATTGAATGAAGATTTTACACTTATATTTATGTGACATAAACGGATTTTTTTTTTTATAAATATTTGCATAAAGATAAAATGACAAATAAAATAAACAACTAACTCACATTATATTACATTATTATTATCTTTACTTACAAGAGTGGGAGTGAGGAGTGTAAATTTCTTCCGCTTCAGTGTTTACTTACATATTTTAGGAGAGGAGTGAGAAGTTCACTCCGTGGATCCTACCAATTTTTGGAGTAGAGAGTAGGAATCCACTCCCTACTCTTCCCTTTTTATCATTCTTTTATTAAATTTAATAAAATAAAATAAAACAAATAATATCATATTTATTTAAATAGTATTATTATATTCATAGGGAATTAAATAATATTACTATATATTATCTTTATTTTAAAATAAAATATTATCATTTTATTTAAAAATAATAGTATTATATTTATTTAATATTAATAATTAATAATAATAAATATTTTATTCTAAGAAAATATTAATTTTTTACTATATTATTAATAATGGTGTTTCATTTGTGTTGCTCTTATAAAATTTTTTTTAACTTACGTTAATTAAAATTAAAATTAATAAAAAATTATATTTACATAATTAAGAATATTAATAATCATTATTAATTTACAAATATAATATAATATAATAAATATTTTATTTTTCAAATATATTTTTTAGTAATTTTATAATTGAAAACTACAATTCGTTAAATAAGAGTAAAACTATGATTTGAAATAATTTATTTCCAATGTAAGACAAAGTAAATAGATAAATTGGATTATGAATCGATTTCATACTCTCATTCAACGTAAATAAACAACATACTCTTACTCCTACTCCATACTCCCAATCCCATGATTTTCATCTCTCTAAATTTTCACTCTAATCCAATCTAAATCTAAAATATAAACGATACTCATCTGTCATGCTAATTAAAATACAAACATGATCAATTTAGCCACAAAATGACATGTCCATACAAGTTTCGTTCTCCTTTAATGGCAGATCGTTTTCAACATGTACCCCACAAAAAAAAAAAAAAAAACTAAACTTTAAAGGGATAAATTCCCAGTTCCCATACTGTTAAGCCTTTAATTTGGTATGGACCGCACAATCGACATGAGAACCCAAATTGATGGGCTTATTAAAAGCTCTATTCAAACCTAACAAGAAACACCATTTCAATAAGGGTGGAGCCAGGTACCCGTTGTACTTTAAAAGCACGCTCAATGACCCTTAACCCATGGGACATTTACAGAGTCAAAACTTTGATTTGACACATAAAGTTTCACCAATCAATAACCTGCACAAATTGTTGATTTCTCACTGAAATAGGACAGAATTTCTTCTGTAATTTGCAGAGCTCTCTCTTGTTGAATATAATGATGTGCATCCCGAATTATGACAACTTCAAGATCGGGTACAAGAGTCTTAAATTCATCTCCCTTGATGTAATTTTCAGTCCCAAATGATTGAAATCCCACGTCCTTGTCACCTATTATGAACTTCGCGGGAACACAAATCTTGGCACCTTGCCATGGTGCTGTTAGCTCCCAGTTCCTGCATCGATCCATGCATCATAATTCATAAATCAAAACCAAAACTACTGCTGCGTAACGCAATCAAATATTTTGACCTAATTATGTAACACACCAAATGTAATTCAAGATGATGTACTTGTCCATGGCACGGTAGTAGTTCAGACCCCCGGTGAAACCTGTTGCATTGAATTTTTCGGCACAGGATTGAAGATCTTCTAAGTTCACCCACTCAGGTAATGAAGATGGGGTGTGAAGAAAGTCCAAGATCTCAACACCGGTAGGAGCAGCAACAAGATCGGGAGCATTTACAAGCAAAAACTTCTTCAGAATTGTCAAAGAGTCATATTTGGAGAACGATTTTTCAGCAACTCCAGGCTCCTGTTGAGTACAAGAAACTAGATGGTCTGTACGTTATGAAACAGAATTGTGAACAACTAGAATAAATTGTTAATAGGTTTACCCGAAATTGAGAAATGTAGAATCCTTCTCCAAAATTTTTGGAAAATATTTCAGTTGGTTTGAGTTCTGGGGAGCGTGGCATGTAAGTGACGCCTAAATTAACAAGAGCTTTTACCCTATCGGGCCTAAAGAGGCAGAGGTACCAAGCAATTTGCGCACCCCAGTCATGTCCCACTACAAATGCCTGCTCAACACAACAAAATTTTTTGCAGCTTTAGGAAGTACAAATCGATTATATTATCTGGGGAAATTAGAATCAACCGAGAAGCTCTTCTTTTGCATTTATGTGAATCAATAAAGATTTTTTCTCAATTTCTCTTTAAAGAAAAAGAAGATCCCAGAATGGCCACAAAACAAACGAGTTAATGTGCGCTTATCCATTTAGTTGCACAATATTTTAGGACCAACATTTCATTCAATAATATTAGTGAGGTCAACATTTTTTTAATTTTAACTTGAGTTCTAATGTTATGTATCACTTATCTATTAAATGATAAATTTTATAATTTATAAAATTATTTTAACAGTTATCCAATGAGTGAATATCACATTAGTTGGAATTTAAATTGGGACTTAGATATTAGGATGTATCATGTGTGTGTACATCTCCATATATAGATATGCGTATATTTTAGGACCAATATTTCATTCAATAATGTTAGTGATTTCAACATTTGAGTTCCTAATACTATGTATCACTTAATTATTAGACGATGAATTTTATAGTTTGTAAAATTATTTAACTACCATCTAATGAGTAAATAATATATATTCAAATTAGAATTGTGTATCTTATGTATGTATATCATAATAAAAGTCATAAAAAACATAACTTCTTATCCAAGTCAAATGAAAAATAGCTCATATGCCATTCTAATTTTTTAAAATCTTATTTTATAGTCTTCCTATCAATTAAAAATTATGTGTCATGTAAAATCTGTGCATCAAAGCTACAATCATTTACCTGTTCTTCTCCAAGCTCATCTAGAAGGCCAATCAAATCGCCAACAAGATGAAAAATTGTATATGATTCGAGATCCTGAGGAGAATCTGAGTCCCCGTAGCCTCGCATATCGGGTGCAACAACATGGTAACCACGCTCAGCCAAATGATTTATCTGGTACTTCCAGCAAGACCAAAGTTCAGGGAAGCCATGAACGAGTAGAACAAGAGGTCCTTGCCCTTTTTCTGCTATGTGCATCCATATTCCATTAGCGTGAACCCTCCTGTGATTTATGTCACTCATTATGATTTCTTTCTGATGAGTTTTTTTCACTCTTTGGTTTTCTTGCTATTACTTGTTACATGCAGTCTAATTTCGAAAATGGTAGGCTTGTTGTTTATATTCGGAAGATGCCACATTTTTGACTTTGGAAGACATTTCTGCAACTTTTTATTAAACTACATCAAGGAGCCTTTGTTGACTTCTCTTTCTTACTGCTTGAACCATCAATGGGAGTCGGAGCACTGGCCCATTCGTGGGTCAGGGTGGGCTAAGTTTTCTAGCCCAAAGGCCTACAATCGGCCCAGGCCAGCTGGCCGACAAGCAATTTAAAAGATTATATATCTTAAATATGAGATAATACAATTTTTTTTAAAGAATTATCAACAACCTATTGAATAACAAATCATTTGAGATAAATATTTAAAGTGTCTATCATTTCTCCTATAAAGAAATATTTAAGTTTTTAATCATTTAATTTCTTGCTGCGTTATGTATTATTATTGTGTTAGGTGCTTAAGTAATTAATCCATATCATGGTCACATGATATCAAATCAATAGTATTTCCTAGTGTTGCTACTTGGTACCCTTGTTGAACCATTAAACTTGACCATGAAGAAAGCAAAAAAGAAAGCAAAAGAAGCGAACATGGCACCAGGTTATTCTTGTGAAGCAAAAGAAGTGTATAGGGGCGGAACTGTGTGCAAGTCTTTGAAGCGAAAAAAAATATATATATAAGAAAAATAAAGGCCTAGTTGAAATTTTATTCATTTCTATGTATATTTTACATTTGGGGCTTATTTTTACATATTTTTGTTTTATCCTACTAAGCTTATTGTTTATCTATTATGGCCCCTACTTTGGCCCTGTGAGTTTACAATTTTGATATTTATACCCCACTTAAATTTATAGTTTCTCTAGGAATGGCAAAAAAACTCGAACTGATTTTTGGCTTGATTGACTTGATCCAAAATTTTTGGACTTTGACTCAAATTTAAGGGTCGAGCTCGAGCCTAAAAATTAGAGCTCGATCAAATTCTAATAAGGTTTCGGACCTTACCTACCCTTACTTGAGTCGTATACTTAGAAAATAAAAAAGTCACACACGCATCACACTCACACACGTGAAACAAAACATAAGAAAACCCTAGCATAACACTCATAACTTAAGACTTACTGAGGTTTGAGAATTAGAGAAGTTTCCTGTTGTCGTGTCGTGCTAGCCACCACTCATTGCCCCAAGCCACCGCCACCACCAACCTTCACCAAGCATAGCCGCTAGCCAACCAACCAGCCATGAACTTACACCACGACAGCTGCGCCATTGCCATGACAACCGCATAAGGGTTCCATCATCGGCATTATTTCTTGTTGCGCTAGCCACCCACAATGAGTACACCACTAAAAATTTACCTTTTATTGAACTCAATTGGCTATTTTGAATTTTTTATTATAATGTTACCCAACAACTTCAATAGATCAAAATGATGCTTGTTGTGCACTCGTCCATTAGAGTTTAGATTTTTATTTTTTAATTTTATGAATATGGATTCTTGTTGTTTTTTGTGATGTTTGAGTAAATGTTTGGGTTGCTTTGTCTAAATGTGCACGTTGACTTTCTTTTGGCTGTTTTGGCACTTGATCATCAAATTTCACAAGGGATTCATGCTAATTTTGCGATTTTGGTTATTTGTTAATTATTAAAGGGAGGGGATGTGGTGCCAAAAAAAAGGGAGCGGATGGTGATCGGGCTCGGAAAAAGCCCGAAACTGACTCAAGTAAAAACGATCGGACTTTTTTAGGGCCGGGCCCTTTATTTCCAAGACCGAGCCCTACTTGGCTCATTACTATTCCCCCCGTTTCTGTTTTTGGTCGGCTGTTGAACAACAAAAATCTTGTTTCAGCAGCTGTTTGTGCCTTGACAAAAAACCAATATCATATGGGCCGGGTTAGCTGAGCCCACAGTAATTATCCTTTCGCATCAGGTTTCAGCAGCCCGTCAGCCCGTTTAAACCTGTCAAATAAATCAGCCGAGGTTTTAGAGATTTTAGGTTCAAATCAAGAGCAGCTTCACTTTCACTTGCACTTTCTCGCTTGCCAAACAGAACGATGGGGAAGAATAAGAAAACTAGAGAAGGAGGCGAAAAGAGTGAACACAGTCCTTCAACTGTGTTCGTCAACAACTTACCATACTCTTTCACTAACTCTCAGGTGCTTTCTCTTCTTATTATAATCAATCTCTTTGCTTCTCAATAACTCTCCCCAAAAAAAAAATCAAAAATCAAAATCCCGTCATTTATATATTATTTTTCGTTTAGTTAACCTTATTTTTCTAACCTTCTACCAGTAAAAATAGCACTGTTCTTTCAATTTGTTATTTTTTTTCCAATTTTAACCTGTTTTTGGTTCTCTGATGCTCAGCTTGAGGAAACATTTAGTGATGTCGGGCCAATCAGGAGATGCTTTATGGTTACCAAGAAAGGCAAGCATAACAACACTTAAATTATGCACTTTTTTTTAATCCAACTTATTCACCTTTTGTAAATTTATCAGCTCAGTAGAGCTCAGTAGAGGTTCAATTCTGTAAGGCTTAAGTTGAAATATGTTAGGTATATTTCAGTGTCTTTTTCTAATGAAGTAGTTGCTTTTACTTATCCCATGATTATTTGCCAGCGTTTTATGTTTATTAGGTTGTTTTCATTTTGGCAACTTGATAGTAGATTTACCTGATGTTAGCTTAAAGCTTGAATTAATTCAAAAGTGTTGCTCAAGTTTTTAATATCGTTTTTATTATTATCAGAATTGCTGGGCAAAGTTGATTTGTTATACTTATACTTTTGAGGGGAATCTTTTTAAGTTTGAATTAGCCCTGACTACTGGGTTGGTTAGTTTGAGGCAACTTAGTGACAATTTCCGAAGTGTGAAGTACGGTTTCAGCAAATGTGGCTGTGTTATAATCTTTATTTTGTGTTTACAGGATCAAACGAACACCGTGGTTTTGGTTACGTTCAATTGTAAGTCGGTATTTTCTTTCTTGAATTAAGATACCTATATCACTTCTCTCTTTGATACTTTTTTCTTTGCAGTTACTCGCTTCATCATTCTTCGATAAAGCATGATATTTTGAAATTACTCACTTCATCATTTAGCTGTGAAATTCATCTTTTCTGATTTACATGCTTAGTTTCATGATCATGCTGTGTGAAGAAATGAGTGTATAGTGGAAATTGTCTAAATTTCCGTTGAGCACTTGATATTTGCATGAGATATTTCTGGAATTATCATTGGTAGTATTTAAAGTTTCAAGGTCACTTTTACTCTTATGCAAAATGTGCATACTTGCTAATTTGAGGAACATCAAGTCATTTACTCTTTTAGTCATCTGTTTTTGTGATTAACTGATATATTGTGAGGGGAAATTTTTAAACCTAATCTACTTTGAGGTTGTCTCATGTGTTTTATTTGCATCCATGTACAGCGCTGTTATGGAAGATGCTAACCGTGCTATTGAGATGAAAAATGGTTCATCTGTTGGAGGTCGGAAAATTGGAGTTAAACATGCCATGCATCGTGCCTCCCTGGAGCAGCGCCGTTCAAGAGCAACTCCAGGTTATGATCATGGAATTTTAGTATCTTATGTTTTGCTTCATCATATTTTAACGAATGCATTCAAATTTTTGCTAAAATTTTATGCCACATTTTCCCCAATCAACTAGAGGCTCAGGGTGATGATATAGAGAAAACAAAGGATAACAAGGATGGTGTAATCTCTGGGGCAGAGAAGCATTCATCAAAGTTATTGGAATCAGGTTGGAAGTCGTTTTTGTTTTATCAAAGTATGTTTGTTCATATTTCTTTTGGTTTTACTATTTTTATCTAATGTCTTGAACCAAATTTCAGGGAAAACCGTGAAATCTAGAAAAGCTGCAGCACTTGTTATTGACCTTGCAGATAAAGAGAACTGTTCACGGAAGCAGAGGTACTCAATTTTCTCAACCACCTTTATTTTAAAGTCAAATAGCCTTGGAGTTGAAGTAAAAGAAAATACCATGTGCTCATAAACTTGTAGTTATTTCATGAATTGTTTTCTTCATAATCACCTTATACGTGCTATTTTGCATCGCATAGCATTCAGAAAACTAAGTTGAATGTTTTTTCTGTGTAAATTTTCTAAGTAGGTGTCTGATGTTGCTTGTTATATATATATTTTTTTGTGTTTTTTTAATCTCTTTTGAATTGGGTTCAGATTCTGGATGTGAATGGAACAACAGATTTAGGTTCTACAGCACTAAACAACGATGCTGTAAAGTCTTAAGGAATATTTGTTGCATTTTACCTTTGGTATTAATCACTTAAATATTTAGTTCTCAATCTCAACTGACGAAATGAATTGTGACCGTGCCATGTGTTATTTGCCTTATATCATTGCTTGGTAATTTTTGAATTCAGTTATTTAAATTAGTCTCATGGCTTTTTAAACTTTTTTTTTAAATTTTTTTTCCTTTTATGTTCCTGTTGTGCAGAGTTGCTAGAACTGTGGTAATTGGTGGTCTTCTAAATGCTGATATGGCTGAACAAGCTCACTGTCTTGCTGGAAGCATAGGCACTGTGTGTTCTGTAACTTATCCTCTTCCAAAAGAAGAGCTTGAAAAACATGGTAAGGCCTTTCCTTTACTTGAAACACATTTTGCTTGTCTGTGCCATGCAAAAGCTATTCCAATTTATGAATCCTGTAACCGCATAATGAAATTGAAATGATAATGCTTATGCCATTCACTTAGAAGTCAGAAAATTGAAACATAAGATCAGTGAGATCTGAGAGCATATGTACAATCTTATTGATTTTGCATTCAAGATTTTGATGGTTGGATTTGCAACCATATCAGGATGCAGTTTGCCTCAGTGGACTCTTTTCTGGAGGCCTGTGGATAATTTCAGACTACTATCTTTAGAGGCAACATTCCTAGCTTTTTTGAAGTTTCCATGGCTTTATCTATTTGAATCACTAATTTCCATTTACTGCTTAACACCTATAACTTAGTTGATGGATTGAAAATGGTCCCTATTTTCTATGGTGTCATAGAACACAACAAATTATTTTCGGGATTTATTAGCAGCTGAAGTGCGATAGTGTATCTACTGTCTTTTGTCTTCTACACGTGTGCCTCTGGCATTTGGATGTAGTATCATAGTATATTTTGCTGAATTGGTTCACACCACATATTCTAATACTATCACACTAAGCTTGTTCATTTGGCCGTGATCTCTGTAGAGTTCATTTTTATTTGGATTTAAATAATTCCATTTGTGAAAAGCCGAAAAATGCATGGTTGATGTTATAGATATTTGGTGAAAACATCATGCAGGTGGTTTCCAGTTTGAAGGATACTATAACAAACTAAAATAAGTGTAATCCTTCTTTGATCAGTTTAGGATGATACTTGTTCCATTTGTGATGTTTTTCCAGGCCTTGCGCAAGAAGGATGCAAAATGGATGCTTCAGCTGTACTTTATACGAGTGTTAAATCAGCTTGTGCTTCTGTTGCATTGTTACACCAAAAAGAGATAAAGGGGGGAACAGTTTGGGCACGTCAGCTTGGTGGAGAGGTAAAGGAACTTAATTGGTTTACATGCTTTATTTCACTGCCTGACCAATAGAGTTGAATTAATTTGGCTGAGATTTATTTGATTTAAACAATTTTAATGATAAATTTGAAAGGGAAATCTTATTATGTTTTAATTTTCTTTGTGATTTAGGGCTCCAAGACTCAGAAGTGGAAACTTATTGTCAGAAATATTCCTTTCAAGGTTATCCTTTTCTAACAGTATTTTCGTGTTTATTAAATTTCTTTATATGATGTGTTCATCTTCCAAACTAGTTTTCCGAAAATTACTGCAGGCCAAAGTGAATGAGATAAAAGACATGTTTTCATCAGTAGGGTTAGTCTGGGATGTATATATTCCTCATAATTCGGATACAGGGTATTCTAACTCCTTCATAATTTCTTCATCTATCGATAAAATTTCATAACCTTTCACTTCGACACTAATTTTCCTTTTTGCAGGTTATCTAAGGGATTTGCATTTGTCAAATTCACATGTAAACAGGATGCAGAAAGTGTATGGTTTCTGATCAATGCTTTCTTTTATAACATTAAGGCTATTGCAGTGTAGACATGCTTTGAATTATGTGTCTACTTTTTTCAGGCCATTCAGAAGTTCAACGGCCAAAAGTTTGGTAAAAGACCAATAGCTGTTGACTGGGCTGTTCCGAAGAAAATTTACAGTACCGGTGGAGCTGCTGCTGCTGCATATGAAGATGGTAATTGTGGCCATTAATTGAATTTGACTTCTTCCAAGGATACATACAACCTTTTGTTTCTCTTTCTTTTTTGTTAGTATCAAAATTAACTCCCATATTTTGTCATACATATGGTACTGTACTACAGTTGTAAGGTTTTTCTTTGTTCAAATTCTTGATGTATGTCAGTTTCTGAAGACATTCACAATCAAATGGGCATGTTTTTTGTTTAAACATACATTTCCTAGTGTCTCTCCCGTCATTGTGTGTTTCTCTTTCTACCCTCCTTTGAGTGCTAACCATTATTTAGTGTGCAGAGGTTTTGCCCTATTGATCATTTCATTTGCAGTTTATTTAGAATTTAATAAGTTGGCAAATGATATTTCTATAAATTTTTTTTTGAAAAGGATATTTCTATAACTTAATAAACCATTTGTGCTTTTGCAGGCCTGCAGAACGAAAGTGATGGGAACAGTGATAGTGGTAGTGATGATGATTTGGATGATGACGATGCGGAGACTGCTTCAGAGAACTCAAATTCATTAGAGAAAGAAGACTTGCCGTCTAAAGTTGACTTTGATGAGGAAGTAGACATTGCGAGGAAAGTCCTAAATAAGCTCACTTCTTCGACAGACTCTCTTTCTTCTCTTAGTAATGATTCTGCACTGGTGAAGGGACACAAGGAGCAGGATTCTGATAAGACAGTTAATGAGTCTGAAAAGGTATCAGATGTTTCTGAACTAAACTCCAGCAAAAGCAAACCAAAAAATCTTAAACAAACAGAGGGAGAAGATGAATTGCAGAATACAATTTTCATATGCAACCTTCCTTTTGATCTTGACAATGAAGAAGTGAAGCAGAGATTTTCTGGATTTGGGGAAGTGGTATCCTTTGTCCCAGTTCTTCATCAAGTCACCAAGTATGGGTTTGGTCTTCAGTTTGATGAGTTTCTTTGTTTCCTGTTCTTTTATGTTTAAACTAAACGATCACTGCAGGCGACCAAAGGGGACTGGTTTCCTCAAGTTCAAAACAGTAGAGGCAGCTACTGCTGCAGTTTCAGCATCAAATACTACTTCAGGTCTGGGAATTTTTCTGAAAGGAAGACAACTGACTGTTTTGAAGGCTTTGGATAAGAAATCGGCTCATGATAAGGAGATAGACAAGTCCAAAAATGAGATTAATGACCACCGAAATCTTTACTTGGCAAAGGTTAGTTTACTTGACCTTTTTTGCTTGTTACGTGCTCCAACCCATGGTGTTTTTGACTTGTCACCATTCACCAACATGAAATGACACTTTTTCCCTTTTCCCCAAATTTGTAATAGGAAGGCTTAATCCTTGAAGGGACTCCAGCCGCTGAAGGTGTTTCAGATGATGATATGTCAAAACGCCAAATGTAAGTCGTTTTCCGTAATCACTTAATTCATGATTTTCAAATGTTTTCAGTTGTTTTTTTTAATATATATATCTTTCTCTCTTATTCTCTAGCTTTATAATTTTGTTAATGTCTGAAAAATGCTGTTCACTTGTTTCCAAATGCTTTAATTCCTTCAGAAGAAAAATGTGACACAAATTTGTTTATTATGTCAGTTTTGGTATTTGCATTCTTGATGAATGATGATGTCGAAAAGAAATTAATTAAACATATTCAATATTCCTGCTGATAAATGAGCGATTATTTTTGAAGTTTCAAATTCCCACACAACAGGCTTGTAATGTTTTTGGACTCATTGCAGGTTGCACGAGAAAAAGATGACTAAGCTTCAATCCCCGAATTTCCATGTTTCAAGGACAAGACTTGTTATATACAATTTACCCAAGTCAATGACCGAGAAAGAACTGAAAAAGCTCTGTATTGATGCTGTTGTCTCGCGAGCCTCAAAGCAAAAGCCTGTTATTAGACAGGTTTCTTTTCTCATTCTCACTCTACTGGCCTATATATAAGGTCACTTTTTTAACTGTGATATTGCTCATGCAGATAAAATTCTTGCAAAATTTGAAGAAGGGAAAAGTTGATACGAAGCATTACTCACGTGGAGTTGCTTTTGTTGAGTTCACAGAGCACCAACATGCGCTTGTGGCTTTAAGGGTTCTTAATAATAACCCAAGTAATGTTTTTTAACACTATTGTTTTGATGCCGCTGGTGCTCAATGCAACACTTAGTATTTTGTTACATTCTAATTTTAAAATCTCCTCCTGGCTACTTGCAGAAACTTTTGGTCCTGAACACCGTCCGATTGTGGAGTTCGCTGTTGATAATGTTCAAACACTGAACCGAAGAAACACTAAGATACAAGCTCAGCAGCAGCAAAATGATGAGTCAAACACACTGGATGCCTATCCAAACAAACAGGAGAAGTCCGGAAAACGGAAACCTATTGGTGACAGTAGATCAGAGAAAGATTCAGGATGTCGTGAGGACAGTGTAGTGAATGATGGGGTTCGAGATGGAAAAACCAAGAAAAAGCATAAAGCTAACAAGAAGCAGAAGCACAATCCAGCTAGTGAAAAAGCAGAAGTCTCTTTGAGAGATAACAGTGAAGGGAAGATAAAAGGCTCGAAGAGTAACAGAAAGGATCGCCAAGATTTTCGGAAACCTGATGTTGAAATTTCAACCAAAGGTAATGATGCACGTAAATCAAATTCTTCTGAACAAGCAAATTTTCGGCCACAAAAGAGGAAGCTGGGATACCAAACTGAAGGACTGACGGGTGATATATCAATGAAAAGAAAAAGGCCAAAAAAGAACAAAGACACAGCGGGTAGAGAAGCAGTAGACAAACTTGACATGCTGATCGAAAAATACAGAACCAAGTTCTCACAGCAGGGTTCTAACAAACCTGACGGTGACAAGCAAGGTTCAAAACGGCTCCGAAGATGGTTCCAGTCGTAAGCTTTTGTTACAAGTTTTTAAGGCATTTCATGACATATCTTCTATAGAGCTGATGAGGCGATCCTTTAAAATTTAGATGCTACTTGCTACAAGTTTTGTGCAATTTTAGATTGAAAATTCTGGTTATCAGAAAGATAAAAAAAAAAAAAAAAAAGATTGAAAATTTTGCGGCCGCTGAATCCTACTGCCTTATGTAAGTTGAAGCTTGCTGTCGGTTAAGAAATTCACAGGACATTTGTAACTATCAGACGTGGAATTAGGTCTTGTAAACTGTTTACACTTTGGTTGGTTTGTCCATTCACCAGATTCTCTTCTAAATATTTGAAAGCAAACACGTGCCCCTTTTTGACCCATGGTACATAAAGCAGAACTGCCCGTTTTTCGACCCAGATTTTTTCATTTTTGGTTTCTTAAGTTTGATTCTTATACGAAAACATACCAATTTCTAAATTTAATTATAAAGATAGCCCAAACGCAACAAATTCTTCCAGCTTCGTATATTAAATTAGTAATACGACAAGAAATACTATAACTGACAGCTTCATCATTAACTATCACAAAAAGGGCAGATTATATTTGTTTATTTGTTGAGTGTGACTTTGATGTTATCAGTTTGTTACAAAATTACATGGTACTTATCCATTATAACAAATAATTAAGAAGATCAGCGTCACTACTACGACTTATGTAATTGGATCTAAGCACAATTTTAGAATGAGTATTTCTTTTTTCATGGGTCACAAATTTACGCTAAGGTGATTAATATCACGTAGATTATAAAAATCCTCGCATACAAAACCTAATGTGATACGTGCATAACTCAACAGATTGTGACTGTGTTATCTTCGTCTTTTTCAATTAATAGATATTTGCGTTTTTATCTTAATTTCAATTTCCATGATTTCTCTCGTCACTTTAAAATACTGAAGTAACATCACCTTCTCTTTCACCCAAATTCACGAAAAACTTGTGCAGAACGAGCTTATCACGTCATCGGAGTGTCCAGTCTATCACATAAAGAGAGATTTTTTCCATTTTTATTGACAATTGGCGTAAGGTGATTGGACAATCCCGTTAGAACCGTCGCACCTAACTTTTTCTCATCTCACACGCATGTCAAAATTGTTAATGCATACCCTCAAAATTAAACTAATTATGATTTATGCTTGCGAAGGTATGGTTTATAATGAATAATGGAGTTAAGATAAGTTCTTTTATGGGGGGTCTTATGTAATATTATTTGGATCTAAATTACGAATGTAATTATCGCATAAACTGTGGTTGTTGAAGAAGGAGCTGCGACCTTCAAAATGATTTTTTTATGGTGAATTGTACGTGCATGTGCATATATGTCGTTTCATTGAATTTTTTTAAATACTTCAATTAATTCTTTTATTTGTTTTTCTTAACATTTCACAAACTGTGTAGATGGTGATAGTTTCCTATTTTCTCTGGCCAATATCATTCTGATTTTGAAAAGTTAAAAGTTAATTTTAATATTTATTAAGATTTTTATAAAAAAATATAGAAAAGAGTAACTTTTTAAAATTTAATCATGAGAATCAATTTTATACTTACAATTTCATACATATTCTAATATATGTTATAAAATTTTAAAATTATCTTTATTCAATTAAGAAATAAAATTGAGATCATTATTATTATCGATTATATTGAGATAAAAAAATATAAAATATAATTATATATACACATATGTATTAAATAAATTTTATATTAATTTTACCAAATACATACAACTGTTTTAAAAATTTATATTATTTTTAAAAATAAATTTTATTAAATATTTAGCTGATTCTTTTCACAGTTAACTATTTTTACTGCACAACTAATTATAGTCATTTTAAAAACTATAACATAACTAAAACACACCTACATTCAATCACAAAAAATTTCAATTACGCAAAACAATGACCAAACAAGAACCAGTACTTCTCATTCCTAGTTAGTTCAATTATTGAACAAAAAAGGTCAAAAAGTTTGGGCATTTAATTTTTTCCCACAATTAAACATTATACGAAGCTTCCCATTCTCCAATTCCATCACCTTGCTTGTTAAGTTGACTTTTGTTTGAAATTTGGTGCAAAATTGATAGTCCACTACGGTAGTTGAATTTTGATTTTATGGAAAAATCATATTTCAAAACTAGGCATGTGTTATAGAATGTGTTTGCATATTCTCATGATTTATACTAACTGAGTTTGTTTAAGTGAATTTCCTATGACTCATTAAATTATCATTACATAAATGAAGTGTTTATAATCTGCAACGTAAAACCTATTACTTAAATATAAAATTTATAACTTAAATTAATGGACGTATAATTAGAATTTCTATAAGAATTAGTTGACTTCATGTGTCAAAACTAAAACCATAATGAAATTTTTAAAAATAGCTTCCTAGATGTCTGTGAGAAGTTCATTGATTAAAAGTTTTAAGTTAACAAATCCTCAATTATCTTACATTATTATTATTTTTTTAACTTTTATACTTATCCTCAATGTTGCCATGCATTTTAAATCAAAACCATCACTTTTATCACGCATAAATTGAGGGTATAGTTAAAAACAAAATGGCTACTGCTTTGCTGCTGTATAAAAGCAACACTGCAAGCTCTCTTCTTCTCACTTATGCTCACTTTCTTTTTCTACAACACTTCAAATTGTCTGCCCACCTTCAAAACCTCACAAAAATGGCAGCTAGCTCGGCTTCCAAGTCAATTTTCGTGTCCCTAGTCCTGTCTCTATGTCTCCATTTGACACTCAGCAATGTTACTTATGACAACAAGTCTCTTATCATTACTGGGCAGAGAAGAATTCTCTTCTCTGGCTCCATTCACTATCCAAGGAGCTCACATGAGGTTAAAACTCAAACCATTTTCTCTCCCTTTCCCTTTTAATATTTTCCAAGAAAAATGTGCTTAAAAATGAACAATGTATATGGTTATGAACAAATAATGCAGATGTGGGAAGGCCTTATACAGAAAGCAAAAGATGGTGGCTTAGATGTTATTGACACTTATGTGTTTTGGAATGTCCACGAGCCTTCTCCTGGCAGTGTACTTTTCTCTTTAAAGCTCAATTTGTATACTTCCACTCTGTTTTTCCCCTGCTATTATTGCATACTATTGCATTTTCTGCTAAGTTTGTTACTCTTTTGTTGTCATATTCTTATGGTATTTAGTCAATTTTTTTTGTGAATTTTAGTATAATTTTGAGGGGAGATACGATTTGGTTCGGTTCATTAAGTTGGTGCAGAAAGCCGGGTTGTATGTGCATCTTCGAATTGGACCATACATATGTGCAGAATGGAATTTTGGGTGATGACTTTTCCTTTTTTTCATTACAAATAAAGGTTTATATTTGATGCATTTGTGTTCGTAAAATTCATCATTTTGTTCTTGTTATCTTTCTTTCAGTGGGTTTCCTGTTTGGTTGAAGTTTGTCCAAGGCATCAGCTTTAGAACTGATAATAAGCCTTTCAAGGTTTGTATGTAACAAAGACAATTGATACAAAAGAAAAGAAATGAATGTAAGTTTTTTTAGTGTCTTACAGGCTTTGTTTTGCAGCATGCAATGCAAAATTTCACCCAAAAGATTGTCCAAATGATGAAGGATGAAAAGTTATTTAAGTCTCAAGGTGGACCAATAATCCTCTCTCAGGTAAATTTAAGGCTATCAAGGAAGCAATAAGCTGAAAATTCTGCTATATTTCATATTCATTCTACATATATTTGATTGTTTTATATATTGTGTGCAGATTGAGAATGAATATGAACCTGAAAGAGAAGAATTTGGAAGTGCAGGTGAGGCTTATATGAAATGGGCAGCTGAGATGGCTGTTGAGTTAAATACTGGAGTCCCATGGGTTATGTGCAAGGAAGAGGATGCCCCAGATCCTGTGGTAATCGAATTGTTTCACCAAGCTGTTTGGTTTTTTATTTTTATTTTTAGTCTTAATTTAGCTTTATAAATTATCAATGGGAAAGTTTAATCCATCTTATTCTAAATCATGGTGACAGATAAACACATGCAATGGCTTTTACTGTCACTCTTTCTCTCCAAACAGACGTTCTGAACCGAAAATGTGGACCGAGGCTTGGACTGGCTGGTAAATGTCATACACATCATTTATCTATAAATTTTTTTGTGATTTTGAAGTAAAATTTACTTGCCCTTTGCATCTTTTTGTAGGTTCTCAGACTTTGGTGGCCAAAATTACCAAAGGCCAGTTGAAGATTTAGCATTTGCTGTCACTAGGTTCATCCAAAAGGGCGGCTCCTTTGTTAACTACTACATGGTCAGTCACAACCAAATTTCTTACCGTCATTTGATACTGAGTTATAGCAGTAAAATGGTAAAAAAGATGTACATTTGAGTTTGCTAGGCATAAGTACTTTGATTGTCAAAGCAGAAAGAGATAGCTCCTTTATGCTTTACTTGATTCCCCAGAAAACAAAAGGAATGTATGCATTTGTGTGAACTTTACATCTGGTAATGGTTAAAGATGTATTGACAATTGTAAAACCAAAATTCCATTTCTTCCTTTCATGTTTTGTACGACTGCTATAAAAAGAAAAAAAAAGTTTATTCCTTTTAATCATTAACTATCAGTAGACTTGCCGCAAAGATGATTCATGTCATATATTTTCATCACTAACCGTAGGATCAGCTTTTAAATTCCCATAAACTTCATAAGATGATTCCTGCTGTATAATGTTACTGTGAAGTTGTTTTACAGTATCATGGAGGAACTAACTTTGGAAGAACTGCTGGAGGCCCTTTCATTACTACAAGCTATGATTATGATGCTCCAATTGATGAATATGGTCAGAACCTTTATGCCCTTTTTTTTCAGCACTGCACAATTCTAATTCATAAATAAGTAAATTTCTTGGACTTGCTACTGATATCAGCACTTTGACAATATGATAGGCTTGATCAGAGAACCAAAATATGGTCATTTAAAGGAGCTCCATAAGGCCATTAAATTATGTGAAAACACTTTGCTCACTGCTAATCCCACTGTCACGTCCTTGGGGAATTATGAAGAGGTTTGTCTCTTGTCCATACAAAAGTGTGTGCAACAAGCAACTTCAAATCAGAAAAAAGAGTTTTTTTTATAGGAAGCTTCACGATGGATGTAATTGAAGCATTATAAGCTATTTTCAGGCACATGTATTCTCTTCTGAATCTGGGCACTGTGCAGCATTTTTATCAAACTACCACACAGAGTCAGCGGCGAAGGTGACTTTTAATAATAGGCAGTATAACCTACCACCTTGGTCTATCAGCATCCTTCCTGATTGCAAAAATGTTATCTTCAACACTGCCAATGTAAGTACATTGAGCAATTGCCAACAATGAATGCTAAGAAAGCTCAAGTTATTCAAAAATTCCTCATGCAATTTCTTATTAAACATGCAATAGGAAGAATAATTTGAAATTTCTTTGTTGCAGGTGACAGGTCAAAAATCCCATGTTCAAATGTTGCCCACAAATGTTACTTTTCACTCATGGGAGACATTCAATGAAGATATATTTTCACTTGAAGATGATTCAACAATCACAACAGTTGGTCTCTTGGAGCAGTTGAATGTGACTAGAGATACCAGCGACTATCTTTGGTACTCAACTAGGTAAAGATAGAATTAACATGTTTCAATCAAAACATTGTTGACATGTTTTAAACAAAATGATGTTTCCAGTGTCAACATAAGTTCATCCGACTCATTTTTGCATGGAGGTGAGCGTCCCACCCTCAGCGTGCAATCAAGAGGCCATGCCCTGCATGTGTTTGTAAATGGACATCTCACAGGTTCTCTTCCTATAGCAAATGCAACTGGATTATGCAGTGCTTTATTGCCTGTGTTCGGATGATGATAAACAGTCTTGCTCTAATGATTAGGCTCCGCCTCTGGGACTCGAAAATACAAAAGATTCACTTTTAGAGGAAATGTTAACCTGCATGCTGGAATCAATACAATTTCACTTCTCAGTATAGCAGTTGGATTGCCGGTTAGTACCATAATCATCATTTTAAATGAAATAAATTCTTATTATCTAAATGCAAATGCAGCCTGTTTTTGTGCTGGCAGTGTATCATAAGACACTAAGGTTTAAAAGCTTTGGCTGTATTCCCATTCAATCAGAACTTCTAACATTTTAAATTAATTAAACTCTGAAATATCTGCTGTTTGTTGTTGAAGAACAACGGTCCCCATTTTGAGTCATATAAAACTGGAGTCCTCGGACCGGTTGTTTTACATGGAACAGAAGAGGGAAAGAGGGACTTGTCCTGGCATAAATGGGCATACAAGGTTTGCAAATCTTCCATCTTTAATCATGATTTATCATTTATTCAATCATTTTTGTTCTTAGAAGTGCTCCTTTTTTGTGTACAGATTGGTCTTAAAGGAGAAGCAATAGTAACTGGTTTAGGTTCTCAAAGTTCCAATCCATCTGTGAGTTGGGTACCATTTTCCTTAGAGCAGAAGAAACATCAACCATTGACATGGTATAAGGTAGGGGACCAACCTACATTCCATCTTACAAGTTTTCCCACCATTAGTAAACACATCATTTGTGACATTAATAACATTTATAAGTCACGCAATATATCTTGTTACAAGTATAACATCACATGTTACTAGAACTTGTTTTTCTGGACAAGCATGACGTCTTCTGTGTTAATGAAACTCGAGATCTTGATGCACACCGGCAATGTTGCAGGCCTATTTTGATGCACCGGAAGGAGATGAGCCCCTAGCAATGGACATGAGTAGCATGAACAAAGGCCAAGTATTAATCAATGGGCAAAATATTGGAAGATATTGGACTGCTATTGCTAATGGCACATGCCGTAGTTGCGCCTACACTGGCACTTACAGACCTACAAATTGCGGATTTGACTGTGGCAATCCCACTCAACAATGGTACAAAAATGTTAAAACAAAATTTTCAAATTTCAATTAAACTTTTACATGTGTGTTTGCTAATAGCTTCTCTAATGTTTCATCTCAGGTACCATGTTCCCAGATCTTGGTTGAGGCCAAAACAGAATCTATTGATAGTCTTTGACGAAATTAGTGGGGATGCATCAAAGATTTCTTTGGTAAAACGTTTGGTGACAATAAAATAATGTTAAGTCATTATTTATTTCAAAAGCAGCTTCTTGGTCAGAAAGCTTAAGTTAAGCAAAGCAAACGAGCTTTTATGATCTTTCCAGAAGTAAACAAAAAAAAGAAAAAAAAAGCTTTATCATGATGTGACAAGTGCTTCTCTTAACCAAAAAGGAACTTTTGTTGGAGTCATTGCCCTTTTTTTGGGTAATCTTCTTAGTGCTCCAAATTCTTAGTTTTGGAATTGTGAGGTCGAAATTATAAATTATATAAAATTATTTATGGCCAGTCCTTTTCTGCAGCTAATGCCCATTTTAGGGTCCCCCCAATTGCAATTTCTTCTTAACTAAGTATTTCCTGCAAGGTAAGGTTGGAATATGAGGACCAAGAACGCATAGCCCACTGCCTTTATTTATTTATTTATTTATTTTTTAATATTTAGGGGTTTGGTAAAAACTACTTCAAGTCGAAACCTACCTAGTGAAAAAATAATTAAATTAATTAAATTTTATAATGACTTTTTAAATCTGTTAGGCCGTAAGAAATTGAATCATAAAACTGGAGTAAAATATGATAGTAAAATTTTATTAATTTTTATTGATTTTTTTATAACATTTTGATGGTACCAAGAGTACGGTTGGGTACCTAGAGGTACTATAGTTGGATCGTTGGATTATTGTAATTTAAAAACTCTTCTAAAATATAAAATTCGGTGAATGATTATAATTTGAGAAAATTATCAGTCATATACCTTAAGTTTATCCTGTTATTAAAAATATTATAAAAATTTAATTTAATTTTTATTACCTATCATAAGTTTACAATTTGTATTAACTGTCTACTAAAATTATAACTGCCATTTATAATTAATGACATCACAAGGGTAACTAGACATTTAACATGCTAATACAAATTAAATAATATTTTAAAATATAAAAATAAAAAACTATTTTTTAAACCAATATTCAATTAAATACACATACAAACTCTATTTTTCTTAATTAAAATATTCTAATTACCCTTCTCAATTTATCTTCACAAACTTAAATAATCAAACTAAATCCACAAATTACCCTAAACCCTAATTCATAAACAGCCAGTCAATCAAATCCTTAAACTCGATTTCATAATTAAAAATTAAAAATTTTATTCAATTATTTATGTAAAAAATACCCTATAATCCAAGGTTATAATAGTAATTTTATTTAAATTCTATTAAATACTTTAACTTGGACTGTTGATAAAAATTACAAACTTATGATGAGAGTCAAATAAATTTAAAATTTTGAAGTACTTTTTTTATAATAGGGTAAACTTAATGTGTATGGCCAATAATTTTCCTAAGTACTTTTATGTTAAATTGAGTTTCAAGGGCAAAATAATTAATTTGTTATAATTCTATTAATTTTTTATTAAGAACTAATGATCTGGTAGATGAATGATACGGATTATAAACTTAGGATGGAAAAATAAATAACTCAAAAGTTTTGTAATATTTTTTATAATAGGATAATTTAAGGGAGTATGCAATTTCCGTTATAATTAATTGAAAAAATAGTTCAAAAAAATAAAAGAAATGAAAGTGGCTGTGTTGACCGGGAGTCTACATAAAGACATAAAGTGAGAAAATGAGAGAACAAATTGAGACTCGGCAGGCACAGTAAATAGATCCGACGGTCATTAGCGCTCCCAACCAAAAATTGCAGTTGCAAAAGTCAAGGTTGGACCCCACTGAATACGCTGACGTAATAATGAGGTGTCACGGGAACGACAGGATGCTTTGTTCTACCGTCGACTTGACGAAAACTATGTTCCTTTTTATTAAACAATAGTGCCATATTTAATTTTTTGGGTTAAATTTTAATTTTTTTACATTAATTTTTTAATGTAATATTAATTAATTTTTAGTTAAAAAAATAAAAAAGTCAGAAAACCAATTTAATTTCTTAATAAAAAATCTATATGCGTAATTTCAATTTAATTTCTTAATAAAAAATCTATATGCGTAATTTTGCATAAATAATATCATCATAGTTTACCGCCATATAACATGTTATTTTTTCTTTCAAATTGAGAATTTGCTAACATCGAAAAGTAATAGAAAGATGAGAATAATAATTTTTTGTTTATTTATTTATTTTTAAATAATATTTTATTTATTTGAACAAACAAACAATTTTAAAAAAATCTCAAATAACTAAAGTTCAAATTATATGCGATTGTAAGTATGGTTAGAACAATTTTCTCATAATTATAAAGGTAGTGGTTCATTTCCCCATAAAAATATTGTGAGATTTAATTTTTTTTTTTAAGTTTTAGAAAAAATAATATTTTCTCTTTCAATAAACAGTCTTCTCTTTTTCGAAATATAAATAAAATTAACATACTTAAATATTAAGTAAAAGATAATTTTATCCCTTTTAAAATATAAATAGAGTCAACATCCCTCAATATTATATGTGATTGTGGGCAGATACTAAGTTACATTACTCTAAAAAGACAAAAAAAATGATATCATGGAAACCAAATCTAAAAAGACGAAAAAATGATATTATGTAAAACAAGTGAAAAATCATAAATAATTATTTTTAAATTTACTGTAAGATATGTAACTTCATAAAACCCACAATGGTGGGCCCGGAACTATTAATACCAAGCTAGTAAGGACATGTAATATCGATGCAACGTGGCAACACCTGAAAACAGCACGTGAGTTTTGTAAAAGTAAATCTGGTCACACAGAATCCGAAAACCGAGTCGAACTCTCTAGTTCTGTTCTACAACTTTAATAGAAAATTTTCATCAGCTTCAGCTTAGCTTTTCATCCCATTATATCTACGTAGATGCTGACGTGGATTCTCATCGATCCCTCCTTTTCAGTCCTCATAAATCCCCCTTCATTTGCTGTATAATTTCAATCCTACCCTCGGTGCCCACGTTTTAATTTTAGTTTTAGCTTTCACACTCGGCCAAGGCTGATTGGACATCCGAGCGGCTTATAATCCTGCATCGCGAAACACCAAATCAATTGAAAGTTAAACAGTGAAGGACGCGTTTGGATGGGAATTGAATTTCTTCTTTGAAATATCAAATAAATTTATATTGTATTAATTATTGTGATACGTGTAAACTATAAGAAATATATATTCAAAATTATCTAAGCAAATTATTTTTATTAAATTATTCTATTTTAGTTCCTTTTATTAAATTAAACTCCTTTTTGTTCTTAAAGATTGATAGATTTTAATTTTAAATAATTAAGAAAGTATAATTTTAATTTTTCTTTTTTCAAAAAATAAATTAATTTTTACTTTTTAGTACCCTTTCAAATAAGTAGCCACTAATTAAAAAAAATTATTTGAAAACTATTCCGCTAAGTCCTAGAACCAAATACTTAAGAAAGTATTTGATTCAATACTATATTTTTAACCTATATTTGTAACCTATATTATTTGTAACCTATATTTTTTTAACATGGGATGTAAGACGCATAACAATACTATAAAATTATCATTTATTACTTAAAAAAAAAAACCCTTTTCAGGTACCCAAACAAAGCCTTAGAAGAAGATAAAAAGGAGTTAAATTTCTATCACAGTGTGTCATGACTTTTGTGTATTCTGGTTCAGTGGCGTAGCAGCTGTTCGCTTCAACTTCAATGGCCAAACCCAAAGCTCCAAGGCGGACTCTCGAGTCTTATACAGTGAAATCCATCAACAAAACTGTTAAACGTAAGTTAAACCGCGCACACTCGTAGAATTAATTTTAATTTTAATTTTAATTTTATATAATTGAATTATTGGTTTACCGAAGACGTGTTTTATTATTTTCAGCCGGCGACTGCGTTTTAATGCGTCCAGCGGAACCGTCGAAGCCGTCCTACGTGGCGAAGATCGAGCGGATCGAATCCGACGCGCGTGGAGCCAACGTCAAGGTGCACGTCCGCTGGTACTACCGCCCGGAGGAGTCGATCGGCGGTCGCCGTCAGTTCCACGGCTCCAAGGAGGTGTTCCTCTCCGATCACCACGACATTCAGAGTGCCGACACAATCGAAGGCAAGTGTACGGTCCACAGTTTCAAGAGCTATACCAAACTTGACGCCGTCGGAAACGACGACTTCTTCTGTCGTTTCGAGTATAATTCCTCCAGTGGAGCTTTCAATCCCGATCGCGTCGCTGTGTACGTGGCCTTTTTTTCCCAATTTTTTAGCTTTTAATTTGTTAATTATGTGACAATTAAGTTTCTTTGTGCTTAATTCTTTTTTTGTGCAGCTATAAGAAACTTATCATTTGTTAGTATATTCAATTGTGAAAGCTAGGACACAATTGGAGTTTCCAGCTACAAATTGAATAGAATTTTGTAGAAAACAGCCAATATTATATTTTGAACTTGTTCCTGGGAATTTATCTGAAAACTGTTTTTACTTTATCTTGAGAATTTTGTATTCCTCTTTTTCTGGAAACAAAGAGGTGTATCCGAGTTTGGTTGCCTCAATTTTTAGTGCTTATTTTTGGGTTAATTTTGTGTTAGTTATGGTAAGCTCTTCTTCTTCTTATTTTTTTTTTTTTTCCTTTTTGTTTGGCAGGTATTGCAAATGCGAAATGCCTTATAATCCCGACGATCTAATGGTTCAGTGTGAAGGATGCAGTGATTGGTAAGTTGGTGTGTTTAGTGAAGTTAACTAGCCCTCTTGCGCGTTATTCATCCATTATGGTGTACAAAAATTTGATATTTTAAAACAATTTCTCTTGTGAATAATTGAAGGTTTTGATGATTACACAATGGATTTCTGTTTTTTATGTTTTCTATCTTTCAACTTTCTGTTGCTTGATTTTGTAAGTGTTGGAAACTTATTTTAGGATGCTGGTGGCTACTTGCCACACGACAATCATTTTTTTTTTTTCCTCTCAAAGTTGGTCTGGATATGTCGAGGAAGTCTAGGAATATATTCCAAATTTTGCTTATTGTTCATTGTATTCTGTCTGGTTATATCTTCAAATGAGGGTTCAGCAAATTGGAGGAGAGAGTTGGGCTTCAACTATTCACTTGTGAAGACCTCTAGGTTCTTATGTTTCATTAGCTTCTTTTTAAATAGAAGTACAAATAATCCTGGAACTTTATCTTCTTACTATGATTGGAGTTTACTTTTAACTCTTCTTTGTCTGTGTTCATTTCTAAGATATTAGAACAAACTATCTGCAGAACAATTGCGCCCCCCAACCCCCCCCCCAAAAAAAAAAAAAATAATTATAATAATTATAAAATTGTCATTTCTTTTATAAATGGCGTTGTTGAGTAGTCTTAATAAGATGCAGTTTGCTTGATTATTAAATTTAATTGGCTGCTGTGTAAAAAAAATTTGCAGATGAAAATATACTAAAGCCTGCCCATATCAATGTGGCAGGTCATAAATGGAAAGTCCAAGTGCGGTATCTATGGAGATTAATGGTTGTTTGGAAAGTGGAAAGGCCCTACAGATCAATTTGACGCTATATATAAAACAATTGAACCTTTCTGTAGTGTCTGTTATGATTGTTGCAACCTAGGAGCAAATCTGATAAGTAGAAAGGATTTTAGCAATATGACCCTAGCGCCTGATGATAAACTGATTGATTCAACATACTCAGCTCTTCGACTTCAGTTAGTAAGTGCAAATGTTATCTATGTAGGACTGTCTCTGGAGAACACCTCGTGGGATCTAGGTTTAGTGCAAATGTTATATATGCATGTATGTTTTTTGAGTTATTTTAGAAATATTTTAGAAATACATACATAAGAATGAGCGGTTATATAGCTGCTAACTCCTTCCATCTTCCTCTTTTACTTATTCCTTCATTTTCTCTGGTTGATTGTGTTTAATTAAGAAAACTCACATTAGGTATCCTATTCACACTTCTGCTTCTGCACCTTATTTAAATATGATTACTGAGAAAACCCAGATTTCACCATGTCGTCCATGAAGAAAGCTTCTGTTCTTAGTCTCCGACTGCAAAAGATATTGCAGAATTAAGAAATTAGAGTAGGTATTTGTTGGTTGGATTGGGGCTTAATGTTGTTTTTTGGTATTTGCTTGAGCATGGCTACAAAATTAAGCAATGGTCACAAGGCAGGAGGGTCATATATCTTACATGAAAGTGATTCGAATTTATGTCTATAGTATGTGGTGGTTGCTTTTACCCAATGGTATCTGACATCGGCACGTCCAATTATCGAGCAGATATTTTTTATTAGACTTTAAACCGATACGGTCTTCAAGATGCTACTTGTGATTCAGGTTTCATCCTACTTGTATAAACATGACTGCTGAGGAAGCTAAAAGACTTGATCACTTCTTCTGTGAAAGTTGTTCAACTGAAGGTCAAAAGAAGTTACAAAATTCTCAAGCAAATGGCAGGCACTCAGATGCAAAGGTATTCTAATAAATTGATTGTAGTACATGGCTATATGTGAACCTCTAGTTTGTCTCTTTCGTTCATGTTTATTTGTTTTTTGAGCTACAGTTTCGTTCATATTTATTTGTCAGAGTTTTATGTGGATATGGTGTCATTTAATAATGAGAAATGTATGAATACAATGTCAAGTTCATTAAATTGAACTACTGGATTTGGACAACATTGTATTCTAAGAATGATATATGTAAGGAAGACAATGTCAAGTTCATTAAATTGAACTACTGGATACGGACAACACTTGTATTCTACGGCATCGTAAAGCAGCGTACTGCTAACATGCATGTTTGTTGATGGTGTCTCAGGTGGAAACAAAACGACGCCGCAGGTGATGGTAGGGATCATAGCAAGCTGAAGTAGAAACTATGACAAGCTGAAACATCTTTCCCTTGTTAATCTTTGGGTGCGCTTGAAGCAGACATGGAGGCAAAAGTTATCTATCTGCCTGACAAACACTAGTGATGGCGAGTCAGCGGGACCGGGAGAGGCAAAGTAGTCTTAAAAACTTTGTTCTTGTATATTTGTACGACAGTCAACTTGGTTTTACATGATGTATTTGGTCGTATGTAATTATGTAAAAATTTAGATCCTCCTCCGGTCTACCTGTCCTAGTTTCTAGTTTATATATATATATATATACATATATATATATATATATCATAGGTTTGTGTATAATACAACTATTTTAACTTTACTAAAGAGAGCAATAGCTAAGAAGAGAGTAGCAATCGTGACTTTGTATCTCTTTCGTTTAGAGACTTATTATAAGAAGTTTGGAGTGGAGATGAACTTTTATGATTGTCCTATCCTTAGTCCCTCGAATCTGAGTCTCTCGGGCGAAACCTGAGTATCCTAACCACCTAGACTGCAACGGAATGCTGATAAGAAATTGACAAACCACAGGAAAACTTGCTTGAGAATTGAACGTGGGCGCAGATTCAGAGAATCCTTCTACGATCAACATCCAATATCATGTCTTGATCAATAGAGACTTAGTTCCTCAACCAATCCGCAAGGAGTTTATACATCTGTGTTTATCGACAAATTGCACATCATCATGCAAACCTTTTATATTACATGACCTTTTTTTTTTAATGAGTATGTTACATGACGTTTGAGTACAAAATTCCATACAAACTACTCTATTCAGTTTCATCAACAGTTTGATACAATGAATCATGAAATACACCAATACATATGGATCATCAAAAGAGGATGGGTAAAACAAAGTTGAAATCCTTTCTGCATTTGTGAATGTATCTTAGAACTTTCTTTTTTAACCATACAAGAATTTGTTCTTAACTTGTCTTCGCTCTCTTCCATACAATGACAATGCCATAAAGATCAGAAGATGCCAGCAAGTTCTCTCCATGATTCCAAGCGACTGCAACAACTGGAAAACGGTGACCCTGCAATAACAAATTCAGTTCAATTCGACAACAGTTTAGTGAATAAAAACAAAAAACTGAAAAGCTCATCCACAAATGAGACAAACCTGCAGCTTGTTCACGCACGAATGCTTTGGCTTTGCTAAATCATAGAAGTAGACATTTGAATCCTCACTTCCAGCAACTTTATGGTACAAACATGTAGCAATGTCAGCAAAGACAAAGACAATTATTTATTCGTACTTAAGCAAAAGATATATGATTCCATAAGTGATTTCCGTTCGTAGAAAATTCTGAAACTCAATATCATTACATTGACATATCTCTTCTTCCTACAGTTGATTTTAATTTGTAATTTCCACTGAAACTTACTCTTTCCAATAGCTTATCGTAAAATGCACACATTTATTATTTTTTTTCCCGGTTTTTGACATGATTTAATGTGAATTTTGAGCCACACTTGAAAAGAACATATCCAACAAAATGCAGGGGAAATAAAAATGATTATTGCATAAACACTAAGTTGCACACTAACCTATGTATTCTCCTTTTTCAAGGGAAAGCAAAGGGCAGAACGAAGCTCGAATACTGTGCACTCTAGGAGCTAATTTAAGTGAGCAACGAAAAGTAAGATAACCTTGAATTTCCAGTGCTACACTGTAACATCAACATACCAACAGCAGCCTACTGTCAGTGCTTCGAATTAAACTCAAAAACAGAAGGCATGTTCTAGCTTTCTGACCTGAAGAAAGACAAATTTCCATCTTGAGTACATGTCAGCAACACAGGACCCCGTGCCAACAGAGAGAAACTCCGATACTGCACGGTTGTGACTGGACATTTGCGCTTCCCCGTAGTCCGATGACGATGAGAACGGGATAATGCACCCGTGTGGGAGTCCATACTTATTGAGTATATGCATCCCTGGACGTATTCCCCATTAAAAATATGTATATTAAGAGTTCATAAACACTAAAGATTTATAAGTATACCTGTGCATCCCCACAGAAAAGGAGCTGACCAGTGTGATCATGATCCATAGAAGTAACTTCACTGTCAACAACCAATTTTTTAATAATTCTCCCAGTGCTGAAATTGAATACCTGGTGTAGACATAATTATAATTACCATTTGGATGATGGAATTAATAGACATAATAAAAGCAGGCGAGCCTAGAATCATCAGGAATCAATCTGACTGGCCAAGTAAGAACAAAAACTGGGAAATTTTAGCTTCAAACAACACCAGCATGAAAAGTAGCAAAACTCAGCACAAAGCAGACACAAAAGGTAAGTTCTTATATGCTGCTGGGAAAATTTTTTATTGATAAAGAAGGTCTATTTCATTTCTGATTACTAGACATGGCAGAGACTTTTCTCCAATTCAACCGATAGTCAAAACACATTTTATGATTGAAAGATTAAACATTCATTTTCTTATATATGTGAGATAATATAATATCAACAGTGGTTGTCTTTATGTGTTTCATAACCACATTAGTAGGAACTTTCTGGGGTCTTTTCGGGTGTTACTTCTCTAGGGCATCACATACAACCTCAATTATTATCAACATTTAGCAATGACTGCCTAATTAATCCATTCCCTTTAACCGTAAGACACAGAAGTTTGGAAGGAAACTGATTTCCTTGTACAATATCTATTACGCACCATACCCAGTTGATTTATGTCTATCCAAGTGAGTCATAGCAGATCCGTATGTCACCGTTCGTAAGCAAATATCCTACAATTAGACAAAGTGTTTTACCTAAATTTTGCAACAATTCAAGATAACAGAATACAGCAATATCAAGAAAACCAACATGGAGAAACTATTTATACAATTCTGAGAGTAAAAAAAATTTTCTTTCTCAGAATGCAGCAAGCAAAAGTAAGCAATGATTACAGTGATCTCTTTGTTTGCATTGCCAACTGAAAGGAAGTTGTTATTTACCTGCATAGAAAAAGGGGAAAAAATAGAAATTTCAGAGCTAATAAGTTTTTTAAAAAATCTAAACAAAGGAAGTTTACATTTGATTAACCTATGCAGCATGTTCACAGACACACACACACACACACACACATTGTAATCTAGAGCCTCTCAATCTAATAATGGATATTGAAAATGAAATTTGCTATATTTTCAGAGCGAGATACAAGTTCAAGATGATTAAATTGATAACAAAATTGGGCAAGAAAAAGAAGAAGGAAAAAGAATTGGTGCTCTAGGATTTCTAATGTGGGGTTACTACATGCAATTTGATTCAGATGAAACAACACTTGGTTGGTCGCAAACAATGGGAAACTATTAACTTAGGTAGCATTTAACATACCAATGGATTGGAATGATTTGAATAGATTAAACAACAATCAGTGTGAGACTGTACTTACAGGGTGAAAACGAATACACAGTTGAGAAGAGACTCCATATATTACTCGAATGCAATCTCCTTTTGTTAACTCCCATACTCGCACAGTTTTATCCATGGATGATGATGCAATGTATTGATTGTTTGATGAGAAGTCAAAGTCTGAAAAGATGTTAGCTACTCAGAAACATCGAGCTACGGTAAATATAAAACATAGACTCAATTTAAAATTGGTATATTTAACACCAGTGATGGTGAGACTCGCATTATATATAAAGTATGTGTGGGCTAAACAATCATCTTTCTATTCTCTAAGCAAAAATATTGAGTTGAGCAAATTATAGAAACATTTTCCAAAAATATCATTCAATGCATGGAAATTATGCAATGACAATTTAAATACAATAACAGAAGTCACTGAAAGTAGGCTGTTGTATGACTACCCCAAAGAAAAGGTCTTTAGAGAGAGTAATGATGCATCCAGAAGTTTTATGACCTAGTTTCAATATTTTATAGCTTATCTTCACTGAACAATAGTTCTAAATGTAAACTTTGGTGACAGGCTTTGAGAGTGATCCACACACAGAAAGTTAAACTTCATATCTGTCCCATGTCAGTCTCGGTGGTGGCCACCTGCAATATTTATTTCCACTCTACAGAAAAAGAAATGGGAGTGGTCTGGGCAGAATATTCTAAGGTGCTCTTCCTCTGGTAGGCACATCTCTTGTAGACAATTCCTATCAAAGCAAATAGACAATATAAAAACTAAATCCACATTGCTCTGCTGCTCACTATAAGAAGACAGCGGATGGACCAGGTATTCACAGTCAAAACTAAACAAAACTATTTCTATTTGAGGAACAAACAGCTATGCTTGAGCTTAGTCAGTCTCACACACCACTCATTTCATCAAATACTACAGAGGGTGTCAGATGACGGTCACACTTTAGATGACAGAAACAGAAGACAAGTCATGCCTGCAAAACTCTTCACTTTAAGATATAAGAAAGACTATAGAAACAATACCAGTTAATCCAACCTGTGACATCTTTCAAATGCCCATTTAACAGCTTGATGACTTTAGGGGGGTCAGAGACAGTGCAAACGGTCAAGGTTCCATCAGATGCCCCATATGCAAGTAGATCAGAACTCATGTGCCCAAACTTCAAAATGGTAACTGCATGTTAAATCAATCAATCAGGTTCCTTCTTTTTGGAAGATTAAAACTTGCCACTCAAATTGAACAAAAGACATGAAAGATCTAAGGGAGAAAAAGTACCAGCAGCTTTGCACTGATCAAAGATGCAATGCATGCCAACAAAAGAATAAGCAGGTGCAGGCCCTTGACGACGTGGCTGATCACTATCACTTGCAGTCGAGCTGAAACTTGTTCTATGACTTGGAGCTAAATTCCCACTTCTCAGGTCCTGTAGAAAAAGGAAACATGAAACTTACTATGGTTACAAATAAATGAAATGAAATTGGACAGTTTCTTTGCTATCAGCATGCAAATATTCTAGATATTTTGTAATCCATTAATCTGAAGTTTAAGTGTAACTAAGCTGGACAGTTTGTCTGTGATTGGCAAGCAACTATTGCAGGTATTTTGTAACCCATTTTACAACTGAAGTGCAACATCAAAACGAGATAATTTCACAGTGTCTGGATATACAGGCAGCAAGACACCATTAAAAGAACCAATATTTAGAATTTGTCTTTTGCAATCATCCAATAAACATTTTCTTCCAGATTATAAAGAGCTCAAGAAAGTTATAATGCAGACTATTGTAAGAAGCCATCATAGCACATATCACAGATTCATATTCAATCTTCCAAACATCTGGTAATTTGGTATGTAGATGTTTGAGTGCAATTAAACATAATGCTCCATACATACTAAAAGAAATAGCAATTTGAACATGCATATACACAATATTGTAGGCATGCATGAAAGATTTATGAAGAGGGAAGAGACCTAGAGTAAAACAAAGAGTGGTTAATGTAACATACACAGAATCTCGCTTTCTTTAAAAAAAAAAAAGTGTTCACAAATTTCATTAAAATTGCACAAAAACTTATAAAAAGAGGTTGTGGTAAAACTGACTTCAAATAAGTGATTATACTGAGAAAGAAGGGAGTTCACTCAGTAAAGTGTAGGTTTTCTTCTTATGCAGCACAAATTACTCGATACTTAAATAAATGTCTCAATACTGAATGTAGTTGATTCTACAACCTTGTTCCTGGTTTTCAACAGCACTATAAGACGCAAGATGAGGTAAAAATAAACATTTCAAGGGAATAAGAAAAGTAATTCATCATATAAGTTGTACATACCCTGCTAGAACTCCAGCTGTCCACCTCATGCAAAAGGGAGAGTGGACTTGCAGACGGAAGCCATCGCCCACTGATGCATCAACCAGTAAATTACCCTGATGTCAGAATTATGTGGAAACATAAATTTAAAACAGAACCCATAAATCAGAAATTTACACTGTCATTAAAACTTCTTTGCAGTATAGAATACAAGGCAATAAAGAATAAATCAAAAGTATATGCCCCCCTTGGCAAAGCACACGCCAAAATAGAAAGAAAGCGCCCCACTACGCTCACAGCTTGTGACTTGTGAAGTTAACACAGATAAAAGCTCTCTCAATTCTTCCATAAATTTTCATTTGGGTATTATTATGTAGTTCACGTTAAAATATACAAAATCTTCTGATTCCTAGCACATTCACAAAAGGGGACCAGCTAAGCCTGAAGTAGAACAAAAATCAAGAAATAAGCAAGACAGTGACTTTCCAATTTCAGTTTCAAACAAATAAGTTCAAATATGCATGGAAAAGATAATTAATCAAATTCAAAAAGAAATTTGTGCACATTACTTTTGTTCAATCTCAGTATCAACTTATCACCTTACAAGACATTACAACATAAGACCTGATTCTTACTGTAATTATGATCTACAGTTGGAATTGAAAGCTTTTACAAGGTTAGCCAGAGAGATCATGATAAAAAAGCATACAGGGCTCATACACATCAAGTAAAATTTCAGCAACCTGTTTCCAGGAGTACTCTGGTAGCTTGGTGTTTGCGATTCCCAATTTCTTGGCCTGCGGATATAATTACGATAGGCCACATACCCCTTTCCATTGCATCTCCAATCCTTCAATACAGAACAATGTGGGAAGCAATTGCTTAATCATCAAAATAAAAATAATATACAGATCAGGGTAGAATGTAGATTCACCAATCGGAAAAGGACACACGTTGAATTTAAACACTCTTAATCACTTAAAACTGAAACGATAACACGATACTTGATATTACGCTGAATTTAAATATTTCAAGCGACAAAAGTTAAAAAAAAAAAAAAAAAGAAGTTACCAGTCGGCGACGGACACCGGACTCGGCCTTGCGAAAGAGAAGGAGGCGTCGAACGCCGATGTAATCGGGATCGGAATCAGCTGTCGCCGGTTGAAACAGGCAGCTGAACAGTTCTGGATCTATTACATTCTCTTTGTTTTCGTTATTTTTATTGTCTTTATTATCATCGCTAATGTTGTCGTTATTAGCTTCTTTCGGTGATGTTGATGTTGAGCTGCTTTGCTGCTCCGCCATTCTACCGGAGTCGCGGTGTTACCTCATCAGCGGCCGTTCACACGGAGAAGGATATGGGAAGTGCGTTGATCAGAATCAGTGGGGTTGGTTTGATCTGTGAAAGCTCAAGTGGAAGTGTTCGTTTTCTTAAAATTGCGTTGAATCAAACCGATCAATGAATGAATGAATCAAAATATTCGAAGACAGTTTGTGATTGGGCACTTTGAAATGAAAATGCCAACTCAGTAACTACCAGAAGCGGTTTTTACATTTTCTTTGATAAAAAACGACGACGCTGCATTCCTAAGTTGACCCCAAATAGAATAATAATATTTTCATTTCGATGTACTATTATTTAATTTTGCAAACTTTGGATCACTAAAAAAATTAAGAGGTTTTTATTCAATTTTAATAAAATGATATTGGCTGTGGGCTCTTCCTAACACCCTTTTGAAAACTTGGATTTGAGTTTAGATTATTTTTCTCTTAAATTCATATCACCATGCTAATTTAAAAATAACATCTTCTGTTGAAATGGATTATTACTGAATTTTTAAAGATTTATTATCATGTATTTTTTAATGATAAGATATAAATAAAATTTAACTTTTTTTATTTTTTATTTATTAACTACTAATTAACACTTGAATTATTTACTTAATATATGAATCGATTAAGAGAAAATCATGATCCCCAATTAAGGAATGGTATTTAGGCGAGTGAATTTATTGTCTAGAAATGACTAAATAACAACTGGCTGAAAGCCAAACATTTGACCTACAGGAATCATATGTAGTCTTGCTTTATCGATAGGCAAGAACAACGTATACAAATAGCATTACATTGAGTTGAAGTATACAAAAAAAGATTGAAATTATCAATGACTCGGAATTTTGTATTTATTCCAGGAGCAATTTGTGTACATATCTCTATGAATCTGCTGTTGTAGAATCATCAGTTGGACTCCAAAATCTGTTCAAAAACCACATTGAATCAGCTTCCACAGCATACCCATCTTGATTGCGGTTCCAACCGTAGTAAGCGTGAGTTCTGTTCTTGATCTCAAAAATGGCATGCCCAAAACTGGCCTCACGATAAGCTGAGTATGCTGGCTGTGGCTCCGTCATGCTGTATCGACAAGAAATATTAGCATTTGACTATAATCCCCATAAATAAAATCCCCTTTATGTGAAAGAAGATTGATTATATGTACAATTATCTTACTTGGTTGCTAAGCCTTCAAGATTGCCTCCATCACCAATGGTTATGTACACGGGTGCAGATTGATCCTTAACAGGACTGCAAAGACCATTTACGACATTGTATGCAATGTTGGAAACACGTTCCTGCAATTTCAAAATACAAGTTGTCTGAGGTTAGAGCAGAAAAGACAAGTATTTTCCATAAGCAGAGATGAATATCATTTTGAAAAACCAAAGACAGAAAATTGTATGCTTCTAAAGCTAAGCATGCTTCAATGTTCTGCCTTCAAATTCTAAGGGTGCTGTAGCTATCACAACTATACAAGGAGACTTGAAGAAACTTAAAATAGTTTAGAACGTAATATCATTGAAGGAATCCTTACAGATCGTTCATAGGCATGGACATGGCCTGCAAAGACCACATCAACTTTGTACTTCACAAACCATGGTTCATACATTACTCTCATGGTCTCTCCTTCCATGTAATGATAGTTGTAGCTATTATACCAAGGGGAATGCATGAGAACAATCAACCATGGTGTCTCACTTCTGTTGACTTTTGGTAGCTCCTCTTCCAGCCATTTATACTGAGGAGTGTATTTTCCTAAAGAACCACAGACATTTAGTCGGTAGCAGAAACTTGGAAGAAGTATGCGAGGAAGTTGACAGAATTTGAGTTATCATTGAAAATACTAAATAACAAAACAACACTGCATGGAGATCCAGAAAACTACAAAGAGATATGTCCCTATGACGTGTGAACACAACGTTCCTTTATAAAAAATTTCAGTTGGAAAAACATGATGTGTGCTCCGCTTAGAGTGAATCAGGTACGTTGATCAGAAGCACGGAGCACAAAAATCACAAGGCAGCTAGAAGATAGTTTTTGTTTAGCAGTTTTTGGATCACAGTTTTTGTTAAGCAGTTTTTGGATCACCACAAATGCTCTCAGAAGTCAGAACTGCTAGTTAAACATAAATTTTGTTGCATACATGCATCATGCACAATTGTGAAGTTTGAAATTCTTGTTAATAACTATAGCCTATAGGTAACAACACATCCTTACCATATGCTGAGTAGGAAGACAAGACTATGATGTAAGCTGAAGCTCTCTTTATTGAGTACCAAAAGGGAGCAGTACTTCCTGATGCTCTATAAGGAACATGATAACGGTGAGAATAAGGCTTGAAAGGTACGGTTTCACCCTGCACAAAGGTACAACTCTTTTGTGTTACCATGTACTGAGGGTTACAAATCTCAACAATAGCAAAAGCAGTAACAATTATAGCATACTTTTTCCAAGTTCTAAGTTTATTGCATTTTCCAGTCCCAATCTAAAGAAGAATCGGCAGGCCTAGCTTATGAGACATAAAGGCCCCCTTAGCCCCAAGGGAAGCCAAAGATGCAAGCCATTCTCATAAGTAGGCAGTGAAGGAGTAACAATTAGCTACCAATGGAAGATTTAACAGAAATTTGGAATTTAGCTACAATAGTTTCTCAGATTGAAGATGAAACACAGCATGATTGAAAATAAATTGTCCAAGAAGTATACTACATAGCAATTCTTCAACTCAACAGAAATCATAAAACTGATGATCTCATGTTAGGAAACAGAAAAATGATAAATGTCTACTTTCCAAGGATATCTTAAGATATGCTTACGATTTCTGGGTAAAAGTCAATTTCATGATTTCCGGCTGTCCATATCCAAGGTTGATAAGCAGCACTTCTTTCAATGAACCTTCCCCATGTATCCCACCTATTATTATCATGATACGGATAGTTGTCGGCATAAGATAAGTCCCCAACAAACAACAGAGTCTGCCCTTTTCGTGGATTCCTCTCGTAATGAGAAAGCGTCACATTTGAATCATAACTCTGGCCAAGATCCCCTGCAAACCAAGCCCCAACAGTTACTTAAACATACACACATACATATAGATATAACAAGCACCAAAGGACAAAGATTTAGTTGAGCTCGTATGAGATTTTGTCAAAATCACTACTAAAAACCAAAACAAAGTAACCATTCCAAATTGGAATTACCAATGAGACCAAATGAATATGGGACATCACGGCCAACTGCAGGAGGCATCACAAACCAGAATTGTCTTTCGGTGTGTCCAATCCCGACCACATAGTAATATTTAGTATTGAACTACCAAGAATTCACACAAGGAAAAAATCAACATAATATTCAAAATGAAAGTTCTTCAATTACAAATCAAATTCACAATCCAAAAAATTCACCTCCAAATGTCTGATAGTGCAGTGATGAATGTAACCAGAAGTGTAATTGTAGTATTTATAAGTATAAACATTGCCCTCAGCCTGTTCCTTCTGCTTGCTATTTTCACTCCAATAAACCACTGTATTAGTGCCTGGCTCATCCACTGTAACCCAAGACACTATCACTGCCTTCCCCACAAGATCTCCTTGAGTTATATGAACCTACAAATATATTAAAATTATCTTTAAAAAAAAAAACCATACCCTATATTTAACTTAAGAAAACAAACAGACTTATGACGATCAGAGACAATAAAAATGAAAAGGATCAAAGAAAAGGAACCTGTTGAGGAGCATTATAGCCAGGAGGGACTCGAAAGACATCAGCATCAAGAGGCATATCAATGGTCTTTTCAACTTTCCGGATAAAACTGCTGGTTTTGCCTCCATCAACAAGCAAAGTTGCATTCAAAACCAAACACAAAACGGTAACAACAAGAGGAGAAGAGAAACCAAGCGAACCCATTTGAGTATTCCCTGTAAACAACTCAACGCATTGTCGTCTTATTATGGTCGATTTACAAATATATATATATATATATAGAAACTTACCGTTTTAACATAAAATTAGGAGGAATATTCAGACGGAAATACGAATAATACACGACAACGTAAAGGTCAACTTTTATTTTATTTATTTTTGAATGCTGATGAGATTCTTTTTTCCCGAGCTTGAACTTGAACCAGATGTCATTGCTTGAGGATAAAACTAAAGACTTAGCAGATACAAAGGAGAGAAAAATCGAAACACGTGAACAAGAAGTGATTGATAGTTGACTTGGGACTTGGAAGTACCGGAAAAGTTGTAAATAATTATTAGTACGGGTAATTTTTATCTCACCCCCCAATGTCTCGATATTTCGCGTCGCGACCCCAGATGATTTTCCGCGTACCACCGCGTAGCCATTCCGTCCGAATCAGCCGTTAAGTTAAACGACTTTGCTTTTAAAGTTGTTCAAATGACGGATATGTCCCTAATTTGAATTGCATTGATTGCAAATATACTAAAATACCCTTACAACTAAACAAATTTCCATTAAAAATACAGTTTTTTTAACACTAATTTAAAAAATAAAATCTAAATCCAATTGAATAGCATGCAACTTCCCATACTTTACCGTAAAAAGTAATCAAAGAATTAGCAATGAACTGATAATAAAGAAAGAATTGTAGATGAGTACTGTTATTCACCCTAAGTCAAATCTCGTGCATTACCAACGATGACACTGTTTTGATCAATTCTAATTTTTTCGATTTCAAGTTCAAGTTTTGCATTTCACTTTTCCCTTTTTCTTCCCAACTACAAACTCCCTTTATCTTTCTTCGAGGCCACACAATTTAGCATAGGTAAAAACCAAAAAACAAAAGCAAAAGCAGAGTCACCACCCAAGCCACATAATTCAAGCGTGTTCATTTGCTCTTATGCATATATATAATAAATAAAAAGACAACCTCAAGTGCAGAAATATTACGTTGGTTGTGGATGTCGCGTGATGGCTAAGGATGGTGGCAACAACGGCGGCCATGCGATTGTGGTTGTGGCTGCCACTTTGTGAGTGATTGTGACTGTCACGTGATAGTTGCCACTTTGTGAGTGATTGTGACTGTCGCATGATGGCTCTGGGTGGTGGCAGTGACGGTGGCTGAGGGTGATGGCTGGAGAGAGTTGTGGCTAACTTGTAAATTTTTATGATTGGGCAGTGGCGAATTGGCGATTGGACGATTTTTGGAGAATAATTGTGGGGATGCTTTGTGATTGAAGAGATTTGTGGCTGTAAACATCACAATGTAAAAGATAAATAACATTTTTTTTTATTTTGTTTAAATAAAACAGTGCATTTTAAAATGTCAAGATTTGACATGAGGTTTGACTCAGTGCAAATAATATTTTTCATTTTATTATAGATACACTTCTGGAGATGGAATTGAGTTCAATTCTATTTTGAGTCATCTTCAAAAGATGATCCAATGTCTCTAGCACTTCATCGAAGAAGAAGGGTTCATCTAAGAAGAAGGGAGAAAAAGACGAGATAAATAATAAAAGAATAAAATTTATTTTCGGAATATTTGATTGGATTAATTAAATGGATAGTTATACCCTTCGTGCCGTTAACTTAAACAGCAAAATTTAACAATCTGGGTGCGCGGTGGTGCGCGAAAAAACATTTGCGGGCGCGGTGTCAATTGTCAAGACACTTGGGGGGCAGGTCAAAAATTTCCCTTACTCATAATAGTCAAAGTTTAGATGGAAAAGCGGCAAAGGGCCAAAGCGCTTCGATGTTTGACAACCGGAGGGTTAACTCCGACATTTTGCAATCTTGGATTTGTTTCTGTACCCACGCTCCCATTTTAAATTTTAAACTATTTACGGTCTTACGATTGATTTGAAGACAAATTTTTCGTGATCATAATATATAATCCCCGCATATTTTTTCAATTGGATGTGTCCGAGGGAAATAAATTTTGGATGATGTTGTTGTGACGAGACTTACATACTAGGATAAATTAACTGTTAATGGATATATTAGATTGCATTAAATGATGACACGTAATGCGGATTTGCTATTAATTTGCTTTTTGAACTTTATATTTTTATTGGAAATGCCAAATAATTATGGTTGTGGGCATTACGTATAGTCCTGTGGCAAATAGATCACTTGCTAAATTTGTCTTTGTTATTCTTTTAAGAATTATGCCATCCTTGTATTTTGTTGATTATATACGATTTAGATGTATTATGATATTATTTTTATTTTTATCAATCACCATTCAATGTCATGTATCACAAAAAAGCAAGTCAAATGCAAGATGATAACAGGATCTAAATATTGTTTTCAAATATTTATGCGTCTTCTTGGCATCGTATTATTATTATTATTATTATTATTATTATTATATAAAACTTATATTTATGTTTTCCTGATGAACGGGTGAGAATAAAAGTTGCAAAATTCAAAATACAATACTTGAAGCATCTGATCATAGTAACCGAATGGACTGTCAAAGTGAGAAAAGTCCAAATAAGAAGCATTGATTGATTTGTATCGCCGATATCAATGAATCACGAAAGGGTTGCCATTTAAAAAATCCCGTACTCCCTCACACTTTTCATGGAGCGTGTGCGTGTGTGACCAACAAATCATACTCCATTGAGAAAATAAAATAATGAAAAAGAATAATTCCATACTCTTCTAATTCAGTAGTTACTGAAACGGCAAAGTGGCAACGAGCAAAGTAATATAAAATGATAAGTCCTAAATGATTGAAAAGCATAACTTATAAGACTTCAATGAACAAAATAAGTTCACGTATTATATTTGTGGTTCTGGGTCTAACGTCAAGCTCTATCTACCAATCCGCTTTTGGACGAATGGGAAGCATTCATAAAAATATTATAGGGCTAGTTTTAATTTTTTATTGATTAAATATTCTATATTAGAGAAGGTAGATGGTTTAAAAATTTAAACAGTATTTTAGAACGTCAATGTATACAAAGTCTCAATAATATAAATCTGATTATAAATATCAATTGTAATTTCATATGTAACATCAGATCCCATTAGTATAAATCTAATTATAAATACGAGTTGTAATCTCTGATGTAATATCAGTAATAATCTTATACATCAATATTAAAAAAAAAAAAGTGAAGCGCCATCTGTAACGGTAAGGATCGACCTCCTATATAAATTTAAAATCAAAATATAAAGTTTAATGTAATTAAACCTACCGAATAGTGTAATTTCCCTTTTTTTTTTTCCTAAGAGTATTACATTCGCAAATATTAGTAGTAGCAATTATAAATTAATGCACATATCCGTCCGAATATCTGGCTCATAATGGGTTGAATAGTTTTTTTACATACTGGAATAAAATCTTTTCTTACTAATGCATACTCGAACCTTTTCCAAGGTACGAAATGGAGACCAGACCTTTTTCGACATTTGCAGATGAATTGAGAATTGCATCCTTTCCAGTCTCCAGCGGCATTCTTCAACTCCAGAATAAATTTATTGAGCATTGGTGTGGTACCTACGACGACACTTCAACGTTCCAGTTGAACGTCGAAGAAAGAACTTAAGGAAAAAAAAAATGAATACGATTCATTAAAGAGAAAATTGTTTGGTAATTTTTTTATCTGAAGTTTCTAATCAAAAGAAGCTAAAAAATCTCTCTTTGCTCGTTTGAGCTATGCGTGCACTCAAAGCTATGCACAAGATTAGATCCTTCAATAGTATAATATCGCCTGTTCATTTCTTGGGATTAACCTGATCCATTGATTCTGTTTATGGGATAATTCTACCTAGAGTTAGCATTTGTACATGGTTATTTTAATGAATCGTATGGTGCTAGGTACTTCACTTGTTGTTTCCCGAATCCTGAGACTCTTTCTTTTATTTAACCATCATGCCATTTTTTTTTTCTAAGCATTCACGTGATGAATAAACATTTAAGCAACCTTAGTTTTTCTCCCTTGAAACCAACATTCGTGAGACTAAAGAGTGGGAAAAGCTCTTCATTCCTGGTTATCTTGTAGTTAAATCATTCGGAACCACAAGAATCATTACTTGAAATGGGACTCTAATCAGTAACTTTTGAGATTTTGAGTACCAACAGAAAAAAAAAATGCCAACTTTCTTCGTAATATTGTAATTTGTAAGAGATTCATCTCAAGTGAAATATATTTATCAATTAGAATTTTGCCATTCATTAAAAAGATAAAACACTTAAGATGATATCTCATAAAACACCACTGAAATGTAAAATTATTGAAATATTACTAAGAGAACAATTTTCACTCTTATGGATATATAATCTAAACATGTTTTTATAAAGAAAAGTTTTTTTAGCATCTAACATTCGAATTCCTTATATACGGACAAAATGGGAAGTACCATGCCCCAGGTACATGGTAGATAGACCATATATCAGTCCCAAATGTAAATGAATAGAAAATATAAGTTATATATAAGGTAATTATCCATCGATCACTTTTTTTTTGTACTTTTTTCAAAAATACACAATTCTTAGTTTTTTTTTATTGAACTCCACTTGAAATTATATTATTTTGCACCTGTCCACTTCTATCTTCAAACTGTTATAACTTTGTTGATATCATAAGGATAAAATGATCATTTCACCTGCGCTCCAAAAACGACGTCATTTGGAATATGTGGTTAGGAAAAAAAAAGAAAGAAGAGAAAGGCATAGTGGTCCACAGCATAACAAGCCACAAAAATAGCCATTGTTTATTCCTCACCACCATGCCGCTATTTTTCCTGCAGTTTCCATGCATTTTCATCAATGAACCACGCTTAAGTTTCAAATGTTTCGTTAATTTGAAGATTCAGAGGCATTACGGAAAGCGGTGAGCTAGTAAGAAGTCACGATGTTTTGGTTTTGGGGTTTCAAGCTACAATCAAGTAAGTTTTGTTTTATTTATTTATTTTCATTTAATTTTTCACATGAAACAATGTTGTTTAAGATTTTTCTATTGATTATTGTTAATCGTTGTTACTTGAAACCCTAAAATATAAATTAGGTCGATTTGTAACAAATTTTTAGAGGTAATGATAAATTGGGGAGTAATATGTTGTTTTAGGCTGTTGAGATGCAAATGCATGAAAGATTGTTGCTAGTATAATTAAATGCATGTTTATCCCTTGCCTACTCATGTATCTTTGCTTGTGCTATATATATATATAATTTGGGGCTTTTGAAAAGTTTTGGTTGTGGTTTTTTAAAATATTTTGATCATATCCTTCAGCCCCCTATTGAAGATTTGGCTGTTGCATGCAAAATTAGAATCTCTAAAAAACTAACTACAATTTAGAATCTCACAAAGTCCAACAAAATATGTTTCCATGCCTTTTCTTTAAGTTTCTTACCTGCGATATTAATAATACATTATTAGTACAAAGAGTAATGACTGTTGGAATATAATAGGAAGATAAAAAAAAAAAAAACAATAAGGATGTTTGAAATAATATTGTAGGTATCTGTTTGTGTTTATATAGTTCAGTAACTAATATTGTACTATAAAATGTAAGAAGTTTAAATGATCAATGCTTGGCCTTGTTTCAATACTCAAGAACTGTATAAGTCATGAATCTCTCTTTTTTGTTTTGCACATCTAGGATGCGAAGACTAGAGTTAGTGATATCCTTTCAAGGCATGAAGCAGAATTTAGGGTTGCTTGAACCTGATTGTACTATTGCGAAGATTAAGGATGTTGTTTTAAACATTAAGAGTCCATATAGGTTATATTCTGCTTCAAAAATCCTGTTAAACGTTATGAACCCAAAGAATAAGATTAATGTTTTGCTGGATTCAGATTTTGGCTAGAATGTTTGCTTAGAATTCATCAGGCTTTTGGTGTCCATACTTTTACAGTTGAAGTTGCACCAGTGTTGTACCCTCAATTTCAAGATTCTTCTTTACTGTATGCATTATTGACTAACTTCTGTTGGGGGACAAGCTGTTGTTATGGAAGCTATTATTAAGGAACAAGCTACTGTTGGGGCTAATGAATCTAATGAAGATACATCACTATCTGACTATTCGGACAACAACAATTGCAGCGATGAAGATGTTAATACAGAATTCATGCAAACTGAAGTTGATGGTACTGCTGAAGCTACTTTTGTTGATGAGGACAGTGAAGGCACGGCTAAAGTTACTGTTGAGGTTGAAGTTGATTCCGATTCAGATGGTAGTTTATCTGATGCTAATAAAGAGGTAAAAGGGTTGTTGATTCTTCTGATGATGATATTGAGCTCAACACTGCCAAATTGACTAATTACATACAGCAACATGAGTATAAAGTGGGTGCTGATGGGAAATATAGACTAAAATTAATATATGTATTTAGAGATGTTGCTCATTTTAGAGAGATATTACATGAAGTAATGATTAGGAAATGGTTTGCCATTAAAATAATATATAGTGAGCTAAGAAGATTTGTGGATACTTGTAAAGAGGTTGATTGTCCATGCTATATGGCTGGTGCAAAACTAAATAATGGAACTAGTTTCATATTGTGAGAATACAACAAAAAGCTTAAAAGCATAAGTGTAGACTTACCAGCAAGACAATGAAAGTTACTTCTGCTTGGGTTGCTATTAAAATAAAAAGTTAGGTTGCTGTTGACCTAAATGTAAAGATTGATCTTTTGAAAAATTATATGCAAGAGACTTATGGTTTAAATATTGAAAAGATGACATTGTATCGGGCTAGAGCAAAGGCACGACTGGAGGTACTTAGGGATCATTCGAAGGGATATAAAAAATTATTTGAGTATGCTACAGTCATTCACAAAGCTAATCCGGGAGCAATATTCAAGGTTGCTATTTCTATACTTGACAAAGTATTATTCCAAAGATTTTCCATTGCCTTTCCTGCACAAAGAATGCATTTCTTAATGGCTGTAGATCTTTTATGGAGTAGATGGATTTCACTTAAAGGGTAAATATGGTGGAGTACTGTTAACTACTATTGACATGGATAGTAATAATAAGATTGTCCCATTGGCAGTATGTGTTTGTGAGATTGAGAATACAGAGACATAGGGATGGTTTTTAGAGCACTTGCATAGTTATATGGATGATTGAAGGCAGGTGACTTTTATCAATGACAAACAAAAGGGGCTGATTAATGCAATTTCAAACACATGGCCAGCTGCTTATCATAGGGCATGTTCTAGGCATGTTTCTACTAATTTTTCTATGTTATATGCTAGTGCACAGTTGAAACAACTATTTTGGAAAGTTACTAAAAGTTGTAACAAGCAATGTTAGAGATAAATTCTGAAAAAAAAGTTGCATTTAAGTGGCTAGAAAGGGAACTACATGGTTATAATTGGTCGATGCACACATATGACAGAAATTCCACAATAGACGTACCGTACTGACACTGATGCATCAGAGTGCTTCCACAGCTGGATATTACCTTATCAAGACAGACTTTGCTCGACAATGCTTGAAAGAAATCAGATGTAAACTTATGAAACGGTTTACAAAGAGAAAAAAATGAGGCAGTCACTTAGAAAAGACAGCTGACACCTAAAGTTTTGAGAGAGTTGGACAAAAAAGGTAAGGTTACACAGAAAATGATTGTACTAGCTTCTAGTGATCTGAATTTTCAAGTCATGGATAGAGCCTAGAATCCACTTAGGAGGTATGTGGTAAAATTAGAGACCAGAACATGTGATTACGGTTATTGGAAAATTGCCAGCCTCCCTTGTCAACATGTTATGGATGCCATTGGATATGCAAGACATGCAACTGAGGAGTATGTTCCAGTATGGTTTACTAAACACGCTTTCCTTAATATATATTCAGTGATATTTAGCCCCCTTTCGGATTAATGTACGTGGGAGCGTACAAGAAGACCATTGATTGATCCACCAATTGTTCAAAAGAAGGTTGGAAAGCCTAAGAAATCAAGAAAAAGAGTAGAAAATGAGCCTCAGAAAGAGAAAAGAAAATTATTTGTTATTTGTTCATCCTGTGGTGGCTTTAATCATAATGTGAAGCCTTGTTTATTAAGGCCATCTGTTGTAAACGCAAATAGAGCTAGAAAAAATAATTCTCAGGTATACTTAATATACTATTACTATTTTTTTAATAGTCATCGAATAATAGATATCATGTTTTGTAGGCATCAACTACTTCAAGTCAGCCATTAAATGCTTCACAACATGCAATAAGAAGAAGAAAATAGGTGCTAGTTTGCATGCATTGTTCATTTTTTGTGGCTGTCCAATTTGTTTTATGCATAACATAAGATTCATCTATAAATCAACATGTTTTATAGGCATCAACAGCAAAGTCAACTGCTCTAGTAGCTGCTGCATCACAAATAGCAAGAAATGTGTTATCTTCATTGCATGTTTGTATATTTTTGCTCTTTTTATTTAAGTTCTTAAACTAACATAATATATATTTAGATACCAAGTGATCCAAGTCAAAGTTCTAATGCTGGAACAAGAAAAAGAATGGCTCAAGCTGGCTCTGGGGATGTTGGAATAAGAAAAAGACAATCAAGTCTGGGATTGACACAATCCCAAAATCTATCTCAAGCTTCAAATATGACAGGTTCTTTGTAATGATGAATGGAAACAAACCAAACTTGTTTCAACTTGCTGTATTGGCTGTTATTTTGGAATATTGCTAGTTATTTTGGAATATTGCTGGTTATCTTAACTATATTTTCAATAATTATATGGATGTTAATTGTTATTTAGGCTATATTTTGATGATATGATTAATGGTTATTTTGAATGTTTTTGGATAATTAGATATGTTATTTTTTATTTATCATGGTTGAAGATATAGTATTTACGATATATCTAAGCATATTTTCGTATATTTTTGTTCTTTTTGTTTAAGTTCTTAAATTAAGATAACATATATCTTGATACCAAGTGGTCCAGATCAGAGTTCTAATGTTGGAACAAAGAAAAGAGGGGCTCAAGCTGGCTTTAGAGATACTGGAACAAGAAAAAGACAATCAAGTCTGGGACTGACACAATCCCAAAATCCATCTTAAGCTTTAAATGTGACAGGTTCTTTGTAATGATGAATGGAAACAAGCTAAGCTTGTTTGAACTTGCTATTTTGGTTGTTTTTTTGGAATATCGCTAGTTATTTTAGAATATTACTAGTTATTTTGGCTATATTTTCGATAATTATATGGTTGTTAATTGTTATTTGGGCTATATTTTAATGATATTATTAATGGTTATTTCATATTTTTTTTGGATAATTAGATATGTTATTTTCAATTTATTATGGTTGAATATATATTATTTATGATGTATTTAAGCACAATCAAGTCTAGGACAATTAGGACATAATTAAGCTCATTTCATTCATCCATATTTTGTAGGTTATATTACATTTTAGTAAACACAATTGCATAGACACACACTAGCATAATTATTATACATTTAAGCATTCCTTCAATGACCCTTAGCCTTTTCTTTATCTTCACCACATAATCAGCTCGAAAGTTAACTGCATTCAGCTCTAAACTTTGATTATCTGCCATCTGGTCACTATTACTAAGGCATATGAGAGCTTCGGTCGTAAACCATTGCCAAAACTTGTATTTTGTTAGGTTCCAATCAAAACACGATAACAATGAATGATACTTGTTCTGTTTATGGCAAGAACAACCAATAGTTTCTTGAATAATTACTCAATGCTTAATTCCTCATAGCTGAAACTTATTTATAATAGTTATAACAAAGACTACTTATGATTTGTAGCCAACAATCTCGGCTCAAATCAATTTAAATCAAATAAAGCAATTAATAAATATCAATTAGAAAATATGAAACAAATCAAACTTGATTTGCTCCAACGTGCAATCTGCAACAACCCCTTGACGTGGTCTTCCCTTTATTTGCTCCAGCCATTAGCTACTTTTACTTCACACGTAAACATCATGTTTAAACTAGACTTGCATGGATATGCATGTGACGAGTACATGAGATCAAGTTCATGCATGAACATGCATGGTCAAACAAAGTCCACATATCTGTTAATAGGCTTAAAAGCCCTAACTGACCTCCTTGGTCATTTATCAATGCCCCCGTCTGGAAGAGGACCCTTGTCCTCAAGGGTCAAGAATGTAAACTACTGGTGAATCACAGACGTGTCCTCCGATGTAGCCTCTTCAGACGGTAACTTCTTCCAACGTACCAGACTCTGCTCAATGAGCTTGCCGCCACGCTTCAGCCATCTTGTATCAATAATTCCATCAGGTTCAAGCTCAAGCACTCCGTTATCATCAATGGGGGGAATTCCTTGTTGCCTTCGGTTATCACACCTATTACCTTTTTAAGCAACGACATGTGAAACACCAGATGAATTCGAGCTTCTGTCGGCAATTGTAGTTTGTACGTGACGGGTCTTATCTTTTCAATAACCCAATACGGACCAAAAAATTTACTTGCCAATTTTTTATGTGCTCGCCTAAAAACCGAAGCTTGACGGTACGGCTGTAACTTCAAAAACACCAAGTCATCCTTTTGAAATTCCACATCCCGTCGGTGTCTATCCGCCGCTTATTTCATTTGAGTGGTAGCGGTTGCCAAATTTCTTTTGAGTTGCATCAGTAACTCATCTCTTGCCACTAAAGCTTTATCAACTTCATTCACAGGCGACGCTCCCACATGATATAGCGGCACTATTGGAGGTTCTCTGTCATATAGTGCTTGGTCGTCAGTATGGGGGTGATACGCTGAACTCATTTTGAGTTGCGTGCTTGACATCTTGAAAAATTCTTGCCAAAATTTACTAATGAAGATTGGATCCCGGTCACTAACTATGGATTTGGGCATGCTGTGCAACTTCACAATGCCATCTATGAACCGTTCTGCCACTGTTTTTGCTAAGAATGGGAGAGACAAAGACATGAAGTGGGCTGATTTGCTGAGTCTATCGACCACAACTACGATGGTATTCTTGCCCTGCGACATCGGTAATCCCTCAATGAAATCTAACGTAATTTCATCCTATACCTAGCAGGGGATGGGTAGTCGCTGGAGTAGCCCCACCAGCTTAAGAGTTGAGGCTTTGGTGCGTTGGCAGGTCTCACAATTGCTGACGTATTGTTGCACCGAATGAAACATCGACGGCCAATAAAACTGTTGTGCCAACCTTTTATACGTGCGTAAGATTCCTGAATGGCCTCCAATTCTTGTGTTGTGGGCTTCGAATATAAGCGTTTCACGTATCTTGTGAGGGACCACTACCTTCCCATTAAAAAATACTAACCCATTCCGCGTCATATATGGTCCCACTATTTGATTTGGGTAATTGTGGCAATTCGTTTCATGTACTCATCTTCCTTCGCTGTCGTTCTAATTTCTTCCCAACGAGCCACCTACGGCAAAATAAGTAATTAAGCATCGGGCTGTCAGGTCGCTGTGAGAGGGCATCATCAGTGGTGTTGTCACGGCCTGGCCAGTACAAGATTTCATACTCATACCCCATCAGTTTGGCAAGCCACTTCTGTTGCTTTGGTGTCGTTACTTTCTGGTCCAACAAATACTTCAAACTCTACAAGTCAGTTTGAATTATGAATCTCTGCCCCAAAATATACGACCTCCACATTACGATGGCTTCAAGTATTGCCAACATCTCTTTGGAGTAACTAGACCAATACTTCTTGTATACACCTAGTGCACGGCTCATAAATGCAATGGGTCTCCCTTTTAGTTGTAAAACAGCCTCGATGCCATCACCTGACGCGTCGATTTCGATAATGAATGTGTCGCTGAAGTTCAGCATAGCCAAGGTTGGCGTGCTAGACATAGCTTGTTTGAGTTTACTGAAAGCTTCTTCTGCTTCCTCATTCCAGCCAAATTGATCCTTTTTAAGCAAGTTGGTCAAGGGTTGAGCAATAACACCATAGCCTTGCACGAACTTGTGATAATACCCGGTTGTTCCGAGAAACCCCCACAACTTTGTTATTGTTTGTGGTCTGGGCCAAGACAGCATGGCAGCAATCTTTTTGTCATCCACTTTGACACCTTGACAAATGATGATATGCCCTAAGTATTCCAGTTCTTGTTGGTTGAATGTGCATTTGCTGGCTTTGACAAAGAGCTTCTGTTGCTTAAGAATCTCAATAGCCTATTTGACATGCTTAAGATGACTGTTCCAAGAGGGACTGTGAATTAGTATGTCATAAAAAAAAAAGAATATACTTCCTGAGAAACGGCCGAAAGATGTATTCATAATAGCTTGAAATATTGACAGAGCGTTGCACAGTCCAAATGGCATGATTAGGTATTTACAGTGGCCATTGTGAGTGCGGAATGTTGTTTTGTGAACGTCTGGTGGATTGACTCACACCTGATGATAATCGGAACATAGGTCCAGCTTAGCAATGTAGGCTCCATACAGTTCGTCAAGCATATCGTCGACTATGGGGATTGGAAACCGATCCTTGATTGTGGATTCATTGAGGGCGCAGTAGTCCATACAAAACCTCAAGGTCTCATCTTTCTTTTTGACAAGTAGTACCGATGAAGAAAAAGGGCTAGTGCTAGGCCTTATTAAGCCAGAATTTAGCATTTTTTGTACCTGCTTCTCTATTTCTGCCTTTTGGAAGTGTGCATAGTGGTAGGGCCTGACGTTGATAGGTTCTGTCCCTTCTTTAAACGTGATACAGTGATCAATTTCACGCTTAGGATGTAGTTGTGTTGGCTCATGAAACAACTTTTCGTAATTTTTTAATAACTCCTGCATGGTTGCTGGTGTCGTGGCCTCTTCTAATTTTAGATGAAAACAAATTGCAAATGCTACATGTCCCTACCTTATTTCTTTATTAACTTCCGCCACTGATGCCGTTTGCAAAGATTGAGGGTTAAGCCCCTGTAGGTACTGCGGCTTATTGTTCTAATTGAAGTTCATGGTGAGAGACTTCCAATTGTACTCCACCGTTCCTAACTCCTCGAGCCATTGTATACCAAGCACCAAATCTAATCCTGATATGGGCAACGTATAAACTGTTAGCGAAAAAAGAATGTCTTGGATTAGAATTTGTATCCTCTCAAACTTCCCTTGACACGCCAGTTTTTCACCACTCGCAACTCTGACTGAAAACGTCGTCGTCGGTTTAATTGGAAGCTACAGCAGATTAGCAAGGCGTATACTAATAAAATTATGTGTTGACCCGCTGTCGATCGATTTTCATCTTGACATGCATTGTTTGCAGTGCTGTCCACTCGGTTAAGGCATAGAAGGTGATTTTGGGATCGTGTCATTCTTCTGGATTGGTTACAGTATCAATAGTTTCACTAGGGTCTTCTTCGTTTTCTAAAATTAAAAGTTGGGCCTTTGTACACTGGTGCGCTGTCGTGAGTTTCTCATTGCAATTGAAGCACAAGCCTTGTGCTCGCCGGCGTTGCATCTCATTCCAGGTCAGGCTTTTGTATGGCGTGGCTGGTGAGTTTCTGTTGGCGATTGGTGATGTTGATAATGTACGATTGCTGAACGCTGGTCGTACTCGCTTTCTCTGACATGTGAGTTGCTTATCTTTCATTCGAGCTAGGTTGATGGCTTCCTTGAGAGTCTTTGGCTTGAACATGCGTATTTCTTCCTAAATCTCTGGTTTAAGTCCCCCTATAAAAGTTCCTACCAGTGCTCGCTGCGTCCATCCGTGCACCCGGTTGCCCAATCTTTCAAATTCTTTCTGATAATCTCATAGTAAACTGATTTGCTTCACGCGTGACAATGCTTCGTCAAAATCCTCGCACTCCATTGGTCCAAAATGAGCCCATAGTTCATCAACGAAGGTTTTCCACGTCACCAATTGTCCTTTTTGTTGGTATGCTTGGCGCAACCACTGCCACCACTGGTTGGCTTCCCCTTCAAGGTGGTATGATGCTAACACAACTCGCTGATCATCGGCAGTCTCCTAATAATAAAAAAACTGAGTTACACGATTAAACCATTTTGTAGGATCATCACCTGAATATCGCGGAAATTTGAGCTTGGCTACTAGTGGAGGAAATTGTTGCCGTTCCCCCTTACTCTCCCCTTGGCCTGGACGTGAAGATCCTACCTGATCTTAATGGTTCGCAACTCCTTGAGATAGGTTAAATGACTCGGCTAGTTTGCTAATCATCGTTTCCAAGTGGTGGAATGTATCGTTCATGCCTTGTTCCATCCGCTGTATGTTATTCTGCATTCCACCGAGCTTCACTTCGACACGTTCAATCCGCTTTTTGTTGGTTGACATTGTTAGCTCCTGCTCTGATACCAATGTTAGGTCCCGATCATAACACGATAACAATGAATGATACTTGTTCTGTTTATGGTAAGAACAACCAATAGTTTCTTGAATAATGACTCAATGCTTAATTCCTCATAGCTGAAGCTTATTTATAATAGTTATAACAAAGACTACTTATGATTTATAGCCAACAATCTCGGTTCAAATCAATTTAAATCAAATAAAGCAATTAATAAATATCAATTAGAAAATATGAAACAAATCAAACTTGATTTGCTCCAACGTGCAATCTGCAACAACCCCTTGACATGGTCTTCCCTTTATTTGCTCCAGCCATCAGCTACTTTTACTTCACACGTAATCATCATGTTTAAACTACACTTGCATGGATATGCATGTGATGTGATGAATACGTGAGATCAAAATCACGCATAAACTAGACTTGCATGGATATGCATGTGATGTGATGAATACGTGAGATCAAAATCACGCATGAACATGCATGGTCAAACAAAGTCCACATATCTGTTACTAGGCTTAGAAGCCCTAGCTGGCCTCCTTGGTCGTTTATCATATTTATTGAACCTGCATGACCGAAACATTGCATTACGATTTTTTGGTGTAGTGGAAACCATAACACATGCTTGCACACCACACCAACAGTGAATTGGAGTGCATTTAACTTTTTTGTGTGGCTGTCCACTGGCTCTATAACTTGAATTATAACTTGATGCCATTTTAAATGTGTGGATGATATGTTTGAATGAATGGTTGAGTAGGTGATATGTGGATGATGGTTGAGCAGGTGTTGTCTTTGAATAAATAAATGGCTGAGTGGTTATCATGTTTAAATGTGTAGATAATGAGTTTGAATGAATGGCATAGCTGTTAGCTTGAATGTGTAGGTGATGGGTTATGGATTATATGAACAGATTTTAGATTGTATGAGCAGATTTGTATGGACGATTGTGAGCTATGGCTGGTTGTAAGCAGCTTGTATAGCTCGCTGAATGATTTGAAAATTTGTTTCATGCGTGCTAGTTCCTGGGTTCATAGGTTTATATACCCCAAATTGTAGCTGTTGGGGGGTAACTGCTATAATGTTAAATGTATTTTTTTTATTTAGGGTAAAAGTGTAATTTTACATTTAGTGGTCAAAAAGTCATTAAATAATATTCTGTTAGTTTTCTTAATAATTTGAAGACGAAAGTAGATATGTACAAAATAATATAACTTCAAGTGGAGTTCAGTTAAAAATAAATAAAAAATTATGTATTTTTAAAAAAATACAAAAACAAAAAAATAGATTGTAATGAATAATTGTCCTTATATGTATTATTGAACTTGTATGTTCAATACAAAATCTTAAATACAACTCCCAAAATTTAGGGCCCGTTCGGTATTGTTTCTGAATTTATGTTTTCTGAAAATAAATATGAGAATGAAAATAATGTTTTGCAGTAACTGTATTTCGAGTTTAAATATGTGTTTGGTATCATTTTCTGTATCCTATATTTTAAAACTGAAAACAGAAATATACTTTTGGTAGACAGAATTGAAAATGATAAAATAGTAAATATGTGTTAGGTAGTACTATTTTCAAAAACAGTTTTTACTTTTAATATTTAAGTCATACTCATAGTTACAAAATAATTGTTTAACTAATACATACGCAAACATACCATAAATAATTTAAATAAAATAATTATAAAAAATTACATGGTAATAAAGTTTTAGTATCAGCATAAACAAAAAAAAGTTTAACATTTTTATTGTTTTTACACTATAATTAAAATATACATTACAACACATATGATTTAAACAAAATAATTACAAAAAATTACATGATAGACATCATGCATTACGTGTGTAATCATTCCACATAGAAATTGCAATTCCATCTCTTGTAGCATTCATCTCTGCGACATTTGCTGGAGATAAATCAATATTAGTAAGTGGCCTACTAGTATCTCCTTCTTCAGTGATAATCATATATTGCACATCAAAATCCACAAACAACCTATCATTTGCATTTTCTCGTCGAATAAAATTATGTAAAACACAACATTCAATTGGAATTAAACGTTGCTTACGTAAACTATAATTATGCATATCCCTTAAAATTGAAAATCACGCTTTTAAAACACCAAAGCATCGTTCAATTACATTACGCAATGATGAATGTCTATAATTAAACAATTCTTGTGGACCTCTAGGTGCTCGACCTGCTCCTCTATAATCGCGTAAATGATACCTCTCACATCTGTATGGTGTCAAACATCCTTTCATATTTATGTATCCAGAGTCCACAACGTAGTAATATCCTAAAAATATTAATAATAAAACATGACATAATTAGAAAAAAATGCTAAAGAAACTATATATATATATATATATATATATATATATATATATATATATATATATATATATATATATATATATATAATCTCGTAATATTATTACTTTCCTGTGGACGTGGAAACCCAGATTCTGGTCTATTTAAGGCATCTATAAATACTCTTGAGTCATTGGCAGTACCTTCCCAACCCGTATATACAAATGTGAACATCATGTCAAAAGAACACGCGCACATAATATTTTGTGTCACCTGAGCCTTTCTATCTCGATATGATGTCTGTTTATGTGCAGGTGACCACGCAGTAATGTGGGTTCCATCAATTGCACCAATGCACTTCTGTATAAATATGTAACAATTTATAATTTATTAACCAAATGTTAATATGACATAAACATTAAAGTAACATATGTTAAATTTCTTACCTCAAAATATGGAAAAAAAAAAATTTGGATTGTTTCTAAGATCTGGTGGCGTCTCCCCTTGAGGTTTTGCTTTTATAATGTGATTTGTCAAGCGACAAAGTGCTTTTAATACACGCTTAAAGTATGTAAACACAGTATCAACTGAACATTGAAAACACTCTGATACAACCCGCACAACAGCGCCATGGGACAATATATACAAGCACATTGCCATAGCCTCCTTGATACAAACATGTCTATCATGCTCTAACAACTGTAAATGTTCAAGTGTATAACATAATTGAATGAAAACTTCTTTATCCATGCGAAACATGTTATACATCCTATCAGGGTGACCATTTAACAACTCTTGAAAAAATTCAATACCAGATAATTGTCTTGTATAGCATTGTCTTTTCATAGCACGTTGTTGTTTTTCATATATTTTTATAGCAATGGCTACCTCTAAAACCTCTTCTTCAATATCTGTTAAATTTTCAATATCATCATCTTCGCTGTTGTTGCTGTTCATTTTTCAGCTCTGGTTGAAAAAAAAAATTCACAAATTATACATCAAGTATATCATAATTGATCCAAAAAAAAAATTAACATACAAATACAAATTCATACATAAATAAAAACATTACCCAGTTCAACTCACAAAAATAAAATAAAGTTTAACACATAAATTTCAACTCACAAAAATAAAATAAAGTTTAACAAATAAAAGTACTACAAAGTCCAAACCATAAAATGAACACGCACATAGTTCACAACCAACAACATCTAAGTTAAACACATTACATCTGAAAGAACAAACTACAAACTAGTTAACCAATATCTTTTACTATTTTTAGGGATGCTCAGAAAAGCTTTTCTCCATTTAATACTGGACACTAGTTTATCCATCAATTTGTTGTATGTATCTCCATCAACATCTCCCAATTTATCCACAACCTCGATACACTCTTCAATAGACCACTTTTCAACACATTGGGAGGTTGACTCCACACTTTTACATTTAACCATCTCCAATCTAGCATTCATCACTGAACTAGCCATTTTAAAGTAACTGTCAAACTCACTATTATTTTTTTTACCACGCTCAGTTGCAGTTGAAACTGGCCGACGAACCCTTTTTTCTGTCCTACCCTCGGAAAGAGGTTCCATTAAATCGACGTCATCCTCAATATCAACATGTACGCCATGACCAAGAAAATTCTCTTCTAATTCACGATCCTCATCCAAGGACAATGGAGCTTGGTTAGAGGAAAAGCGTAAATGGCCAGAAGTTGTAGTGGTGTTGAATATCTCCCATAGAGTTTGGTAGTGCTCTAATCCTTTTTTACGGTATGGCTTCACTTCAGGCACTCTCTGTGGAAAAAAGTAAGTGTATAAAACCAAAAAAATATTTTAATTTCATACCAAACTATACAATATACTGCGAAGAAAGGTTTTCCCTTAATATATTCAGCCCAAACAGCTTCCGCGCTGTGACCGTATTTGAAATTGGATCCCAATCAAACCCAGTATGAGCTATTAAGTCGGAAAACTCTCGATGTTTTTTGCGCAACCTATTAAACTTGGACTTAAGTTGGCCTACTTTGAATCTTTTTTGAGATTGTTCAAATAGCTCATTACTTATAGTAGTTCAAATTTTCTTAGTGAAAGTTGATGTTTGTAAATCACCCTTTTTAACATGGTCATGCACTATACGAATAAAAGCGGTTTCAATCCGGCTAGACCAATCAGTCTTTTTCTCACCATCAACATCATGTGAATCCATATCTTGTTACTAAAAAATTTTTAAAAAATAACATATATCAAATATTAATGAAATTAAACAAACTACTTGTAAACATACATAGCTTAATCTAAACTTTTGGAATAAATCTAAATATACATAGCTTAATCTAAACATACACAGCTTCATCTAAACTTCTAAACTTTTGGGAATTAATTTAATTCAACTTAGTATGAAAGCCATTTCAACAATATATAATAGATTAAAAATTGAACAGCAAGTTAAATATATTCTACAACAAATTAACCAATTCAAATTAACGATATGCTCTCGTAAAATTTTTTTACCTCATGTGGATCCAGGCACAAATAAAAAATTTACAATCAATGCTATTATATTGTAATCAATTAATCAAATTAACCAATTCAATGTCTTGCTTCATGCAACAAAGTATGAACAAATGATCAATTCCAAAATTTTGGCATGAAATGAGGTTATCCACAATATAACATGTTCTAAAAAATAATTACTCAAAATTATTCCAATAATTACTCAAATAATTACAACATAACATGTTCCAAAAATCAATTACTCTAAATTATTCAAATAATTACTCTTTTATTTGCAAATAAATGTTCTAAAAATACAATTACCCAAAATCATTCCAATAATTACTCTTTTATTTGCTCAAATAAAACAAATACCAGCAGCAGTCGCGATGAGAGACCACAGAGAAGGAGCAACAACGGCCAAGGCTGAGATGGAGCTGTAACAGTGGCTGAGATGGAGCTGTAACAGTGGCAGCAGAGATTAAGGTCAGCTGGTGGCACATAAAACAAATACCAGCAAATAACACAAATAAAACAAACAAAACAAAGAGTAGATCAAGAGAAGCAAGCAAGTAAAACAACTATCAGCAGCAGCCACGCGTAGAGGAGCAGCAGCGGTTACGCAGATCTGGAGCAGCAGCAGCAGCAGTAGTAGCAACCACGTGTAGAGGAGCAGCAGCGGTTACGCAGATATGGAATTATGTCGCAAACGAAATTCTCAACTAAGCAAGCAGAGAAACGCAAGTACGAGCATAACACAAAAAGAGAACATAGTCAGAAGCCAATTAAGAAAACAGTGACGAAGAGAACAAATCTAGAGAGGCAGCAACAGTAACGGAGAGAGAACTCACAGATTTAGCAGCGACGAAGAGAGCAGCAGCGGCTCAGAGAGAGAGAGAGCAGTAGCGAGGGAGAGACAACAGCAACACATAGACAGATCAGCAGCAATGAGGGAAACAGAGCAGCAGCACCGGAGAGAGTAGCAGCAACACGGAAGCAGTGAGGAAGAGAGAGCAGCAACACCAACGATAGGGAGAAAGAGCGATTAGATCTGCGATAAGGGAGAGTGATGAGAAGCTCGATTTTAGGAGAGAGAAAGAGACGGTCATAGATAAGCTTGGATTCTTTATTTTGTGACTTATTTTTAAGTTTATATTTGTAATTCATTGAGAACGTGTATAACACATTCTCAAATTTATAACTATAAAAGAAAATATGAATTATTTATTTTACAATTTATTTTCTGGATTTGGGCCAGCAACGCATATTAACTTAGATTTATAAAACAAAAATGAAAACAAGGCCTATAAAATGTCACCGAACAGGCCCTTACTATCTTACAGTTCATGTAACATGGCCAGGTCCATAAATGATAGTTAACAAGGCTTTCTGTTAGAGATGGCAAAAAAGCCCAGGCTTGGCCGGGCCCGTCCAGGCCCACGGGCTTTAGGCCCGACCCGCAATGAATGGGCCTAGTCATGGGCTAAAAATTTAAAAGCCCACAGTGGCTGGACCTGGATATGGGCTCATAAAAAAAGTCTGGACTTGGTCCGAGCTTTATATTTTATAAATAAAATTTTTTATTTTATACATTTGGGGCTTTATATTTTATATTTTATATTTTATATATATTATATAATTTATCTTTTGTGTATTTGATTATTAGTCTATTATATATTATATAATTAATTAATCATCTTTAATTTAAGTGTTTCTTTATTTTTTTTATTTTAAACTCTATTAAAAAATTTAAATTAAAAATTTTATCTAAGTCCAGGCTCGGCCCAAGCCCGGCCCAGACCCATGGACTTTATGCCCAAGCCTGACCCTTCTATGTATGGATAGGCTTTTGAAGGACTTGGACCTGCTGTCAATAACTTGAACTTGGGCCTGAGCTTGAAAAAGCCCGACCCTCATAGCCCAGGCCCTCAAATTACCACCCCTACACTTTCTGTGTGTCGTCCTTGAAATGTGTGCCGCGCACGTTGCTGATGGCGGGTGTGACGAACGTGGAAGAAGAAACACGAGATATTGGATGGGCGAAGCTTGACCGTCCCTCATTATTATCACGTACATATATTACGTTACCCTTTTGGTCTTTTTATGTTTTTCTTTTTCACCCGCACCTTTTTACAAACCCTGGCAGGCCCATTTGAAACTTCTGTTACTTTTCGCTTCGCCTCATTTTTTGGTCCACCCAAATGACCCAATCTTCTTTACTAGTTTGAAATATCCACTCTCATTTTTTTTTCTTTTTTTTTCAACTTGACATAATTTAAAATATATAATTTGAGTAGTGAATACTACGTATGAAATGTATTTCATTGCTACCCTAGTTTGTATGCATAGTAATTTTGTTTTTTAAGTATCATCAGTAATCAAAATTTTAGTGAGAACATATACTATTTTTTGAAAGAAAGACAAGTAGGGACCGTAAAACAAACATCAAATATGCTGTAGTTGTAGAACTTTTGGCGTACACTCAACACTCACTTGCAGCAAATTTGGTTACAAAGCATGTGTCTTTCTGAGATTCTAAATGCACCCAATTTGCAAAGACATGGGCTTGTTTAGAAAATGGGTAAAATCATGTCAGAAGACGGGCATTGGGGCCTGGGGCTCAACAGAATACTATTTTTAATTTCAACACTTTTTTTTGGCTTTTTTGATTTTGTAAAATCACACCACCTTCTTCAAGATATTTGTTTGCTTCACTTCATCGCCAAGTAAACGTCAGCACTAAGCTGTATAGCCCGTATTGACTAGAAGATTGGAATATTAACAAGTTGTTTAATTAATTTATTTATTTTATAAAAGAGTAAGGAGAGTCCATTTTTGGGTATGTTATACATAATCCAACAACCCAATTTGTTAGTTAATTTATGTAATTTTTTTTACCGTATTTGTTCATTAGAAATACATTGAAAACAGTGTAAAAAAAATATTTGTTCGTCTTGTTCATCGTTTTTCTTTCTTTCTTTTCATTTTTTTTTATTCACATAATTTTAAGATTTTGTAAGTTCATTCACTGTGATAAGGTCATAAGATAGATTCTTAAGCCCGTAAATATTTAACCATTTAAGGGTGAGAAGATCTCTCCATTAGACCACTTCAACGGCATTAGAAATAGCTACTGCAAAGGGCTGTACGGAGGAACTACCCTCCAACAAGCCAATGTGTGCTTGTTCGATAGCTTTAAAATGATAGTCATATAAGGAGTGTCACATGTCAAACCCGACTCAGAAAGAACCCACTGTATTTGAATTTCAAACTAATTTTTATTAAAAAAACTCTTATCTAATTTAAACAGTAGTCAACCACAACTCACCACATATTCAAAAAAACCAAAAATATCTTCAAGACACTCTATTGTATAAAGTCAAGTTCATTTCATTAGAAAAGAAGTCTTTGTTCAATACTCTCAACTCTTCTTATACATGCTTAGTTTTTAGATTTCTATTTAGATTTCATAGAAACCCAACCTCCTCGTCCTCGTAAACTGGCTTGACCTTCCAAGTGCCATTATCAATAATACCTTTAACATCGTTTTCCTCTTTATCTAAGTTTTACAGAGGTCTTTTTTCCCAGAATCCTCTCTAAAAATCCAAAGAGATCATTACCGATAATAAGTTTTCAAAATATTTTGATTTAGATAATCACTTGACTAGAATTTTATCGAAACATTAGTTGATAAGGGGGAAAAAAGAAAGGTACGTTAATGATTCTGAAATTTGAAATTCTCTCTCTTTTTTATTTTAATTTATTTTCATAAAATCCAATTTAGAAAATCAAACAAATCATGATTCCTTCCTCCGGTAGGTTCAATAATTTTGTATGCGGCTTCCTAGTAATTTACAGGAAACGTAACGTCAACAAACTCAACATCACCGTATTTTATTGCCCATCCGTTACATCCCCACCGACCAAAAAGGAAAAGGCCAAAAAAAAAAAGAAAATCAGTTTCAACCTATCCGCTTTAGGATCACAGAACATTTTTTTATGAAAATAAGGAAAAGACAAAAGAAGACAAAAGTCGGTTCCCGCTGAGGTCGTATTAATCCAGCTGACATGTCAGTCCGCAAGTCTTTGGATAGTAGTCCCTATTTCAATGGAATCATAAAACTACCCCACGGCTCCCATTTTATTTGTATCCAATCACGTTCAGTCAGAACTAACAAGCCAAGCAACTACCGTTCCCTGGACTTTACACTCAACTCGTGCCACGTGTTCTATCTTCATTGCCCCTTCTTTTCCTTCTCCCCAAAGCAATAACCAATCAGTGGATGTGCTTTATTTGATCCGTTATTTTATAAAAATACATATGTTTATTAAACAGTATTTCTCACGATAATTAGAAAAATAAAAAAAATTAAAGACTCTTTACTGTGTTTAGAGTATGGTGATTAAAATTAATGACCTAAAATCTATCTGCAACTTGGTGCTAAGTAGAGACGTAAATCTCATCCATAACTTGCTTTTTATTTCAAATTTATATATTAATAATTCATATAAATATGATTTTTAAAAAAATCAACAAATATCTGCTGGTTCGTATGTGTGTGTATATATAGACTTACCTGTTACCTAACGCTTCTATCGTTATCAGCATTGTCTAAAAACATGGGATCTAAAAGAGTGGGTCTCTTTCTGGTCTCTCTCCTCTTCGTCTCCGCCGTTTCATCAGAGAAGTTGATCGACGATGGTGATCAGCTGATCAGGCAAGTAACGGACGGTGGCGATGAGATCCTAAGCCACCACGAGAGCACCGACAACGACCTCTTGGGCGCGGAGCACCACTTCTCTCTGTTCAAGAAGAGGTTTAATAAAGCGTACGCTTCGCAGGAGGAGCACGACCGTAGGTTCAATATTTTCAAGGCCAACTTGCGACGCGCCGCGCGTCACCAGAAGCTCGACCCGAGCGCCACCCACGGCGTCACTCAGTTCTCCGACTTGACTCCCGCCGAGTTCCGCCGGACGTACCTTGGCCTCAGGAGGAAGCTGAGGCTGCCTAAGGATGCGAATCAGGCACCGATCTTGCCTACGAATGATTTGCCGGTGGATTTTGATTGGAGAGAGAAGGGTGCAGTAGGCCCTGTTAAAGATCAGGTCTTTTTTATTTTGTTAATGAATTTATTAAAAAAAGAATTGCATTTTTCTTTATTATTATTTTTATTATTATTATTATTATTTTTGCTGAAATTTGTGTCTCTTCACTAAAGATATTATTTTATGTTATTGAAGCTGCTATTTATTAGGATTTGTGTAATTTTCATTTAGTTATTTTGAGGTCGATCTAGAAAGTAAACTTTTTTTGTTTTACTTTTTAGTTTTATTATTATTATTATTTTTTTTTTTTGGATTTCATGTTTGTTAGGGGATTTAGTTTTGGCCTTCGATTTTTTTTTTATTATCTGCATTTGAATTTGATTTTGGACGAAATTATATTGGATTTGTGATTGATTATTGTTATTTTGTTGTGATGATTAGGGTTCATGTGGATCATGCTGGAGTTTCAGTACAACAGGGGCCTTGGAAGGTGCTAACTTCCTGGCAACTGGAAAGCTTGTGAGCCTCAGTGAGCAACAGCTTGTGGATTGTGACCACGAGGTTTGTGAATAGATCTCACTCTTGGATTATAAGATTACTTGCATATATATAATGTATATAACCGTTTGAATATTTGTTGCCTTAGCTAATTTTCTGTATGAGTATGATGACCCCATTATATGCTATTTTCTTGGACATTGAAAATTTTGTTCCCTCCACCCCAAGACCCCAAGAGTTGCGCACTTAAGCCCATGTCAGTGCTTGTAATTCTTCCAATTGAACTGTAACGGTTATATCTGTCTGCAGTGTGATCCTGAGGAACCAGGTTCTTGTGATTCTGGATGCAATGGTGGGCTCATGAACAGTGCTTTTGAGTACACACTTAAGGCTGGTGGGCTTATGCGGGAGGAAGACTATCCTTACACTGGCACTGATCGTGGCGCCTGCAAATTCGATAAGACTAAGATTGCTGCCTCAGTGGCCAACTTCAGTGTCGTCTCCCTTGACGAGGATCAAATTGCTGCCAATCTTGTGAAAAACGGTCCTCTTGCAGGTAAATAATTTCTGCTTGCAGACATTTAAACCTTGAGGATGTTTTCCATTCATGTCTAGGTTTGCAATGACATTTTAAACCAAAATTTCGCTCTAGTAGTTTACTTTACAGCAATGGTCAATGGCTGTAATCGTAATACCTCTTTCTTTGTTTGAGTGCAGTGGCCATCAATGCAGTGTATATGCAGACATACATTGGGGGAGTTTCCTGCCCATATATATGCTCGAAGCGGTTGGACCATGGAGTGTTGCTCGTGGGATATGGTTCAGCTGGTTATGCTCCAATCAGGTTGAAAGAGAAGCCATACTGGATCATCAAGAATTCATGGGGTGAAAGCTGGGGAGAGAATGGATACTACAAAATCTGCAGGGGTCGCAACATCTGTGGAGTCGATTCCATGGTTTCAACCGTAGCTGCTGCTTTTTGTGACTGACTCCAAGGAGTAGGTTATACTAGCAGATTCTGGTCCATTGGATGTTTTGTATATAAAGCAAGCAACTTTAATGTTCAAACAATTTCCTCAATGCATAAGAATGATATTTCTTATTGCATGTGGGTGTCAAATTGAAATGTCTCATGTATGTCATTTAAGTGGAACTTCTTTGTTGTAAGATTAAAACTTGTTATCTGACTTTACATAAATTTATCAAATCAAGGGCATAACATCAATTCTTCCTAGCTTAAAATGCTTTTTGCAATGTATAACATGTCCTGCCTCCGTATTCAACTCAGTTATCTCATTATGATCGTGGAGTCCTTACTGTATTAAACGGGAAGGGTATTAATTTTACAGTAAGGGAGTACTTTACTTCATTTAAACACATTTATATTTTTTTAATCTTTTAGTTCGTAAAATAAGGGATTTTCCTATTGAAATGAGACTCTGAATATGATAGATTTATTTTGTCAAGTAACATTATGAAGTTTACAAGTTAGGGAATTTTTTGTTGCAAGGGGACTCTGAATATGATAAATTTACTGGGTCGGGGGAGCATTATGAAGTTTATAAGTTTTCGAGTAGACTGGTTATCAAGTTAGTATACTGAGTAGTTATATGTTTACAAAGTTAATATATCTCAATTGATATGACAAACACTGTGGTGCTATTACATAAAATGTACATATTGATTATTCTGTACAAAGAAATTGTCGTAGTAATAGTGTAGCTGCAGCTAGCTACAAACGTGAACTTTTCTCCGTATCTCAACTCTCTCATCAATCAATAATTCACGAGCAAGTTGTTCATAATTTTATAAATCCACTAACGTTAATCAACATTTCTTTTCAATAACACTAAAATTAAAGCTTTGAATTCAGCCACATGATAAGAATAAACAAACAAACAAAACAAATAGAGTGCCCTTTTGTTGTCCTTCATTCAACCATAGAAACTTCATTCCAAGATTGGTTGAAACCAGATTCTATGTCAATCCGAGTACCCATGTTATACCAATAGAATGAAAAATTACGATGCATGAGCAACTCTCTATAACAACCCGCTTGAAGGTACCAAATGCAAACATTTCTTAAAGCTATTTCTGGTAGATGCCTACCAATAATATATGGATGAGGGATCCCATTACATGGAAGAGAGATGGTGTGCTGCCTAGTCCGGTTGCTTTCCTTCGGAACCCATATGTCTAACTTGGTATGACACCACGCATTTATCAAACAAAGTGATCCTTTCATCTCTAACAACCTGCAATTGCTTGAAACAATAAGTTCACATGGGACCTGTATTCTTTGCGTAAAATTTTCTTTTGCAATGTCCACTGGCAGTGTAATGGCCTGAGAAGGCCTTAGTACGGTTGAATGTCATACAGATACATTGTCCTCCTGGATATCAGTAAAGGTAACAAACGCCGGTTCCCCTATGCTTCATAATCTGAGGTGCATGAACAATGCTGTTTAAGCACCCAGTTCATTTTATAACAAAAGACCAAAACCTTATATATTTGGCTTGTATGCATCATAGACCAATGATTTGAAGCAGCAAATTATAACTAGATGGTATACAAGGCAGTAACTTCTGTCGACGAGTGATGACAACATGTACATATAGAGCTGGCCAATTTGCTTTGATAGAGAACAGTATTTAACTACCACAAGATCTGATTGTATCGACTCTATCCTCGTCTTGGACACTCAAAGCAGCAAATTTCCTAGCTCTCATCCCATTCTCTTCTAATTTGTACGAGAAGTACCTACTAACAATCATAATCTTTGACACCTGAGGTTGAATTTGAACGTCTTCATAGTTAGGATCAGGGATCATACCGAACCAGGCCTTACATACACATTTGAATCTGAGAAGAGATTTTTTTTAGGAAGTCTTAAGTAAAATATCACAAGTAATATCATGAGTCAAGTGATTACCCTCTTCGGCTTTTTCACTCTGAGCAAAAGAAACGGGTTGACGATTTCCTTCTCTCTTTTCTTCCTTTTCATCCATCCTTGGGATCTATATAACAACAGTTGATTGTCTTTGAACGTCCGCAACAACATTAGTTTTTGACTTATGAATAGCGATATACAAATAAGCAAGCAATTACCGATTTTCCTATATAGATGCAAGCACACACAAAAACAAGGGAGATTGCCACTTTCTGTTTTCTGTTTACCAAAAAAAATTTAATATTGTATCCATTATGCCACTAAAGTTTTGGTAGAGTGGTTTTTAAGTAACTTTATTTTAACCACAAAATTTTAATAGGAGTTTACACCAAAATAAGATATTAGAAAAATATTATAAAATAAGAAGTTAAAATTTAGGGAAATAATACAATCTCTCTTTTGAGTCTTGAATCAAGATTAAACATGCAAATTTGCTAACCAATCTAATTTTGTATTAATTATACCCCTAAAAGGTTGGTGGAGTGATTTTTAAGTAACTTTATTTTAACAAAAAAATTTTGACAGGAGAAAGTGAGAATATAATATTTACATCAAAATATGATATTTTAAAAAGAGTACAAATAAAGTAGTGAAAAGTTAGGGTGAAAACGACGATTTCTCTCGAGTTCTCTCAAATCTTGAGTTTGATCATGCAAATTTACAACCAATCAATTCAATCTAATAAACATCCAAAAACTGAAATTTAATTAATTAAAAGAGTGTATGAAACCTCAAATTGAAAGAATTTCGGCGATCACAGAGCCGCTCCTCTTCTTTTCAAGGCCACAGATTCTCCACAATATTTATTTTTTGTTTTAAGAGTCTCCAAGCAACTGACTTCCTACTAAAGATTTTCGTTTTTTCTTATTTTTCCCCCCTTTTTTCTTCTATTTTAGAGATTTTGATAAGCTAAACTGCATGATCAGATTTTTGAGAATCTGCATCCCATCCCATCCATTAACGTATTTGCAATTAGCTTCACATAAATTGTGTAACAATAATACCAGCTACCCCAAAACCTTCATAATAAATTCCCAATCACCAAACATGGAGTGATAATACCAAACACTATGGTAACGACACCTAGAACGAGTGGTACAAACACTTTCATACGATTACAAACAACGTTATACAGATTTATATTATTATTTATATTTTCAATCAACTAATCATATGTTCATAATTTATAATTTGTGATTCTAATCAACCAATCATACGTTTATACGAGTACCTCTTATTTCCTTTCCAGCAAAACCATCTTCTCCCTTCACAGAAAAAACTGCTGCAAATAGACCAAATAATCACAATAGAAAAGTCCGAGACATTTTTTTTTTTTGGGGGTTCGTTTGGACATATATTTATTATTTTATAATAATAGAATTGCTGAATAAATCAAATATGCAATTGTTACACATGGGATAGGGCTGACTTAACCGTGCTCAACATACAACGCCGCTAGCCTAAGAAGGAAACTGCTTATTCCTTTCCAATAATAAATAAACCACCATTGAAAAGGGAACGGGTCAATGCTTGCATGCTCAAAAAGTCTCCTCGAATGGCCTCTACAAGATACATTCCGATCAACCTCTTCCATGATGTTCAAATGAAAAAAATGATCACAAATCCCTAAGCTACGCACACACAACTGAATTATCTTCAGACGGTAACTACAAGTGCATCATTCATTTTCATCATCGAGCAATGCAAATGAAAATGGTGAGAATTTGTAACCGTCTCCCTCGTAAAACTTGTTCTGGAATTCCACCCAGTGAAGACGCAAAGCATGCAAGAAAGCGCTAAGAGTTTCCATCACTAGCAAAACGCCCACAGTTGCAAATATGAAGATGATGATGCCAACAATCAGGATAATTATATTATTGTACCTGCAGGGAGTAATTGAGACAATCGATATTCATTGATTATATTATTGTTTATTGTCTTTTGACAACATAGAAATGGAGCAGTATCATAAAATGCATCGACATACCCCCAAGCGAGGAGGAGGACCTTCTCATAGAACACACTTGATAGTTCTGAGTGGGCAAGACTGCAGAGAGGTAAAAAAGGGAAAAGAAACAACCACAATCAGCCACCATGGATGTCAAAGTCGGACTCTTAATTAGATTGAAAGTAACATTTATGTAGTCATGGCAATATAATGAAAGTGACTAAAGGGTATCTCATGTGTAATTTATGTAAGATAGCAGTGCACGATCTTATGCGAGTAGGTTAAGCTGTGCATGAAAGGGAGCTGATTTCAACAACTCTTGATCTTCCATTAAAATATGACCAAATTATTCTATTATAACAAAAACTGATCAGATTGATTTTCTTGTTGCTAGATACCTCAGAGCCCATAATCGAAGGTAAGAAGCTGTGTTTGAAACTGCTCCAAGTACAAACTCAATTGTGTGTATCATCTGATGTACAAAAACTTCACTGAACTCAAATTCCTCATGACCATGGGAATCATGATTTGTTTCTGGCTGAAGAGACTCGTCTGTGCTCTGAAGTGGTTCATAAGATTGGCCTTGATGCCTCTGAGAGAACATGACTCAGTCAGAACCAAAGGAAAAGCAGGGGAAAACAAATGCTATAAACAAATTAAGCAAGAAATCGGCAAATGGAAAACTTTTAACTTACGTCTTGGTGTTGCATCTTTAAGATAAAAGGCTTTGGAAGCAGCATCCATGGGACAGAAACAAAAGCCAACAACAACAACACAAGCTAAAAATGACACACACAAGAAGAATCAGTGTGATGTGATGTAAATAAGCATGGGAAATCAATTAGAAAAGCAAAAATAAAGAGCCAACCTGAACTGTTTTTTGCCCGGGGAAAAGCTGGTTCTCCCCCAATTCATCGGTAGGACTCAAGAACATGTATATCATTACATGATATAAATCAGCTTGCGAACCAGTGATCCACTTCAAAATGACAAGGAGTGAAAGATAGCCAAACAGGCTGTTTAAAAATATCACCTGGGGAATAAATTGACACCTGGAATAATGCATGAGAAAATTTATCTTTTAGTTGTATGCTACTAATACTCTTTACAACTCTGGAAGAGGCCTTGAAGCCATCAAGCAAATAGAAAACTAAATTAGCAAGTCAAACTTACCAGATGTTAACGCCAATCCGGAAAAATGTTGCATTGAAATAACTTAATATGATTCCAAGGTTCATTTGGGCGACCCCAAGAAGGATGGACATTTTCATTTTCAGAGAGTTGAGAAACGGCAGCTCGCTGCGGGTGCCATGCCATACAGGATCTACACCAAATGGGTAGGTGTCACGCACTTTTATTAAGCCAACTGTAGTAGCATCTCTGCAACAAGACACTGTCACCGTCAACTAACAGATTAATGCAAAAAGATTACATCATGTACCAAAGGTATTGGTGTACCTGCAAGAGAGATCGCGGCATGCATACGCTGAGCGACCAAATATTTCAAATGGAACTGAGAAGAACTCATTATAGATTAAGCCGGTGTAAATTGAAAAGAGTGCCATCAACAAAATAACATAACGACCGCCAAAGGTCATTTCCGTAATGTCATCAAGCTTCTGTAGTATACCAAAAAAGAAAAAAAAAAATTAAACTCCAAAACACGACTACTAAACTCTCAAAAAACAAAAAAGTGCAAACAGAATGACAGGGAAACCATGAGAAAATGATCGAGTTGAATATCACAAGCTGGAAGGAAATTAGTGACTGAATGCGATGCAAGAACACCCACAAACAGCAGATAGCCACATTTATCCTAATACAGACATACAAAAGCTGAAATTTATATATAATAAAACAAATTCAGGGAAAAAACTAACCAGCAGCAAATGTAACTTTGTTAAAATCCATTGTTACTTTAATCATCTATGACATTCTAACAACACAGAATTAAATCATAGCCATATAAAGTCAATATCAAACTGTGTCATGATGATCTCAGTATAAGCACACGATAGAACAAAACAGACAACTGAACATAACTGCTAGGTCACCATTATCATGCATAGCATAATAATATAGGACGTAGAAATGCCACAGAATTCACAACAATCGGCATAGAAATAAAATGTAAAAGGGCTCGTACGATCTTGAATTATACTTAGCAATAAAATACAAGGTAAAATTCTACATCGAACAAGATTACCTGGCTCGCAAGTTTCTTTTCCCGGAATATAAGAACTAAGGTCGCAAGTAATAAGCATATTCCATGCCCCCAATCACCAAACATGACAGCAAAAAGAAAAGGGAATGTGACAATGGTGAATACACCAGGGTTTGCTTCTTGATACTTAGCCACCCTGCAATTACAATTTAATGCGCATGTACTCTCAGTTATTTTGACTTGATTTCAAAATAAATATCAGAAGGAACAAAAAGTAACAAATGAACATAGAAAGATGGCATAAGCACAAAAAGGAACATGCACATGGAGCCTGCACACAATCATTGTAATAAACCATGCACTAAAAATTATCATCCCTTTAGATTGCAACATAAATCAGAAGCTCTTTGTTCATTTTTACTTTTTTATATGAAACAAAGAGGTTTTTGTTAAAACAAAGGAATACACAATAACAGTTGTTTATATTCACTCTTTGGCACCTATGATATTGACCCATATCAGTTATTTTACCATATACTAGAGTGCCAAGAAAAAAAAAGGGGAAAAAATGGGTGGCATCATCAATACCTTACAAAGGGCTCAATTTTTTTTTTATATGATAGGCACAAAGGAGATTGGCATGCTGGACTCAAATAAATATGAATAAGTTACATATATGGTCAGCCAAAAAACATGGAATTCTAAATTTAACGCGATTTAGCATGAGTTTAAGACAGAATTCTTCCTGTTTTTATAAGTCAACCCGCATGCAGCAAAGCAAGTACAGCATAAACTTAAGTGAAAACTCACCCATATGCATCAACAATCTCCTGAAAGGCAGAAGTAAATTTGTTTGTGCGAAAATAGGTAGGCGGAGACTCTTTCGTATGCAAAACCTGGACAATGGCTCCAACTTGAGAATTGGAGTCAAATGCAGCCCGCTGCAATGCATCCTGAATCTGCACAGATAAATTCAAGCTTTGCTTGTAAGTAGTCCAACATAATATTCACAAATAGAAAGCTTTTAACCAGAGGGAAAGAAATTACCTGCTTTGTGGCGAAAACAGGACTCCACCCCTCACCCACAAGACACTTTTTGGTCACATCAAGGCTAAGCATGTTCAAAGTGTGATAGATTGATTTCTCCTTCTTGACCTTCATGAGTTCAAAATTTACATAAATAAACAGATGACTGACCATAATCTCTATCAGGCAGATAGCATACTAAATTGACAGGGCTGAGTTGCAACTCATGCTGCATGGTTATTGAAAAATAGAAAAGAACATTCACTAAACAATATATTTTTCACAGACCAAAATGTTCCATTGTTCAAATTCGTCTCCAATAGTTTGCAATAAATTTCCACGATGAAGCAGCCCAGCATCTATAGTAGTCTTCAGCTCTGAGATTCTTCCTGAAACCTGAAATTTGGAAATGAGTGTAAGGGTTTAGTTTTCTTCGTTGAAGCATAAAGATGCAGGTTTTATTCGTGATCCCTGAAATATTTAACAAACATGCAAAAATCATTTTTCTTCTTTTTCATTCTGAACACATGGTAATCCCTGAAATATTTAAAACAGATGCAAAGATCATTTTTCTTCTCTAATATAACTTTCATGTCCTGATATGATTTTGTTCCAAGCATAAAAAGGAAAGCAGACTGATCATGTTAATAGTCCAGCCAAGCAAAAGAACACTAATAAATATCCACGCAACAGTACTTTAAAGGGTTACAACATGGGAGGAAAATTAAGCACAAGGAAAAATTAAACTTGCAATATAAACAACAGCTTCAAACAAGAGTGCAATAAGTACCTCCGAAATTGCCTCAGCTTGTTTATCCAATTCTTCATTAAAAGGATAACGGTTAGCACCAAAAGCATCACAAATTTTTAGGATTTTGTTCTTTGCTCTTTCTCCTGAATAGAAAACCATGAATACATTTTTCTCGATCTGCATTTTACAATCAGAAATCAAAGGTGAAATTCAAAGTGCAGCACAAGATAAAAAGACTAGTACAAGATAAAAACGTGGAAAGTGGATAGACTTTCTGTGTAGAATTTCACATCTCAGAAAATTCGTGCAAGAAACACCGAACACAAGCATAAATACCTATGAAGCATTTAAACTAGAGAAATATACAAAATTCAACACCATATGCCTACATAAAACAAAAACAAAAACAAAATCAAACACTAAGGCTTTTTTATTGTGATCTTCTGTCTTGGAATGAGCACAGCCTGGAAAGGCTAGCCTCCATTACTTTTGAGATTGTGGTAATCATATATGCAACCAATTGCAAAGACTATATGAACAAATGTATCTCTAATCATATAGTAAAAACAAAAAACAGGGACAAACAATATTCTAATAAGAACACTCATCTTTTAGAAGTTTATACTTAGAATTCTTGTTTCATTCTTCTTCTTCCCATCCCCCTCCCCCCAAAAAACCCAAAAAAAAAAGAGCATTCAAGAAATGTGTGCAAAAACTCACCTTCTCGCCGGAAACAGGATCAACCACAGGTTCATCGACAACAGCTTGCCTCAAAAACACATTACCCCTAGTAGCACGAAATAGCATCCTCTCAAATGACATAGATTTTTCTCTAGGAACAAGGCCAGCAATAAAGCCCAATTTTATTTGTTTTGATGGATCAGCTGACATTTCCTATGAAAGAACCAGGGATTTTTTAGGACAAAAATAAGAGGACACAAATGGAATTATAAAGGGAGTTAAGGGTTAGCACTTGTACTTTATCTGTAAGTAAAGGGGTTTCAATAGTCGTTTCACCAGTTTGCTGAGATTCCGTTTCTCTCTGCTGAGCTGCAGCACTGGTTAGGGCTGAAGAAAAAAACTCACCAGCCTGCAAGTTGGTAGACAATGAGTAAGCAAAAGTACAAAAGCAATGGAAAAAAATCTAAAGACAAATTGAATAGCTAGTCCAGCTTAATTAAGCATGGAAAGGTACAATTTAAGCAAAACTTAAGGTTTATCACAAGAATGACAATAAGAAAGAGGAAAAAGTTACATGTCAAATAATATCCCAAAAATCTAATCACTGAGATTGTTAGTAATATTCTCAATTTACGTCTGAATTATTTGCCAAAGCTTGACTCGTAGTCAAAAAAACCATGACTAAATGGTTTTAAATTTAACATTACTGGATTTTAAAGCACATCTATTCCTACATTTTTCTAAACAAGGACTACTGAGTGCTGAAACTATAGCCATATATTGGGTATTATGTCTTCTGTAGAATAATAAGCATTTCCCTAAGAAAATATTAGATGTTCCTCACCTCCCTCTACACATAAAATCTAAAATGAGGCTTTAGACTACTAGTTAGTCAATAGACCAGGGCAACAAATAAAGATGTACCTTCTGCAGAACAAGCTTATATTCCACAAGCTCACTGTACGTACGTTGCAGTTTATCTCCATTTGCATTAATTTCAACCAGCTCCGCCTCAAGGTCTCCAACTTTTACCTAGTACAACAAAAGAGGAAAAAAGAAAATGGAGACTGAAAGTATAACAGACAAAGTTACAATTTTCATTTCCGTAAAAGCAAAGATCTTGACATACCTCTAAGTCATCCATATTGTTGTCAGCTCTTGTCGGAGACTTTACTGAAGATAATACACCTGCCTTTAGCATTTGCTCCTTGAAAAATCGTAACTTGCGTGCCATCTCTCCACATTTTTTTATCTTCACATAAAGTTACAAATCAATACACCTAATGACCTCGTAACTGCTGTGCGTCTTCTTAAATTTGTAAGCACAACAGCTAAGGAGTTTGCTAAACATCCTATTTTATTTGGCAATTAAAATTTATTTACTTAACAAACAACTATTCATTTATATTTTAAGACTTACTATTCCATTCCATTGCAGTTATGGATTAAAAGCCACAACACCTCAATCAAAGCGTACCCTTAAACAACTTACGAAAGCCGAGACTATATATCATACCAAGTGAGTATCCATCATTCAAAGTTTCACCACTATGGTGTAATATAATTTGACAGAATTTATGATCGTATAGGATTTGTAGTTTTTGGGCCTAGGGATTTTTTGGCCTTTTATTTGTGGGTTTCTTGTCCCTCCTCTGTTTACATTTTCTACATCTAACATACTTATCTTGTTTCTGAACCCAAAAAAAATTCAAAGTTTCACCACATTAACTAATTATCTAATTTCATAGTTCTTGGTTTTACGTAAACAGAAAGTTTTTTAGCAGGCACAGGTACTCACCTGAGCAGCATAAGTTCGCTGAAACGGGCTCTTTTCTGAGTTTAACTGAAACAACAATACATCAAACACATAAGACAACTTCCAACAGTTTAATTCCAAATCAACAACAATAAACCACATGGCATTACTTGATTAACAAGTTCAAAATAAACAGGAGCCAAAAAAGTACATCCAATTCGGCTCTCACAGCAAAACCAAACAAATATAATAGGCATTTTAGAACTAAAGAACCTTAACAAAACCCTAGATACTACAACACATCCAAACAATTTTTAAACCTAAAACTAAATTAACAAACCCATTACTAAAATTAATCAAAAATTGACATCAGAATTTAAAAAATTCTGTACAATACAGAATCTAAAGCAACGCGAAAAGTAAAGAGAGTGTACGGACGTCTTTAAACTGAAGCAAGCCGAGTTCGCCGAGATAAGAGACAGTGAGGTGAGCGGATTCGATAGGGATGATGATCTGGACCAATTGCATCGCCTCCGACCGGAACAGATCCATCGGCGGGCAGCATCCTCCGCCGCCTCCCGATTGTAACTCCGCCATCTCCTCCTCGCCGTCCGATTTGATTTGGATTTGATTTGATTTGGTTCAACCAGCTCCTCGCTTTCCCTCTATCAGTAACATGCACGGACAGGGATGGGAATTGGGATCGATTTCTCTAGCGGTTTTGATTAATTTTGTTATTATTAACTGACACGCAAGAGAGAGAAAGGAAACTGGGAGCGGTGTCGTTTTGTTAGCCCAAGGCCACAGGCGTTCTACGTCCACGTATTCCATCGGCCACACTCGTTTTAATAATCATATTTTTTATGGGTGTAATTATTATTATTATTTTGAATGAAGGGTGTAATTAGTTAAAACAGCGACAGATTCCGTTTCGTGTTGAGTACTTTTTAAAAGCGTGAAACGTTTTATTTTTTATTTTTAAATAATAATAATTTTTGTTGAATAATATTTTTTTAATGGAAAGTTTAAACACTTTTCTTTAATAATTTTTGGAAGGACCGAAAAGGCCTTCGAATCAATTTACATAATTTTAAATTATTTAATTACAGAATATCGATTTAAATATTTAAGAAAACTCTATTTTTTTATAGAAGAAAAATCTATCTTATAAGTTATTTATATGGTTTTTTTAAAAATAAAGTAATAACTTCTTTACATTATGAATTAATCATACATTTTTTTCACAATAAAATTCCATTTCATTGGGAAAAAAAAAAGAACTTATCGGATAATGTAATGGCCCAATTCCTTAATAAACATTGCATTTTATAATCACGAATTTAATGGTTCAAAGTTAAGGGAACGCATGTAATTTGGAATAAAATGGGTCAAATTTTTAATAATCATCACGTTGTTTTTTTTAAATCGAACTTTTTAAGATGACACAATTACGTGAATCATATTCCCACTCAGGTAAGGATTTGACAAAAATGTCACCGGTAGTTTTGCATGAAGTGAAATTGGTAGCATTTATCATGGACGCGTGTAGCCCAACAGAGACAACTGCGCTGAAATACATTAGAAGTTAGCCCACCAGTGATAATTGGGCCACAAAATGAATGGCACGATGAAAATTTAAAAACAATTCGAAAGCCACTCTTATCAGAGCCAGGTTTCGATCCTGGGACCTGTGGGTTATGGGCCCACCACGCTTCCGCTGCGCCACTCTGATTGTTGAGACCAGTTCGCAATGGTATATATTTTGACGAAGCCCGCTTATAATACAGCGGCTCTATCTCTTACAGGCAAATTTAATATTTTATTGAAAAAAACGATAGTCGTTATTTAGAAGTAGGTGCATCCAATGTTTAATATGTAAGATTAACCATCTTGGCTATCAGATATACCAATTATTATTTTGCTAATTATCTTATCTAAAAATAATAGCCGTTAGATTATGAGCTTCACTCTCTTCTGATAATAACAATCTCCGTGTTCTCTTTGCTATAATTCGCTGTGTTATTGTTTTCTCTTAAATCCAGTATCTTGGATGAATTAACTTGGTATTCAAGACTAATCACCACCCATCATAGCAAAGAGCAAAGATGTAGTTGATGGAGTGCCATTTATTCTGGCTTACTCGATCTCTCACTCTAACTTCAATTCCTCGCTCAATTTCTCGCGCTTAGCTTCAATTAGTTAGTCTCAGCTTCAGTTCTCGCTCTTAGCTTCTATTCTTTATTGTCGTTAATCATCTCTTTCACTAGATCTCTCTCTTTTGTCTTCCAATAGTTTCAGTGAGCGGTGTCTCTTATTTAATATATGATTAAAAATCTTATTATGTCATTTGAATATGCTTGAAATTTCAGTTTAATTTATGAATATTAATTGAAATTTCAGTTTCAATAATTTGATTTTGCAATTGAGAAATTGTTACTTGAAATATTGATTTGTAGGTATTGATAATAGAATGATAATTTGTAGGGCTTGTCATTTTTTGTTTTTGAACAGATAGAGCTACAATAAGTCATACTACATTATTTTATCTTGAGATTCTTTTGTTCACAAAAAGGAAAAAAATTAGAAATTGAAAAAAAAGGGTTACATTATTGAGCATCAAGCAGCTGAAATAAGCAACACACATTTCCATTATATACCAAAAGCCCATAAGAAGTAGCAATAGCATGCTCTTATTACATGGATCCCCTTAAGCTGAAAAAAATTATGCTTGGACAGAAGTGTACATTGTTGAGAGGAATGACAGTATCTTGTGAAAAATGGCCTTTCACAGTTGAATAACTTCTTCCTGGAAGTTGTGAACTTATTGACCAAAACTTGTGACTAGAACTTCTATCAGACAACTACTGATTAGTTGTTATGTAATGATGCATAATTGTAGTTAAGTCTATTCAACCATCAAAATACTTCAACTTCTTAGTTCAGAGCTATTGATTTAAGACTTTTATCTTTTCAAGTATGGCTTTATTTTCCTTTTGAAGCTTTACAATATTTTGCTTGATGTTAGCAGGATCCTTGACCTGCTTCTAGTGACTGTGAATAGCAGGTAGGGCAAACTAGGTTTTTTGAAATTTAATAGATATTGATGGAATAATTATACTTCACTTAATTATTTTAAATTTTTCTTTTGGAAGAATGCACATGGACAATCACCAATGAAAGCGTAAACGACTATCCGTGGGCTTACAGAAGAAAAGTGCTCTTATTGTAAAAATAGATGGACAGGTTGTAATTGCAACATCTTCAACTTACGGATTTGTATCTTACTTGTAAGTAGTTATTGTGGCTTGCCTCTCGAGAAAGAAACATGTGCATACTAGATAACACCGACTAGATGTTATGCTTTTGCAACATAAAGAAGCCAAGCTTTGAGAAGTCAAAACTCAGATTTGTCCGTCACTATTGGGGTTAGTATATTCATTAAATGTAGCGTGTACAGATATTATTTTGTGGGTTTTTTATGTTTTAATACGTATTCATTGCATTTTTGACAATTACAAAAATATATTAGGAAAACTTACAAAGAACTTCCCCCTGAACAACAAGCAAGGTACAAAAAGAGATATGGAAGGACGGGTTACTCAAACTTAAGTTTTTGTAACAATGAAATAGTGGAAACTAAGTGTGCACCACTAAGTGTGTACCTGAGTGGTTTTTGTACTAGTTAAGAATTTATCGAAAGAGAAGAAAAAAAACAATAAGAAAAAGAGGATTTGAAAGCCTGCTTAAACTCAAATGTGCTCAGCTGAAGAGGAAGTTATGCCATTGGTTAGTTAATCAGTTTAAACCTGAACATGACATATTTGAACTTCATGGTCAGAAAATAGAGCTTTCTCCCAAAATAATTTTGAAAAACATGGGTGTAAAAGATGAAGGTATGCCTATGCAGACTAATGGTGCAAGTGAAAATACTGCTGAACTGCGATGTATCTTCCTGCCAACAGTTAAAGGGATTCGCATCAACACACTTGAGGAACTGATAAAGCGATTAGATGAAGCCAACAAGATTTTCAAGGTCTGTGAATAACTCAACTATAGCACATGTAATTTCTTACATTGATTGTCTTCTTATCCATGAATCTTTGTGCATAACCCTCATTTTATCTATAGTGTTTGTAATTGTAGTTGTATGAAGCACTTGAATTTATTTTGAAACATGTGCACACTTAAAGCTTTTTATCAAGCCCATTAAAGCTTGTAACTGTTCGCGATGCTGATATTCTTACTTAATTTTTTTCGCATGTTGCATTTACCTTATTTGCTATAGCGACATTGTCATGTCCAATAGGCAATTATATTTCACCGATGTTCTTGCATCCCATCATAGATGTCAGCACCATCAAATCACTTAATTGGGTTACGTTCTGTTATGATTGGTTGGTGAAGTCTATTTGTAGATTTAAGAATCAACAAGCAGCATACATTGGAGGTTGTTTGCACTTCCTACAGGTGACATGGTTTCTGCAATTAAAGTTGAGCATATGCTTACCATGAATAATATCAATAATACTATTTTCTTAATTATAAGTTGTTCATGCAGATCTTTTATCTCCAAAATGTCGCATATGACAATGTTCGGCCTGATAGAAATATGCTTCCTATCGCATTTTGGAATGAATTAAGGATCAAGAAGTTCATAAAGTGGCTTAGATCTAAATGAGGGATTGGAAGTGTAAGGTAATCTCTTTTTGTAGGGTGCTTAATATTTTTAAAAACAGAATATTATTTGCATTAGAGATTACATGCATAAATGCATTCTGTATGTCAATTCATTCATAATTTTATTTCAAATGCACTAATAGATTATCAAAAATTTCTGGATACATCACTGATATTTAATTTTACATTCAATTTTTAAATTACAATATCTAAAAGCAAAATCTATTATAGATTCATATAGTTGTCGTTTAAAAAAATATGAGTAAAAATTGAAAAAAACACTTTAACGGTGATTTAAAAAACTTTTATATGGCACAGCTAGTGCTAGTTTTTGTTTTCTAAGTGGACAGTTGGTCCATTTTATGTTTTTACATCTTCCTTATAAATATATTTTTGAGTTTCTTTTCCTGTCAAAAAATTGAAAAAACAGTTAAACAATTTTACATTTCAATTTATACGAATTATCTTCGCCTTAGTAGTATGTATTTTTACAATAAAAAAAAATTGTACAAATAATTAAAGAAATAATTTTCTTTTAATTATTAAAAAGATAAGATAGTTACTTATTACCCATATAACTGGTTAGTTCTAATTCATTGAAATGAAGGGCAGAGATATTGACCTTTAAATCCATTGGACAACCAAAAAAAAAAAAAAGAAAAAAAAGCATTATCAATGCTGTAAAAATTCATACATCATCATAAAATTTTTCTTACTTGACGTATTGACATTTTCCTAGTTCTTTGATGTCATTCGTTTTGTGGTTAAACAGATCAAGATTCGTTGTGTTGACACTAGTGGACTCTCTCAAGAGAGCATTGTTGGATATCCTAACTGTGAAGAAATAATTAAGAAATAGTGTTTTGCACTTAGGAAATTGACCCTTAAGGTTGATGAGATGTTCAAAGCCATCTCTTATCAAACTACACTTCTAAATGCAGTGTTACATGTAAGGAAAACTAGGGGCCATTCTTCATCTCCTGTCGTCCCACCATAGGTGACATTCAAAATCCATCCCTCCATTTTGTTTGTCCGCAAGAAAAAAATGTGCGACTTTGGTTGTGGAAATCTCATCGACTGAAGGTTCAATTTCATGTCATCAGGCCAATCCTTATGATGACTCCATCTTAAGCTCAAAGGAAAGGGAATTACATAATTTATTATAGATTAGAAGGGGTTTTGGATGGTGGAAGTGATGATACATTTCATTCGAACTGGGAAACATAAAAAATGATTCCCAAGGAATATAAGATAATGAAGTGTATTTGTTATAATTACAGTTTATTACAATTGCTTTATTAACTGTTATTGCACTCGGTGACATTATTGTACTAATGTAAAATGTATTTTGTGCTATTCATAGGTTAGGCATATTGGACATTCTAGAGACAAGAATATCATTTGTAAATCTGCCCAACAACGATTCTCTGTCGGTTCGTTCACCATTTTTTATGACAAATTGAATGAAATGTATGATCTAATATACATGAAATGCTTTTACGACTAGTGTATTTTGTAAACTATGTATAAATAACGGTATCTTGCTATTATTTGTTGAAATAACATTGTTCTTTCATAGTAAAAGAGAAGTCGTGGTAATATAGGAGACAACAGTATAACTCGGAGCAGCATGCGTACTCTTTTGCAAGGAGAATGGATTGATGGCGATATATTAGTTGATGCCTATTATGTTTAATATTTAAGACTGTTCAATACTAAAGACGACTATAATGTTATATTAATAAGTACGAACATATATCTTACTAACATGTGCACTTTGTTTGCAATTATTCATTTTGTTCAGATTATAACTATGTACGCAGATTATAAGAATATGAAAGAGGCTGAAAAAGATGTCACTTCCCCTCGTTGTTGGTTCCTACCCATATATTACTCTGTAAGATAGGCATAAAATGAAATATTTTATTCATTCAAAAACTACTACTGAAATAAGACAATGTAGATAGTTAGCTAACACTTCTTTTTTCTTCTTTGATTTCACCTTTCATCAAAAGTAAGCTGCACTAGCTGATTGGACTAGCCTCAACTTTGCTTGAGCTGCTGGTTTCCAAGATCGATACATAGGCCATTTGGATACATTTCAAAAGGTTAACAAATAACATAATTTTTTTTTTCATTTTTTATTTTTACATGATTGATAATAAAACATTATGCATTTATTGATGCCATTGAATGTTTAATACTTTCTACTGTGGCAGATTTATGTGCTTAGAAATTGTGATGGTTATTGGTACAGGCTTCTTGTTGGCGTTTCCCATGGAACTCCTACTATTTGGGATTCATTGGAATCACCGAGTGGAAGAGAGAAAATGATTAATGAGTCCTTGGCAATGGTATGTTAGAATGATTGACCACATTCGTGTATAATTTATACTTTAATGTTTTAAATTTTGTGAGACTTGTTTCTTGTTGATGTTGGCAACTTGCCTCACTGGATTTTTTACTACGTCAAGAGGCTAGAGTTCTTTTTGGTAATTGATTCAGTTTTTTAAATTTTCAAATCTGTCGTCAAACTGGTCTACCACAACAGCCAAATGGTTTTGATTGTGGCTACCGTGTCATGAAGTATATGGATAGTCCTTCTATTATTGTCAACGACTCTTATCAGGTTTGTACAGTTGTTTCTACTTGGTCTTATAATATCTTTTTTGTATTAGATTAAAAAATAAAGATTTTATATCAGTAGTTGTAAAGATGGACTTATTACAAATGTTTTTTTTTTCCTTACTATATCAGCATGACTCGGATCATGCTTGCCTTCTTCTAGCTCTTTATTTAGTGCAATCTCCGCTTAACAAGATCAGGCATCAAATTATGCAAAAAGCACGTAAGTTATAAGTTGCTTCTGTAGATTTTTTTTGGTTTGGCAAACCATTTTGTAGAATTATAGCAAAGTTGGGGTAAAAGGTTGGTAATTTTTTTTTATAACGCCAACCTTTTTTGGTATTTTATATAGCAACTAGTGTTATTCTAGAAACTTTGTCAGTCCACTAACCTGGGTAACCAGATGAGGCATGGTGGCCCTGCAAGATGATGGGTGGCCATCTTATTGTTTGTGTGAGGGTGCTTATTTAACAAACTTGTGCCGTCCTGCAAGATGAAGGTGTTGTGCAGGCATTTTGTGATATTGGATGACCCTCTTATTTTTTGTGTATGTGAGGGTGTTTATTTAACAAGAAATTGTACATATAATGCTAAATCCAATTGATATGTATTTTTTGTGTACAAGTTTTCTTAGTGGCTTAATCTTGGTGTTTTCTTTTTCCCATTTTTTTTTAAATGTAAGACTAAATGATGGGTAGAGTTTAGAATTATTGTTTGGTTGTTTAGAAATTAGAAAGGACAATGAAAAGCCGAAATATGCCTCTTTTTCAGTGGAACAAATTTGGTAGGTGGGAGAAAAATAAGATTATTACATGTTTGTGTAACTCAATGCTCGTTTGGTTTTGATGTGAAAACAATCTTCGAAAATTTTAAAAAAGGCAAAGACAAGAATATATACTTGTTAAACAAATGCATTTATTTATACGTAGACATACTTGGAGCACATGCAAAAAAGTTGGAAAAATAGTAATTGATCGTTTCTAATTTCACACCAGAGTTCAGAATGTTATTAAAATATTGTTTCTCATAGTAAAGATATAAAACATGGTTGCTTATTATTCTTTGTATCTCTTGTTTTTTAAACTTAAGAATTCTACTAAATTTTATAATAAATTGTCATTTTTATATAAATAAATAAAACAAAAAATGCTCTGTGATTTCTTAATTTAACGAAAAATGCATCGTTTGATGATTGGATAACTTGCAAAAAAAATAAAATCGACATTATACAACTCTTTTTTAAATTAAAGAATCTTAATAGAGAAAAAAAGGTTGATAATTTAATGTTTGGTTTATTTGTACTCTTAAAATTACTTAGAAATTTTATTTCTCATAATGATTATTAGAAAAAATGTAAAAATTAACTTTTACTCATCACACTCTTAAAAGTAACAAGCATTACACATATAAAAATAAACTCCCACACCCATGAATTGATTGACTTAAATGCTTCAAATTCTTCAAATTACACTAATTATGCCGTTAACAAAAAAAAAATGATATTGTGACTTCAACAACAATTGTTAATAGTAAGCTATACTACATTTGTAATTGCATAGCGGCGCATTTTTAATTAGGATACATATCATTACTCTTTCTAATTTTCTAGTATTATTTAAAGTTAGTAAAATTTTCATTAACTGTGACTTTTACAGTGCATTTCAAAAGTGATCTATTTTGTATTTATTGGTTCCTTTAATTAATTTATTGGCCACATTGCCTTTGTTATAAGCTTACTCCTCTTTTTTGTCTTTTTGCAAACATGCTCTTGGATATTTGCAAATTGATAGCAATAATTGGGAAATTATAGAATATTGATGTATTTGTGAAATAAATCAATGGATTTGTCTTGCCGAAGTTAAGGAGTAATTGTAGGCTTTATTTTGTGTTTTAAGGGGCCATGGCTCGCATGGACAGGGCATGAATCACAAAAAAAAAAAAAAAAAAAAAAGGCATTATAGTTGCTTGAAACCAAAAAAAAAAAAATGGCAATCTAAATTACTCACGTTAATCTATTGGTTGAATCACAAAAAGGAGAAAAAAAACGGGAATACGAAGTCATGGTTGTAAGGTTGTTGGAACCTTAATTTCTTATATAATAAAGTATAACTGAAATAGACCAAAAGCTTATAAGTAAAAAGTAAAAATTTCAATTATGAAGTTATTTGTATAAATAAGATAATTTACTTTTCGTGAATTTCCAAATTCCTACAACATAATATGCATACCCTTTAAAAGTTTACACACTTCGCCTAATGTTAATTGAAAAAAAAAATTGATTTTTATTAAATTTTTTGTGTGTTTACTAATAAGTGACCGAAATAGACTAACCCCCAAGGGTGCATGAATTTTTCTAGCACAATATTAAAGATCTCATCGAAAACTTACAGCAGCTTGCCAAATAAAGGCTAAGAGAAAAAATAGAATAGGTTGGGCTGGTAACAGCATAAAGCTTGTAACAGCTAACCACCTGAGTTTGAGTCTCATGGGAGATAAGGAAAAAATAAAAATTATTTGGACTTGGCCCACCTCCTTACTTTTTTTTTTTTTAAAAAAAAGTATAATTAGAATAAAATGGAATCAGAATAGGCTACAATAGGAATAAGGAATGACAAACTGAATAAAATATTTATTTGAGCTTACATAAACATAATTTGAATGAATTATATTACTGTTAATATGTTTACTTTGTCTTTTAATTGGAATAAACTCTTATAAATTACTACAATACCTTAGTCTAATATTATCATTATTATTATTTGTTATAATAATTGTGATTATTATTACTGAAAAATTTGTTATTATAAAAAATTATTGTTAGTAATAATTAACAATACATAAAGAAGGACAAAATGAGAATTTAAAAAATTGAGTGGGGGTAGAATAATCACTTAAGATAATGAACGCTCCCTAAAAAAACAAACATAAAAAACATATGTGGTAATTAACCTATTCTACTGAAATTTTACCTAATTAATTAGAATTCTCAACATAAACCTAGTAAAATTATTAGGTGAAACATCAAAACCATAAATTGAGCAAGTAGAACAAATTATAGGAACAAATCAAACCAAAAACATATACATATATAAATTATATTTGGTATTTAAACCAGAATACTCAAATATTACCTAGTTAGTTAGAATACGCAAAATAAAAATAGTGAAATTATTATGTGGAGTTAGAGAACCAATATGCTAGAAAGTCTAACGAAATACAGGAACAAATCAAACTCAAAAAGAAATCTAAAATGCATATGTGGGAATTAACCATTGTATTGGAATATTCACTAGTTAGTTGGAATTCTCAACGCAAGCCTAGTGAAACTAATTAGGTGAAACATTAAAACCGTAAATTAGGAAAGTACAATGAATTATAGGAACAAATCAAATAGAAAATATATACATATATAAATCACATTTGGTATTTAATATAGAATATTGAAATATTACATCATTAGTTGAAATACACAACACAAAAGTAGTGAAATTATTAGTTGTAACTAGAGAATCAATAAGCGAGAAAGTTTAAAGAAATATAGGAACAATTTAAACAAAAATAAAAACCTAAAAAACATATGTGGTAATTACCCCATTGTACTGAATGTAACCTAGTTACTCAAAACACTAAACACAAATCTAGTGAAACTATTAGGTGAAAAATACAAACTACATATATGTGTGTGTGTGTGTGTGTGTGTGTGTGTGTAAAGATTATATTACAGAACTGGTCGGTTACAGATTATATATTACAAACTTGAAATTCTATTAGACTCTCGCCAACTCTGTCTTCTTAGTTATTAGGAGCTCCCTTTTATAGGCACAAGGAAATTCCTATTCACACACGATTCACATTATTGATCCTTATCTCTAAGGAATCTATTTTACAACTCACAACCTATTTTCCAGGACATCCTTATCCAAAATGAATCACACACATGAGACACATGTCATTATTATTATTATCATCATCATTGCTTCCACTGCGGGTCCACTATGCTTTCATTATTGAGAACTGTTTTTAGGAGTATCCAAATCCGATCTGTGGGCCATTCGTTCTTCCTCTAATGCATCTAGTCT